>CM019148.1:245254274-245788393 GCA_009733165.1 Naja naja
ATTGCTCACAATGATGTTTGCAGCATCTCACAATCATGTGATTGCCACTTGCAGCCTTCCCTGCCGGCTACCCATAAGCAAGTCAACGGGGAAGCTGGCAGGAAGTCACAACTTGTTGCTGCCATTTTGTTTCCTCCCAAGGAGCTCCCAGCAGCATCCCCGTCTTATTCTTTGTAGTGCCCACCCATGGCACCCACCTGCACTTCCAGGCACCAATCCACCTGTAACTCTTGCCCACCAGCCTGTTTGCCTGAGGTTTCAGTGCCTTGTTCTTTGTGGTGATCATGTGAAGTCCTCGCTTAAATGTAGGCAACAGGAAGTGCCAGGATTGCCATCGCTAAGTGACGTGGCTTCATGATATTGCATTTTACGATCACATTGCTTAACAGTGGAAATTTTGGTCTTAATTGCCAACATAACTCAAGGACTATATGTATTTATGCTTAACTGCAACTGCCTGCAGCGGGAAGCTAGCAATCTGTACAGATTAGTAAAGAAAGAAGCCTTATTGCTACTTGTGTTACTCTCACACTAGGCTCAGCTCTATTGGCTCCCCATTGTCACTGATTGCAGGCAACCAGCTGATGTGAGAGGCACCACAGGCTTTCCAGAGTGGCAACGCTTCTGGGAAGAAGTAGCTGTAAGTGGCAGGCAAGCCTCACTTCACCTCTCCTTTAGAAATCCTCATCAAAAACACTAGTGGAAAGGAAAGTTAAAGGAGAAATGAATGAATAGTATATGCTGGAGAGAACTCTGTGTGTATGAAAGTATGCATGTGGATGTGTGTAAAGCAGAGTGTGTGGGCCCGTACAGACTATGCAATCCCTCACATGGGATCATGTGCTATTTTAAACCGTCTATTTCCATCTACTCTGTAATGTCAGTGATTCATAAAACTCACATGTTCACTGACTGGGAGAGTTTCGCATTCTGACACACCTTACTTATCAGTTATAAAAACAGCTTCCTTACCAGTTCACATAGAAACCATGAGTAAAAACTTAAATAAATTTGTGCGTTACAGATTTCTGGGAGACGTTTCTTGTCCCAGATTCTAAAATGAAAGCAATTAAGTTTTTGAGATTTCTGGAACTTTTCCTAAAGATCTATCTTGTTAAAGAAAACTTGGAGAGAAACTTGCTTTCTGTTGGTTTCTGAGAGCTGTTCAAAATGTAACATTTCCCTGAACTAACATTACAGAGAAGACTTTTAGAGCACATGGAGTGCCTGTTAGAACTTTTGAGCAAAAATCAGGCAACTTATGACAGTCCAGGCCAAGAAGATAGTAATATATGCCCAATATTATGTATTTCAGTGTTTACAGTCTTGGTTGTGAACAACCCTCAGAATTCCAAATCTAGCCAGGCCTTATTCCATATATTGTGTTTGTTCTGTGTGGTACTAAGAAGTAACATAAAGAGGATCAAGGCAAGATTAGTACTAAGAATATTTTAACAATGAGGCAATAGCAATAGCACTTAGACTTACATACCGTTTCATGGTGCTTTACAGCCCTCTCTAAGTAGTTTACAGAGTCAGCATATTGCCCCCAACAATCTGGGACCTCATTTTACCCACCTCAGAAGGATGGAAGGCTGAGTCAACCTTGAGCTAGTGAGACCCGAGCTGCCAAACTGCTGACAGCCAATGATCAGCAGAAGTAGCCTGCAGTACTGCATTCTAACCACTATGCCACCACGGCTCTTAATAACTAAGCTTCAATGAAGTGATGCCTTCACTCAAGACAGGGTTTCCCAACTTTATCTGCTTGAACAGGTGTGAATTCAAGGGTCAGAATTGAAGTCCACACTTCTTCAACAACCAATGTTGGGAAACACTGACTTAAGACCTTCTCATTGACCCAAGAATTGAATTTCAACTTTGTCTCCTAAAACAAAGAATAGAGAGACGCAAGTGGATGTTCTTCATCCCAAAATATTTGTGTTGAAGCCATACTTTTAGACTGTGTTTTCTTACACAGCAAGAGCTGGATGATTCCACAATGACTTCTTTTCCACCCTGACCTACCCTCAAATATTTAGCAGAGGTTAAAAAAAAACTGCACTTGTTTATTTTTATACCCACTCCCTTGAAAACTGACCAAATAAAGTAAAACCATCATTGCCATAGATCTAAAAGCCCTTAAGAAAAAAATAAACCTAGAATTATTTTGAGTTTACTTTTGATGCTGCCTTGGAGATACCTCAAGGTTGGTCTATGAAGAGAGAGAAAAATGTCCACAAACAAGTTAATGGAAACCATTCAGTTTCTCTAAAGGTTTTCCTCAGTCCAAATAAAAATTGCGTGTTAATTCTGGGAAATCTGAAATATCACAGATATTTCTGCTAATGTATTCCAGCCCTTGTTATTTATCATTTGTATATTTTTTGCTTAACAGAATTTGTTAATCCCTGCCTTGGAAGTCCAATCTATGACAGAGGAGGTGATAATTTTAAAAAATAATTTACGTGTCACCTTTCAGTGTAAAGGTTTCTTCAGATAGTTTACAATCCTAAAAAATATATAATAAAGGCAGGTCCGGGATATTTTTGTCCCGGAAGTAGATATGAGGGTTATATTTATGTCTTCACCAAACATATTTATCTATATATATAAAACAAAATACCACATCACAAAATCTCCACAACTGTAAAGCCTACAAACTTGAAATTTGGCACATATGTTCCTCTTGGCTTCTAGGTGCTCACTAAGAAAGGATTTTTTGAAATGATCATCAGAGCATTAGTATTTCGTATATTATTATTAACACGCTCTGATGCTAAGGAGTTCTACTCCTCCTTCCCACCTGAAAAAAAATCTGTTCCAAATGCAAAACACAAGCAGAGGAGAGGAGTTTCAGTTTCAGTTTCAGTTTCAGTTTCAGTTTCACAGCAGCAACCAGCTTTAGTACAGAACTGTTGAGCTAAGCCACACCCAGGCTCCTTGCTATCTCCTTCTTGCTCACACAGCAAATACTGTTTCAGTTTCCTCAACTCTCGCACACACGACAGGACGCTAGCCAGATGAATACCGATGGATGCAGAGGCAGAATTCCCCCCCTCTTATTTTCCTCCCCCAAAACTAAGCCCGACCACATATTTTCGTAGCAAAGCACGGGTATTGAGCTCGTTCAATATATAGTAGCAGTCAGTTATAACTTAGGAACAAAGCATTCTAGCATTTGAGCCTCTAAGTTTGTACTTTGGAAAGATTAACTCTGTACCAGATACAGCCCAGTACGCAGTGACATTATTAGTCCCACAGAATGATTGGGATGGGGAGAGGTCGAGACCCTAAAACTATTAAGCACGTTGTTGTTGCTATGTACACTGGTACCGAATGCACTACTCTTTGTCTCTTCCTACAGAGTTTGTTCTATTTTGGGCTTCCTTACCCAGAAGCCCGCCCCTCTGAGTCATGCTTAAAGCATTTGGCTGCTTGAGCAAAGGGAGTGGACTCCCAACACACACACACACACACACACACACACACAGAGCACAGGGAAAAAACGCTCAGGAGGCGACAGTAGCAGCAGCAGCAGCAGCAACTACAACACAGAGCACAATGGAGAGCTGCTTCGAGGCCATCTTACAACATCTCAGCAACAAATATTTTAAACTGCTTCTGGCTAACATTTGGTGTTTTTCTGCTGCAAGCAGGCTCTCCTGGCCTCTCTGGTGAAAGTGTATTTATTTAATTTGCGTATGGCAAAAATGTTAAAACGCACATCACAACTGTATCCTCAATGAGCAAACATGAAGCTATTTACTCTATTTACAGATTCAAAGGTATAGAGTCAATACAGGATTGAGTTGCATACAGAAAGTCTCTGGGGTTTCTCCTGGTAAGCACTCAGAGGGCACTGTTCACAATTATGTCTCACTCTCTGCTTTGGAGCACCATAGCTACAATCCAAAGACGAAAGCTTTCCCCATTCACAGAGGAGGCTAGGCTAGTAATTGGAAGGGTCGCAATTGGTCACAGGACCCAGACTGCCTGATTTTCTGCTTAAAATCAGGGGGGGGGGAAAGGGTGCTGGACTGTGTGACATTTTGCCTGGAGAAAATATTTAATTATGGAACGAATCTCTCAAAAGAGGCAAAGGGCTACAAATCCTGCAGCTTCAGGATGCCGGGAAATTCAGGGCAATCCAGTGTCTGGGAAACTAGCTCAGCATTTTAAGAAAATAACTAGGTTAGGCTATATGTATATCTATTTCCCTCCTAATTTGGCACTACACTTTCCACATATTCTCAGGTTTGAGGCAGTCTTGCCCAATCTGATAATATCTAAATGTGTTCAACAGCCTGAGCGTCACACAGTACTCCGACACATCTAGAAGTGCCAAGTTAAAAGACTGGCACAGATCCATGTCACAGCATGAAAGCAAATATGTAATTAGTCCGCCAAGCACAAATTGACACCAGAGTACTGGTCCAGATGCCATTCTTTTAGTTTTACTCTAGCTGCTCTTTAATCTTCCCTGCTACAACTTGAGGAGTGAAAATGGATTTAAGTTTCTTTTCCAAGCAGTGAACCCATGTTAAAGTATATTTAATTTATCTATATATATAAAAGAGAAATACCACTCACGCATCATCACAAAATCTCCACAACCGTAAAGCCTACAAACTTGAAATTTGGCACGTATGTTCCTCTTGGCTTCTAGGTGAGCACCTAGAAAGGGTTTTTCAAAATGACCATCAGAGCATTAATAATTTGTATATTATTATTAACACGCTCTGATGCTAAGGAGTTCTACTCCCCCATCCCACCTGAAAAGAAATCTGTCCCAAATACAAAACACAAGCACAGGAAATGACACACTTTCACAAAGCAGATAATGAACAGTTAGACAGTGAGGATTCCTATGGTTCTAAAAACAAAGATGTAGAATTTTCGCTTTGAGAAAACTAGGAAGCAGTTGCTGCCAAGTTATACTTGAGAAGTAGGAAATTATTACATTATATGCGGAGTAATCATATTAATTTATTTTAATTGCAAGTACAGTTAAAATCTATATATTTCAATAGGCAAATCCACAAACTAGAACTCAGGGATTTTGTCTCTGACATAGAACAGTGGCTACTGTTGTCCAGAGTCACCAAAAGTTCCATGCTTCTGCTTTAAAGAATATTTAAAAAGAGAGAGAGAATTGCTCAGGTTATCTGTAGCTACAGGAAGAAGAAAAGGCTGGGCTGAAAATAAAGACACTGTACTGTAGCACTAAAGAAGTGTTATCAGCCATAAAACCAGTAGACCCACATCAACTGTCACATTCATTGCAAATTATCTTGGTGTACTCAGTATTTTATTTCAGAACTGCACACTCATTCTCACAGTAGCTGTGTTAATCATGTCACAACAGTTCCCCGGGCACATCATGAAGTTTTGAAAGAGGACAAAACAGTTAACATCACTATGTGGCAGAAACCCAGAGGGGGTGGGGAGGAAGGCCAGGCTGCAACCACATTCCAAAAAGTGAGTGAATACAGCAACTAAACCTGCCATTGCCATCTTCATGTCTTTCTTTGTACTGCAGCTTTCAGCAATGACCACACTAGCTGGAGCATTCTGAGCACTGAAGTCTGCGCCACTGTGTTTTGGCCTGTCGGCCGCAGGCCCCTCCAGCAGCCAAATTGGAGGAGGCGAGGGAGTCAGGGTCAGCATCAAGGCATCCTGAGAGCTCCAAGGGGAAAGAGGGAATGGAGCAGGCAGAGAGAGAGAGAGAGAGAGAGAGAGAGAGATGGAGCCTGGGCTATCCATCAGCCCTCAGATAAAGAGTCAACAGCCCCCAGGTCTGGAAGTGGCTGATAAGGAAGAGGAGGAACAGCTGGGTACAGTGCCTGATGTGTGGGTGCGCAGAAGGCATAGGAGGAGAGCAGTGGAAATCCGTGGGCCAATCCTTGGGAAGGAAGAGCCAACGCTGCTAGCAAAGCCCCACCCTAGCTCTGGGGATAAAAGGCAGGGGGCGGAGATGAAAAGATGTGGCAGACAACTATTCATCTCCCTGCCGGATGAACTTGTTAGCCTGCGGTGAGAGGCAAACTTCTTGCCAAGGCTGCTGGCACTCCTAATAAAGGAATCTTTGAGTTAACTTCAGAGGGTTTATTGTGTTTGAGGAGCTGGGTCAGAACACACTGGAAAAGTGGAAAAGACTGCTCCATCTTACCCTGAATAAAATCCCTTTGCGTAACTTGGTGCATTTCATGTTACTATTTCATGACACTATATTTCATGACACTAAGCAAACATAACTGAGACCCAGTTTGGCACAGTGAAACTAGGGGACTGTGAGTTCTCGTCCTGCTTTAGAAATGAAAGCCAACTGGTTGAACGTGAGCCAGTCACGTTCTCTCAGCCCAACCCACTGCACAGGGTTGTTGTAGGGAAAATAGGGAAGAGGAAGGAGTATTGTGCATTTTCACCATCTTGAGTTATTTATGAAAATAATAAGGGTGGGATAACAATCCCAAAACACTAAGCTTCACCAAGGCTGATATGTTGATCTCAGGGATTCCTGCTGGCTTCTTTTCCTGCATCACCATCCCTTTCAAAAGCTATGTTGTACATTCCAGGTTAGTCTATTACAAGCTGCCCTTTCTCTTCCTCTTAAGACAACCATTGTTTCCAGAAACAAAGCATGGTTTCAACTCAGTCATGCTTCTGGCAGAAGAAGATAACGGAGTGCTTGTTAGGGAGAAACAAAGCAAAATGCCACCTCTACATCTACGTGTCTCTCTCCTTTATTCCAGACTGTGTTCCAACCACTATTATTCCTGAGGCTCCTAATCAGCAATTGTTTACTTTTCATGAATTATGTCACCAGACTCTGAATTCAGAGAACGGTTCAGTTAACACTTTAGCACTAATGTTACAAAGCTGAAAAACCAAAGTGCTTTTAGAGAAACCTCTCCACATCTAACAATATGACAGATCAATTTTTCCAGATCAATCAATGATGCCATGGAATAATGGGAAATGATGACCAACCCATCAGGAGAGGATAATACTGGAGAAGGTTGTTGAATTTGCAATGCTTATTGTCTCCAAGCAATAATCTTGCGGACTAAGTATTCTAGTCCAAAACACCTGAAGGGTGCTAATTTTAAGAAACGTCACTAAGAGTAACTTTAATCTGATGGGCAATATTCACTGGCTCTTCAGCACATATTGCTAGCTACTCTTTGCTTGTCACAGCTGGCCTGCTGATCACTATCCTAATTTTGAAGCCTGCTCTAGGCTGATGAAATATTGAGATGACGCCAGTATAATTAACACCTGCTCTTTGCCCAATATTTTTTATTCTTTTTAGCTCATGCTTCTTAAAATCTTAAAGCTTTTTTAAATAACATTAATCATTGTACACATTATTTTAGCTATGTTGTATCCTGCCCAGAGTCATTTAAGAGCTGGGTGGTCATATAAGTATGACAAATAAGTGCACAGAGAATCAGTTCACAGAAAGAAAAAAAAAACAAAACTGGCAATAAATAATGTATCAAAGATTTTGCTTTGTTTCTCTAGCCATTTCCAGTTTTAGAAATACACTACTCTCTTCTGAAAAGATGAGTTTATGAAAATAATAAGATGGCTGCTAAACTCCCCATTGGCCATGCCTCCTGGAGTTTATGGAAGCTGTAATTTTGCAGTGCATTTAGAAGGTGAAGGTTCTCCATATCTACTGTCCTCTATTTAGGTGTTTTTAAGAAGAGAATTCCTCTTCACCCTCTGCAGTGTGTAGCGACAACACCCACAAGGTATTCTTTTAAAAACTAAAGATGACTGGGCTCCATGGCTTTGTTTGCCTTCTGATATTTGGTTATTTTGTGATTGGCTATATCCACAATGGCAACTATTTTCTGAGAGCACTCAGAATAACATGCTCTCAAAATTACAAGTGTGACCACCAGTCCAAAAAACTCGGGGACCACCAACTTTTTATTCTCCACCAGTCTTAACAACCTGTCAAGTTGATTACCCCAAACAACTTACTATATTCATGGTAAAAGTTAAATTTTGAACTCAAATCCAACACTGTATTCACTGATCAAAACAACTTGATTTAATTATAGGCTATGAGAATACTGCATCTGAGTTCAAAACTCAGAATCAGGCTGATTATTGTGCTTGTTGAAGCACTCATTACAAAAGCTACTTGTAGCAACAAGAATGACTGAGTCTGCGTTGACCATGAGCAATCAGTCGCAGCTGAAAGTCATTGGTAAACCAATAAATTAATTCATCCATACAGTACTGTACTGGGGTGCCGGGAACAGGAAGCTTAACAGCTACTTTAATCCTATGCCAGAGGTGGGCTGCACTTTCGTTGACAAGGGGTTCGCTAGTCATGAGCGCACATGCACTGCTTTGGAGCTGAAATGCAGCTTTAAACAGGCAACTAATCAACTCAGGTAGCTCCAGTGAATATAGTAGGTGGCGCAGAACTCACCTGGGCAGCCTGGGCAGGGGAAAAGTTAGTTATTTGGGGAAAGCATAGCACAAGGACGGGTGGCTGGGCCCAGCCAGAGATCACAGCTAGGGGTTCGCCCGAACCTCACCGACCATCCAGCAGCCCACCACTGTCCTGTGCAAATAATTATTGGCAACAGATTCAAATCAACTGAATTTTAATTAGGTAAAATGCATACTGTACAGTCAAACATCTGATTGTGCTATTTGTTGAATATACAGTTATTTTAAATTATTCATAGCTGGTTCATCTGTTCTCCAGTAAATAAAGCCATGATAGTTAAGTGTGGTGCATGCATCTACATACTTTTGGGTGGGAGGAAACACCACAGGCACAGATGAACAGAGATTAATTCTAGGAACAAAAGCAAAGTAGGAAAAATGTTGATAAGAAACTACTTAAAAAATATTTCTTATAAATGTCTTCTGGTTTCATAAGTCAGCTGGTTTCCTTATCAAAGCTAAATCAAGAGCTGGGAATAAATTATATCTCAGGTTATGAACTGGACACAATAACAAAGAAATTAACTATTGCTAACAGTTGATGTTGATGCCTAGAAACTGAATCAGTCTCAAAGAGGGACAACATTCACTGAACTCACTGAAAGACGTCATTCTTTCCAAGTCATGGGATTCCATTAATACAAATACTACTCCAAATCCAAGAAGAAAAAAGAATGTCTACGCAACATTAGTGTCTTTTACAAAGATTTCATGTGCTCAGCATACATATATTAGAGTATTAGTCATTCTCTTATTTATACAATTAAAATAAAATAAAATAAAACAGCAACTCATTAGAGCAGGGATGGGCAATTAATTTTCCCAAGAAGCCACATGAAAACCTGGGAGATTTGTGGAAAGCCGGTGACACTGCCTTGCCCCCACCAGCATAATGCCCCCACCAATAACCCTGCAACGCCCATGTTGACATCCTACCCACCACTGTGGGCCAGAGAGGGACAGCTGGAGAGCTGGATATGGCTCACAGACTATAAAATGCCCAGGTCTGTCTTAGAAGAATCCCATGGACTGCAGATGGACAACATTTTAGAAGAGAATTTATCCAGTTCTGGTTACCACAATAAAAAAAGATGCTGTGGCCCTAAGAAGAATGCAGAGAAGAACAAAAAAATGATAAGGCATCTGAAGGCTAAATTGCATGAAGAAAGGCTGAGGGAATTAGATATGTTTGGCCTAATGAAGAGAAGACTTGGGGGAGACCTGAGAGCTACTTTCCAATCCTTAAAGGGCTGCCACAGAGAAGAGGGCATCAATGTATTCTCCATAGCACCTGAGGACAGGACATGAAGTAGTGGATGGAAACTTGGCAGAGGACGTTCCAATCTGGAAATAAGGAGGAATTTCCTGACAGAGAAAATGATTATCAATGGAATAACTTGCTTCCCAGAATTGTTCCATTGCTCAGTGTTTTCAAGGAAAGATTGGACAGCCATTTATCGGGGATGGTATAAGGACTTTTGCCTTGGACAGGGGGTTGGGTAAGAGGACGTCCAAGGTCCTTCTAGCCCTATGATTCTATGACCTTATGAATTCTAGAGGGAACCCACAAAATAGCCCAATGACAACTTAGCATATAAAGTAGCCACAAAATTGATCACTGTTGGACTCCTGAACAACTTCATTCCATACTGCAATCTTTTGTTACAAGCCCCTACGTTAATGCCATCCTTCTCTTATTATACAATCCTATACTTAGAAGTAGGCCCTATTGAATCCATTGAGGCTTACTTGAAAGTAGGTGACCCATGGGATTCTTTAGGCATTTATACCCGCCCCATTTCATTGGTGCCATTGTTCAATCTGCTGAGATTCCTTTTTCTACTGAATATCATAAGTATAGGAGCCAAGTCATCCAACTCACAGGTATCTGAGCTTAGGATAACAGAATCAGTCACATGTCCACCAACAGTCATTGCATAACAGATCCAGATGTTGTTGGATGAGATTGTTGGCCATTCTGCAGCCACATTTCCTCTACTCCTCTCTATAAACAGTAAGGTTGTACATTATGAGACAGAGCTGTGATATTTCCTTCTGGATTTCTTTTGCTTTTGCTTTGGAAATAGAAAATGATAACTCTAAATTAGAACAAAGAAGAACTGCTGAAGAAAGGGTATATCCAATATACTGTACTTGGAAAGCAACAGACTGTGGAAGAAAAGATCTATGCCAATTCTGTGACATTTATGAAATAAGGGAGTTGGCGAAGGAGAAATTAGGCAAAGAATGTGGAACTGCTAAATCAGCTTGACTCAGGTTATTTCCTGCATGGAGATTGCAGGAAGAGTTGGACTACAATTCCCACTCAAACTAGCTGAGACTGACAGGATTTATAATCCATCATATTGGGGACCTTTCAGCGGGGGGAAAGTGTCCCAAGCTAAGGTTCACATCTATATGGCCTAAAACAGTGGCCTCCAACTTTTTGGGCACCAGGAACCAGTTCCATGGAGAAAGGTTTTCCGTGAACTGGAGGGGGCGTGGTTTTGCATGCTGCCTGCATCCCGCAAATGGGGCTTCAGTTGTTTCTGCAGCCCAGTTGCTGGCATGCTGTGGACCAGTGCCATCCACGGACAGAGGGTTGGGGCTTAAAAGACAAAATATGAACTGGAATCCCAATTTTTCTTTCCCCAGGCAAACCTCTATGACTTTTTAAGAGATGAAATTCAAGAAGCAAGAGGCATTTGGGCCTAAGAGCTGTGGCACATGATACCAATGTCCCTTCCAATTCTGTTATTCTATGTTCTGACTTGTAGGCAGCTACTCAGATTAAACAATTGCAGGGATTGTTGAAATACACTTACATGTGATAGCCATGTTCATTTATTTGTCCAAAAGAAGTCCATGCAAAATTGGACCTTTTCATAATGGAGATGACTTTTTATCTATCTTGTTCTTCTTTAAATTTGTGTGTAGCAAAACAAAAAAATGTGCATAGCTAAAAAGAATTCATGGATAATCCTCTACAGCTGTATTCTGCTGGTCTATCAGGAAACCACACCATGCAAAATGTTTTTCCCCCCAAAGAATGTCAGACCTTCTTATATAACTATGAGTCTGCAGTTCCTGAGTCATATAAACAACTAAAAGTTTACAGACTCAGTGAACGCATCCAATTCATCTGCTTTGAAATGGCCATAAACTAGTTAGAGCTGGTAGTTATTTAATGGCTATTAAAATTCACAAGATTGTACATATGCCCCTTAAACATCGTATGGTACAATCATCATATCCAATGGCCCTAAAAAAAAAAAGGATTCCAAAATGCTGACATCATTTAAAAAAAAAGATTTTCTGCCCCAAGAAAAGCTCTCAGAAGAATATGTTTGAAAGAAAAGTCTTTCTGCTATATCTCAACATGGTTTTCTGCTCTGCCATGGCTTCTTTCACATAAAAGCGAACTACCACTCACGTATCATCACAAAATCTCCAGAACCGTAAAGCCTACACTTGAAATTTGGCACATATGTTCCTCTTGGCTTTTAGGTGCTCACTAAGAAAGGATTTTTCAAAATGACCATCAGAACATTAGTATTTCCTATATTATTATTAACACGCTCTGATGCTAAGGAGTTCTCTCCCCCTCCCCACCTGAAATCTGTTCCAAATGCAAAACACAGGCAGAGGAGTTTCAGTTTTAGTTTCAAAGCAGCAACCCGCTTTAATACAGAACAGTTGAGCTAAGTCACGCCCAGGCTCCTTGCTGTCTCCTTCTTGCTCACACAGCAAATACTGTTTCAGTTTCCAAACAGCCCTCAACTCTCTCACAAACTGACAGGAGGCTAGTCAGATGAATACTAATGGATGCTGGCAGGCAGAATTTTTTTCTCTTATTTTCCTCCCCAAAATCTAAGCCCGATCACTTAGTTTCGTAGCAAAGCACAGGTACAGAGCTAGTTAGTGAATGTTATTCACTCCAATCTCCACACCAGAGGTGGTATTCAGCAGGTTCTGACCAGTTCTGGAGAACCGTGTGAAAAATTTTGAGTAGTTTGGAGAACCGGCCAATACTACCTCTGACTGGCCCTGCCCCCATCTCTTCTCTGCCTCCCAAGTCCCAGCTGATCAGCTGGGTCTTCTTTTGTTGCCCTGCGCAGGAGAATGGAGCTGGAAAGCAGGTTAGTGGGGTGGGGAGGGAATGGGGATTTTGTAGTATCCTTCCCCCAGGAGTGGGGAGGGAATGGAGGTTATGCAGTATATCCTTCTCCTGTCACACCCACCAAGCCATGCCCACAGAACCAGTAGCAAAAAATTTTGAATCCCACCACTGCTCCACACGTGTTGTGGCTGAAACAATCAAGCATTCTCAAAAGAAACCTTTGGAAAGGACACTGGTAGCATTTCTTCACGAGTTCTTGTTTCAAGACTGTTCCCTTCTTATCTGAGAACAGCAGGAGAAAAGCGTTGTCTATAAACAAGGAATGCTTGCAAATGTGTATTGCATGGGATTGGCTATAAAAGTAGCATGTGCTTTAAATTTAAAATGTAACTCATGGAAAACATGTAACGGATATCAGAAAAAAGCTAAAAGCTGGACTCTTACATTTCTCTCTCACTAAGCCTTGGTCTTTTGAATCTCACTCCTCATTCAGCCACCTTATCACTTTCAAATATGGAGCACCATGTGGTATAACTACGGTATGTTCCTTTTAAATAACTAATTTAAAAAACAGTGCATGACTGAGAGGTAGGGTAGTGGGCATATCCACTGTTCCGTCTGAAAAGCTTCCGCTCATATACACACAAACCAGTGGATGCAAAACTTTATTTAGATGTAGCTTATCGCCTATTATTATATACTGGTGTTTGTATGTGTATTTCCATGCACATTCATTACATCCACGTGAATTTATAAAATGCTTATTTCCTCTCCCCTTGCTTATTGCTGCTTACATTTATGTCTGATCACCACTATGTTTAGGCATAAAATACTTTTAAAATTCTGACTGAACACGTTGCGTGAACCAGACAGCTCTAGTTTAATAAACCAGTTTAGCAGACTAGGACTTTAGATGACATGTGAAATCGACTAAACGCTCATCTACCACAAAGAAAGAGACAGAAAGTGCAATTCCTCTCCCCTTAAAAATCTTAATTAAAAAAAAGGGTGTGAAGCAGGGACAAGATTCTTATTAAAAGGGCCAGAATTTGATCTTTCCCCACCTTGTTTTTAATGAAGATTTTTAAAAATCAAGCAAGTCAATACTTGAACTCGTGAAGGAAAACTTCTGCATAAGGTGTGGCTCCACATTGACTCTTTCAGGAAAAAGAAACAATACCACATCTTCTGTTTTTAAGGGCTGTAGGGATAGGGCATTCTTCCAAAAACCGGGAGAGTTAATTGTTTTCTATGTTCTGTTCTGAAGTTCTTCGAATCAGGAAAGCGTTCAGTCCTTCAGCCCTGTTCCATAGCGGAGTTTAATTACAAAGCCCATGGAGAGAAACCAATATTCTGATTGCCAGGCAAGGTGGAGTAAATCAGAAATGGAAAAATCTGGTCATATTTCTGCCTTTCTTATTTTGCCTCCTTTTCTTCTTATTCAGGATGTGGACAGAGGCAAGAGAACACATATAAAGAAGCACCACTTCCATGAAGGAATTCTGGGCTACAGAAATTTCTCATCTGGAAAACCCTGGTCCAATCTGCTGGTCCAATGATGCTCTCCCAGGCTTCAAACTGAGAAGATAGCCAGCTGGCTTTGCATTAAAATCATATCGTGTATTAGTCATGTTTTGCACTGTGTTTTGACTTTTTTTCAATGTTGTTGTCATAGTACATTCTAAAGAAACGAAGGAAGCTAATTGTCTGGATCTCTCCCAGTCAGGTTTCAAGTCTGGGCACAGGCCTGAGCCAGCAGTGATTATTCTTGGGGATAATTTACAGCAGGATAGCCACAGGTGATCCACAAGGATGGATTCTATCCTGGCCCTCCTTAATCTCTTGACAACTTTTAAAAACCATCAGTCACAGTATTCTTCTGCTCAGGTGATGGAAACATGATGTTGTAGTGGTCTCTTCCCACCTCCAGGACTGGTTCCAGTCACATTGAGGGCAGATAGATGAACTTGCATTGTGGGGTAACACAGGATGCCTTGTGTCCTTGCTTTGTGGGGTGCTACAGGCTTGATTTTCTACTTAACATCTGCCTGAAGATGCTGAATAGAATCATCCATCATCCTGCACTTAAGTAACATCAATATGCTAATAAGGCCCAGTTATGTACCCTAAGCCAGCTGGGTTCTGCATGCGTCTGAAGGTTGTGGAAATCTTGATATTTATTTTATTTATTTATTTTATTTTATTTTGACTTGTATGCCGCCACTCTCCAAAAAGGACTCGGGGTGGCTCACAGATAAAAAACACAGAACAATAAATTAATTAAAAAGAAATTAAACTAAACAAGCCAAAATACAACTATAAAACCAAATTAAAATTGAATTTAAAACCCACCCTCTCCCCCAGGAGATCAGTCCAGCCCAGCCTGTAAAAACAACCAGGTTTTTAGATCGTGCCGGAAAGAGGAGAGATCGGGAGCCAGCCGGAGCTCAACGGGTAGCTGATTCCATAAGGCGAGGGCCGCTACAGAATAGGCCCTTCCCCGGGTCACCGCAAGCCGACATTGTCATGCAGATGGCAACCCGAGGAGTTCCAACCTGCATGCTTGCACAGGGCAACTGGTATTTGATATCGGCAGGAGACGCTCCTGCAAGTACCCCGGACCCATGCCATGAAGGACTTTGAATGTTAACGTCAGAACCTTGAATCGCACCAGGAGGGCAACCGGCAACCAATGCAGCTCGCGCAGGAGGGGCGTAACATGGGAGTATCAGGAAACTCCCATCACAACCTGCGTGGCCGCATTCTGCACCAGCTGGAGCCTCCGGATGGTATGCAAGGGCAGTCCTACATAGAGAGCATTGCAGTAGTCGTCGGACGTAACAAGTGCATGAGTGACCGCAAAGGGCATCTCGATCCAGATAAGGGCAGAGCTGGCTAACCAGCCGAACCTGGGCAAAGGCCCCTGGCCACGGCTCCCACCTGCTTCTCCAAACTGAGCCATGAGTCCAGGAGAACCCCAGGTTCGCCCTATCCACAGGGGTAACACCTCTCCCCTATGGCCAAAGGTGGAATATACTCACTGGAGCGAGATGCCTGTATGCACAGCCACTCAGTCTTGGCGGATTGAGCTGTAGTCTGTTCCTGCCCAACCAGATCCGTGCGCATCCAAACAACGGGACATCACAGAGAGGGCATCACTGATTTGGTTTGGGGTGGAGATGTATAACTGGGTATCATCAGCATACTGATGATACCTCACCCCAAAACCTTGGATGATCTCGTCCAGCGGCTTCATATAGATGTTGAACAGGAGGTGCGAGAGGACCGACCCCTGTGGGACCCCACACATGAGAGCCCTTGGGGCCAACCTCTGCCCCCCTGCCAACACCGATTAAATGCCCGAGAGGTAGGAGGAGAACCACTGCAGAACAGTGCCTCCCACTCCCAACCCCTCAAGGCGCTGCAATAAGATACCATGGTCGATGGTATCGAAAGCCACCAGAGATCTAATAGGACCAGGACAGAGGAAAACCTCTGTCCCGCCCTCAGATCATCCACCAGTGCGACCAATGCCGTCTCTGTACTGAACCCGGGCCAGAAGCCCAATTGATAGGGATCTAGATAGTCCGCTTCATCCAGGAAAAGCGGAAACTGTTGAGCCACCACACTCTCAACAACCTTCGCTAAAAAACGAAGGTTGGAGACCGGACGAAAGTTGTTCAATATGGCAGGGTCCAGGGCAGGCTTCTTCAGGAGGGGTCTCACCACCGCCTCTTTCAAGGCAGCAGGAAAAGACCCCTCCCACAGCGAGGTGTTAACAACTGCCCGGAGCCAGCCGCGTGTGACCTCCCTGGTGGCATACACCATCCAGGAAGGGCACGGGTCCAATAAACATGTGGTGGAACTCAAACGTCGCATAATCCTGTCCACTTCATCCTCGGAAACAGGATCAAACTCAGCCCAGATGATATCGGCCGGACTTCTTGTCCCTCCCTCCTGAGACCACTGAAAATTAGAGTCTAGCCCCTCCCGAATCCGAGCGATCTTATCCAACAGATACTGACCAAATTCCTCAGCCCTACCCTGCATAGGATCCAACCCCATTCCCCGATGTAAGAGGGAGCGGGTGACCCTAAACAGGGCAGCTGGGCGGTCGTCTGTGGACACTATGAGAGCAGAGAGGTATGACCTCTTCGCCGCCCCCAAAGCTACCAGATAAGTCCTAATATAGGCTCTTAGCTGGGCTCGGTCGGATTCAGAGTGGGCCGATCTCCACCTGCTCTCTAACCCCCTCCTACGCCGCTTCAACTCCCTGAGCTCCTCCGTGAACCAAGGAGCCGTCTGGGATCTGCCGTGAGTGAGGGGACACAAGGGGACAACTCGGTCGAGGGCCTCAGTAGCAGCCTGTTGCCAGGTGGCCGCCAGTACCCCAGCCGAGCTGTGGATAAGGGAGGCGGGCACAAACCCCAGTTCCATCTGGAACCTTTCAGGGTCCATCAGACGTCTGGGGCGGAACCATCTCAGTGGCTCCTCATCCCAATGGTGTAGGGCCACTTGTTGGAAGCCCAGCCGCAGGAGATAGTGATCTGACCATGCTATGGGTTGGACATTCACGGTGCCCACCCCCAGATCACTACACCAACATTCTGAGACAAAAACAAGGTCGAGTGTGTTGCCCCCATCATGTGTGATATGGAAGACTGGTTTAAGATAAACCCTAGCAAGATTGAGTGACTGTTGATTTTGAGGCTACTAAATCAGGAGATCACCTGTATTAGATTTTTTGGATGGGTTCACATTATCCCAGAAAGACCTATTTCACATTTTGGAATTCCTTTAGAGTCAGAACGTCTGCTTGGAAAGTGGCATCTACGGCTAGGAGGCCTTTGCACAAATTCAATGTGGGCCAATTGCATCTATTCCTGGACTGGGTTCATTCTCGTGGTCATTCATGCCTCAGTCACCTCTTATTTGGGCTACTGCAATATGGTCTACATAGGACTGCCCTTGAAAATCTGTTGGAAGCTACTACTGGCCCAGGACACAGTGGCACAAGTACTTATGGGCATATTGAAGCATGTAGACTTGCTGCACTGGTTGCCAATGGGTTTAGTACCACTGCGTGCTATTCAAGATGCTGATCATCACTTATAAGCCCTTCATGGCACTTGAGTTGTCTTCTTATGGGACTGCTTACCTCCAAATTGTTATTCTATAAGCTCTGACAAGGTTGACATGTCCTGGCTCCAAGTAGTTATCATTTTATGAGGCTCAAAGGATATGCCTTCTTTCCCACCACACCTACCCCTTGAGATCAGATGGCCCTAACCTACCTGCTTTCTGAAAGGCTCTGAAGACCTAGTTCTGCCCCCAGGCATTGAATCAAAATTTCTGAGATCACGTTTAAATTGTTTCACTATGTGAACTGTCCTCCCTGTGATGTGTTTTACATTTTTGGTTTATTATTTGTTTGTTGCTGATTTTGATAGTCACCTTGGGGCACGTGGGGAGTGGGTAGCCATATAAATTGACAGAATAAAATAAGTAAATAAATAAATAATCAATGAACTAAATAAATACATTCTTCAACTTATCAGTCTTCCCAATCAAGTACCCTCTAGATATTTTTGGAATATAATGTTCATCATCCCTGGACAGTATCCTTCTTAGTTGGGGTAAATGGAAGTTGTAGACCAGCAAAGCTGGAAGAGTCACTGCATTCCTGTAGTAGGAGATGCAAGTGCACAAATGATGCTCCCCAACTTAAGCTACAAAGATCATGTTAAGCAAAGATTGTTTATCTGAATCTCACCTTTTAGAGCAGGAAGCGTAGTCTGAAGCTGGCGCTGAATTGCCAATTCTTTATTCAAATTGTAAAAACTGATCTGCATACATAGGTGACATCAAAATTCAGGAGACAGAAAACAAGCTGAGTTAAGCACAAGTTAAGTGTGCTTGGCAAGCACTGCATATCCACCCTGTTCTTGGGGGAGGGCATTACAATCTTATTAGCTAAAACTAGAGGTGGGATTAAATTCTTTTTACTACTGGTTCTGTGGGTGTGGCTTGGTGGGAGTGGTGTGACTTGGTGGGCATGGCAGAGGAAAGTTACTGCAAAATCCCATTCCCTCCCCACTAACTTGCTTTCCAGCTTCGTTTTCCTGTGCAGGGCAACAAAAGGGCCTTGGTGGCTCAGGCTGTTAAATGCCTGCATTTAAGTTCCAGCTGCCTACAATTACTGTAGGCTCGAATCCCACCAGGCTCAAGGTTGACTCAGCCTTCCATCCTCTCGGGGTAGGTAAATTGAGGACCCAAGATTGTTGGGGGCAATTAGCTGACTTTGTAAAAATGCCGCTTAGTAATAAGCAGGCATATACAATGGAATGAAGGCTATTGCTGAGCACACTGGGTTGTATCCCAAAAATTGTAAGCTGTCCTGAGTCTTTGGAGAAGGGCGGCATATAAATGTAATAAAAAAGAAGAAGATCCAGTCAATCAACTGGACTGGAGAGGCAGAGAATAGATGGGGGCGGGGCCAGTCAGAGGTGGTATTTGCCGGTTCTACGAACTACTCACAATTTCTGCTACTGGTTATCCAGAACTGGTCAGAACCTGCTGAATGCCACCTCTGACTAAAACAGTCTGAAAAAAATGGAGGGCTCCAGCTTATTGACAGAGCCTTTTTATTCAAGGGGACTGTTGTCAGTCAGCAGAGAAGATGATATAAAGTTAAAGGAGCCTTGTGATGGCTTGGGATTCTGGGACTTGTAGATAAATTTCTCTGGGCAGTGTTAGGTCAGGAAGACTGGAGTAACTCTTGATCTAAAACAGTTGCATGCAGGTTATATTTTTTGAACCCTGTGACTCTGAAGGAGCTGAAGTCCACTTACTTTAATCGATGGCTAAACAAAAATGGTTTGAGCTAAGAAGGAGCACATGAAAAAGAAAGAATCATAGCCTTCAGAGATGGGATGAGATCTATTTCACACTTTCAGGGTTTTTCCTCCCAAAGAGATTTGGTCATTTCTGTATTATTTTTTGCTACGCCTGCACTTTCAATAGCAGTTTTGTTTGCAAATGAGACAGGTATGACCTGAAACTACAATTTGCAACGTGAAGAACTGTGGAATTAAAATGCTGCTTATCCAGCTACATTTTCTTTCAAGGCTATTCCCGCTCCTCAGCCCCTAATTTTTTGTTTCTGCCATCCGGGAATGTTTTTTATGGCACAGTGTTAGCCACAATCAAGGGATTACATTGGGAGGGAAGGGGAATAACTATTGTAGCTCGCTTCCTAAATTCACTACGAGTTGCACATAACATACAATTACATGTCTAGAGGTGAAACTGGTATGAACAGTGTAAGAACAAGCCAAATGCTTTATGTAGGAGAGCTTACCAGGGCATCTATGTTTTCAGCATTGCCAGCACCCACTGTGCTGGTTGGTTAAAATCCACGATGAAGCAACTTCAGCCTCAAAACATTACCGGTAATCCTCGATTTATAACCCACAAATAACCCCTGGAATGTTCATCACTAAGCAATATGGCCCTTGCATTGCACCCAATTTTACGACTTTTTCTTTTTGCCCTGGTCTTTTAGTTCATGGTTCATGGTTAATAAACAAATAAACAAACTTCCCCCATTGACTTTGAGAAAATTGTAAATGATGATCACATGACCCTGGGATGCTGCAACGGCGAGTGCTCAGATTTTTATCATGTGACTGCAGGCACACAGCAATAGTTTAAGTGCAAGGACCCATCATCATTTTTTTCACGGCCATCATAACTTAGATGTCATTAAATAAATGGTCTTGAGAACTACTTGTAGTTCCATGTTTCCCTAGACCACTTTTGGCTGGTTTCATAACTTCCCAGCTACACTGTTGTGTAAGAGACCAAAAAAAGAAACCCAAAGTTACCCAAAGTTTAAAGATCAAGTTGGACAAGTCAGAAACCTCACTGCCCTTGCTGGTGTGTGGCAAGATTAAGGATTAGGCAATGCTGGCCAATAGAAGTCAGAGAAGGCCCTGTTCCACCCATTACATCATTCTTAATGGTCACCAAGAGTGGAGTGGCTTCTTCTATCACTAATTACTAGTTTCTGAGATATTCAGGCATCAGCTCAGTCTAGTTTGGAAGCCTCCAAGAGCCGTGGTGGTGCAGTGGTTAGAATGCAATACTGCAGGCTACTTCTGCTGACTGCTGGCTGCCAGCAGTTCAACAGTTCGATTCTTACCAGCTCAAGGTTGATTCAGCCTTTCATCCTTCCAAGGTGGGTAAAATGAGGACCCAGATTGTTGGGGGCAATATGCTGACTCTGTAAACCGCTTAGAAAGGGCTGTAAAGCACTATGAAGCTGTATATACGTCTAAGTGCTTTTGCTGCTATTGCTCCTTGAGTTTTCTATAGAAGAAATGCAGATTCCTTCTCCCTCCATTTTCCAATCTTTTTTTTATTTTTTTATTCATATTTATATCCCGCCCTTCTCCGGAGACTCAGGGCGGCTTACAATTTTTGGGATACAACCCAATGTGCTCAGCAATAGCCTTCATTCCATTGTATATGCCTGCTTATTACTAAGCGTCATTTTTACAAAGTCAGCTTATTGCCCCCAAAAATCTTGGGTCCTCACTTTACCTACCCCGAGAGGATGGAAGGCTGAGTCAACCTTGAGCCTGGTGGGATTCGAGCCTGCACTAATTACAGGCAGCTGGAGCTAAGTGCTAGGCTATTAACAGCCTGCACCACCAAGGCCCTATCAACACCTCTTGCTACATAAAGGATTCTCCCCCCAACTGGAAAACCCAAGGATGTTATTATAAAGTAAGCCTTCCATCATGCCTACCAGCCACACTAACTCAGGATGAAAGTTCCAGGCTGGAGAACACAGGTGTAAGGGGCCCAGAGCTCTGACTTGAAGAACTGATACTCGCCCTTCAATAAATTATTTGGGCAGCTACCAACATTAGAACCTCCACATATAAATACATATCCTCACAAACTACTGTTAAACATGCAAAATGTGATTGTCATCCAACTCTGTTAGTTGTCTTTGGAATTTATACTGCATTTACAAACCAGGATAAAAGTCAGGTAATTAAGACAATCGAGCCCTAAGTATATATGTTTCCCTGGGCCCAAGCCATATCACAATAGGAAGCAGGTGAGTTTCCCTAGGGACAGCATTGCAGTTAGCTTTGCTGCCTCTCCTCTCTAGTCAAACCCTAGATAGTGAGGGAGCCTGGTGATAAATGCCAACTAAAGGTGATAGGGAGCCTTGATATAGTCACCACACCCATCCTAAAGAAAGCCAAATTAAAATAAAGCAACTGCCAAATATCTCAAACAAACCATGACACATTTTCATTGCAGCAAGCAAACCAGAGAAGCTCCCATTCCTATTAATGGCTGCAGTTTCTTATACAGAAGATCACTGAAATCACTTTAGCCCAATGGTTCTGAAATTGTGGTCTACGGATCCCTGGGGGTGGGGTGGGGGGGCAAGTGATGTCATTATGTTATGATTTAAATCTTGTCTTGGTGGTCCATGGTCACAAAATGTATTTAAAGGGGGGTCCGTGGGAGGAGAAGGTTGACACCCACTGAGCTAGGCTTATTCTGGAGAAAGGCTGTGTCACAAGTGACAGAATCTCACAATTATGTCGGCTAAACAGTAACACCAGAGAGCCACTGAGCATATCAGAAGGCTTGTCAGCAGAAGTAATCAGTCACGCCCTGCTCCCTCGTATAGATGTAACAGATAATTCTCGACTTACAACCGTGACCGTTCAGAATTACAAGGCCCCAGAAAAAAGTGACTGACCACCATTTTTTACACTTACGAACTTCGTAGCATCCCCAGGACCATGTGACATTCCAGGGATCGGTGATTCCCTTTTGCAACCTCTTGACAAGCAAATCAACGGGGAAGCTAGGTTCCCTTAACAACTGGGTTCCTAACTCATCAACTGCAGTGATTCACTGAACGGCTGTGGCAAGAAAGGTCGGGGCTCGCATCTCGCTTAACCACAGAAACACTCGTAAACCGAGGACTACCTGGCACTACGTTTTTACAAGAGCGCAGAAGCTCCTACGCCTGTTGAAATAGACTAGATATTCCCATCAGCCAAGTCAAAGCCCCACGCTTTGTGGCACCCGCTGAACGGCGGTTCTGCTTCTGCCCGTCGCCGCGGTGGCTTTCGGAACGAAAGCAACCACCAAGGGGCTCAAAACCCTTTCCAAAAGGGAGCCGCGCTCCTTTAGGTTCGTTAATCCGGATTAAGCCAGAAAGCCGTGAGAAGTTTCTGCAGGGCTCGACTGAAGCCAGGACGAAAGAAAAATAAATACACAAACCCGAAGCCCGTTGGACTCAGTCCCATCGGACCAAATGACCCCGATAAAAGCCCACCGGCGACTCTAAAGCCTTTAACCAGACTTTTTCCAGACTTACCTCCGCAACCGGCTCCCCACCAAAGAACTTTCGCGGCCGCTCCCACCACGCCTCGCGTCGAGCCGAACTTCGCGACGGTCTGACGGCCCTCGGAGAAGGAGGCGGGGCGGGGCAGGCCAAGGAAAAGATAGAGGCGGCCCCTGGACGACGCCCTCGCTGGCCTAAGGTAACTCAGGGTGGACGAGCAGCACACGGAGGCGCCCCCAAGAGGCGTGGTCAGGAAACTACAGACGGAAAGTTTGTTGGTTACGGGATGGAGGCGGTGGGAATGCAAACGGAAGGTCCTTTGGAAGCGGAAGTGTCCGCCACGACGACCTGAGAGTGGGTAGCCTTTCTAATATATGACTGCTATGGATCAGACACTGTGTGTAACTGGTGCTCTAGGAGGTGGTGGCCTACATGCCTATCCCAGGGTATACTGGTTAGGGATGATGTAAGTTGTAACCCACCTAGAGAGCACCAGGAAAAGGAGGAGTGTCTTGGTCGTCAGAAATGGTATAGAGTCTGTTGCTTGAGCAGGGGGTTGGACTAGATGACCTACAAGGTCCCGTCCAACTCTGTTGTTCTATTCTATTCTATCTTGGCAGCAATTTGCCCTGGAAATAAAATGAAGAAAAATTGAACTGAATTGAAGAAGAAGAATATAATGAACTGAATGGGGACCTCAGCGTTGCGTTCCTGATTATTTGGTTTCAGAATAAGAGATTGTGAAGTCTTGCAATGCATAGATTTATTTATTTATTATTTATTTATTAATTTGACTTGTATGCTGCCCCCTCTCCCGAAAGGACTTGGGGCGGCTCACAATTAAAACCAGTACAATAAATTAGTTATCTAAAATAAAATTAAACCAACCAAGCCAAATTAGACTAAAACCGATTATAAAAACAACCCCCCCCCCCAAGAGGAGTCAGCACAGCGCAGCCTGCTCAAACAACCAGGTTGTCAAGTCGTGGCGAAAGTGGAGGTCAGGGGCCAGGCAGAGCCCCAGAGGTAGTTGGTTCCACAGAGTGGGAGCCGCCACAGAGTAGGCCCTCCCCGCACCGCCAAACAACACTGGGTCGCAGGCGGCACTCGGTAGCCCCGCCTGTGAGCTCGCACAGGGTGGTTGGTATTGATGCCGGCAGTAGACGTTCCGTAGATAGCCGGACCCATGTCTCATAGGACTTTGAATGTCAATACCAAAACCTTGAATCTCATTCGGAGGGCAACCGGCAACCAATGCAGGCCACGCAGGAGGGGTGTAACATGGGAGTACCGGGAAGCTCCCATCACAACCAGCAGCAGCATTTTGCACCAGCTGAAGCCTCCGGATGGTATGCAAGGGGAGTCCTAGATAGAGAGCATTGCAGTAGTCGAGTCGAGAGGTAACAAGTGCCTGAGTGACCGTGCACAGGGCATCTTGGTCCAGGTATGGGCGTAACTGGCGAACCAGCCGGACCTGGGCAAAGGCCCCCCTGGCCACGGCTCCCACCTGCTCCTCTAACCTGAGCCGTGAGTCCAGGAGGACCCCCAGATTCCGTGCCCTATCCATGGGCGGCAACACCTCTCCCCCCATGACCAAAGATGGAATCTCCTGGCTGGGCTGAGATGTCTGTATGCACAGCCACTCTGTCTTAGCGGATTGAGCGAAGCATGTTACTGTCCATCCAGATCCGTATAGCATCCAGACAATGGACATCACGGAGAGGCATCACTGATGTGGCCTGGGGTGGAGATGTATAACTGCGTATTATCAGTGTACTGATGATACTTCACCCCAAAGCCACGGATGATCTAGCCCAGCGTTTCATATAGATGTTTAACAGGAGGCGAGAGGACCGACCCCTGGGGACCCCACAAGTGAGAGCCCTTGGCGTGACCTCTGCCCCGCCAACACCGATTGCGGCGTCGAGAGGAAGGAGGCTAACCACTGCAACACAGTGCCTCCCACTCCCAGCCCCGAGATGCTGCAATAGGATACCATGGTCGATGGTATGAAAGCAGCTGAGAGATCTAACAGGACCAGGACAGAGGAAAACCCTGTCCTGAGCCCTCAGGAGATCATCAACCAGTGCAACCAATGCCGTCTCCGTGCTATACCTGGGTTGGAAGCCCAATTGGTTCGGATCCAGGTAGTCTGCTTCCTCCAGGAAAAGCGGAAACTGCTGAGCCACCACACTCTCAACAACCTTCAAAAAGCGAGGTTGGAGACCGGAGTTGTTCAATTCTGGGTCCAGGGCAGGCTCCTTCAGGAGGCCTCACCACCGCCTCCTTCAAGGTGGCAGGAAAGGTACCCTCCCCTAAAGAAGCATTGACCAATGCCCGGAGCCAGCCACATGTCACCTCCCTGGAGGCATAAACCAACCAGGAAGGGCATGGGTCCAACAAACATGTGGTGGAACTCAGTCATCATAATCCTGTCCACTTCATCCTCAGAAACAGGATCGAACTCAGTCCAGATTGCATTAGCTAGACCACTCGCACCCTCAGCATCAGACCACTGCAAATTGGAGTTCAACCCCTCCTGGATCAGTGATCTTGTCCTGCAGGAACTGACCAAATTCCTCAGCTCGACCCTGCAAGGGATCCACATAACCCGGCTGAAGGAGGGAGCAGGTGACCCCAAACAGGGCGGCTGGGTTTCCTGGGATGCTATGAGGCGGAGAAATAAACCCTTCTGCAGCTCTCACAGCTACCAGATAGGTCCTGATATAGGCTCTCCACTGGGCTCGGTCAGATTCGGGCGGGTGACCTCCACCTGCTCTCTAGACCCCTTCTCCATCGCTTCATCTCCGGGCTCCTCGGTATACCAGGGAGCCACACGGGATCTGCGAGGGTAAGGCGTGCATGGGGACAACTCTGTCAGAGCCTCCAGGCCCCCGTTGCCAGGTGGCCGCCAGGGTCTCGGCAGAGCTGTGGACCAGGGATGTAGGAAGAAAACCCAGTTCTGCGTGGAACCTCTCCGGGTCCATCAGGCGCCTGGGGCGGAACCACCTAGGAGGCTCCTCATCCCAGCAGCGTGGGGCAGCTTGTCGAAAAGCCAGCCGTAGGAGATAATGATCTAACCATGGTACGGGTGGATAATAGGATCACCACCCCCCAGATCATTACGCCACTGCTCCGAGACAAAAACCAGGTTGAGCATGTTGTCCCCCTCATGAGTCGGGCCATCAATCACCTGAGTCAGACCCATGGCCACCATGGAGGCCATGAATTCCTGGGCCAAAGCCGGCGCCGCCCCAAGAGAAGGCAAGTTGAAGTCACCCAGAACAATAAGTCCTGGGAACTCCACCACACCAGAGACGGCGCCGAGCAGCCCAGGCAGGGTGGCTGCCACACAGCTGGGGGAAATGTATGTGAGCAGTAAGCCCATCGGACTCTCAGACCCGCACCTCAAGAGGAGAGCTTCAAACCCACCTATCTCCGGAACAGAGACCTCCCTTGGAATCAGGGCTTCTCGAATAACAACAGCCACCCTCCACCCCTCCCCTGGGCTCGTGACCGGTGCAACACCCAAAAACCTGGGGGGCATAGATCGACTAGAGGGACTCCTCCCTCTGGGCCCACCCAGGTCCCAGTGATACAGGCCAGGTCCGCGGCCTCCTCGATTACCTCACGGAGGAGGGTTGTCTTATTAGCCACGGACCTGGCATTAAAGTACACCAGCTGGAGTCCAGGGGCCCTAGATCCCGGGTCCCCAGGGCATTGGGAGGAGGCATCGGGGTTGGAGCGTGACACCGCATAAAGACATCAGGGGCGTGCTCCCTTAACTTGATCTGGCCCCACGCCTCATCGTCCCCTGCCGAACCCAACCACCCTGGAGATCGTTGCTCCCACCCTGCCCTCTGGGGCCCCACTGGTCCCCACACACCCACCACGACCCTGACCTGGGCTGCACTGAGTCCCCTCCTCACAACCCACCCACCCCCTAACCCCCTTAAGAAACGGTCTAAAAACCAAATCAACGAAGCCCCGGCAACCCTCTTACTGCCCCTCCCAGGACCCCAACCCCTACCTGTGCTGTGCCATCTCTCGGGGTTCCATAACCCGTCCTTGAGATAGGCTGTCGAAAGTCCGGCAGGCCAAACCCAGGAGAGAGGGCACTCCCTTAAGGCCTGCAGCTCTGTCAAAGGATAGGTCCGGATCTTGTAACGATGGAACATCTGGGGGAATAGTTCGTGATTGAGAGAAATGTCCGACTATTGAAGATGTTAAAGATGTTAAAAATAATAATAGCACCCAATGTGGTCGAATTAACTGGCAGCCGGGAGGTCCAAAGTCATGCATCAGGACTGACCTCTCACAGAGGTCCTGTGGGCCGATGGTAAAGTCCCATGCTTGGACCAGCAGCCACTGCGCTCTCACCGCAGGACTCTCCGAGAAGCCGATCAGGACAGATAACACAAGCCAGGCCAATTTAAGGCACCCCCACCGTGCTGCCCTCTCACCACAGCAAACCGGTGGGGGATACCTAAAAACCCCAGGCCAGCATCCATCAGGTGGAGAGGAGGGAGGGGGGCACAGTTCACAATCCAAAACCAGGCAAAGATGTAGCAGGCCAAGGAAAACAAGGCAGAAGGAATAGGGGAGGCGGGTGGGGAAGGGAGGGCGGACAGAGCCTCCAGCCCACTGCCAGAACTTCCAGGAAGGACTGATCACACACCAGGTGGTAGGATTGATGATACAGGGGGACCAAGACCAGCAGCAACCTTGGGCCAGCACCATCTTCACCTCTAGGCCCAGCGAGGCTGCTCGCCGATCCGCCGTCCCCATCCTCACCGCCCTGGTCACTGGCGCCGCTGTCATCCGCGCCCAGGCCGTCCAATTCCTAGCGGCGCCCTCACCACCGCAGACACATTGCCACTGCCACCGGCGACCTCGCTGCTGCTCCCCGCCGATGCCACTGCCACCAGCGACCTCGCGGTCCCCCAAAGCAAGTGGGACCGTGGCAAAAGTCGGGCGCTGGGGCGAAAGCCGAATCATCGTCGCTCCCACCGCTCGTCTCCTTCGCCGCCTCCTTTCTCGCCAGCCGCCAGCCGCCCCGACTGCCAGCTGATCAAACTCACAGCCAGAACCCGCCGCTCAGCAGCAGGCAGGCTCGACCCCGATAGTACCTGCCGGCCCACCAGGTCCTCAGATATCCGAACCTGGGGGTCAGGGGATCAAGAACGTCTCCTCACCTCCTCACGGACCAATTTACAACCACACTACCCTGGGACACTAAAGACGAGCGGCCATCTTTAGGGGCATGTATTTTTCCCCAAAAAAATATCCCCCACACCAGTGTCCACCAGAATTTTGCTTGGGGGCGAGGGGGGAACAGTGTAGGATGCAGTTACAATTTGCTCGCAGAGTGCATTGCTACAACGCAGCTGTCTTTTTCATGCCTGTCTGCTGTCTGCTTTGAACAGAAACATGTGAAACTGGTTTGCATTGGCTCAGACTGTGCTTTACATTGTTCATCACTGACTGCATCGAATTGTAACTATTCTCCTGGGTTTCTTTCCCAGTACTAACTGGAGAGGCTGGGGCCTAAATAGGGAAACCTGCATGCAAAGCTCATGTTCCACTCCTGAGCTACAACCCTTCACTTGGTCTTGGAGCTCATTTGCTCACCCTGTGCTTCGCAGCACAAAGACCTCCCACTAACTGCTTAATGAGGACATCAATGCCCAGTGTCATCCTTAACTTACTCTTAGCCCAACACAAAGGCAGTATCTGCTTGTCTTTTCTTGCTCTACTTCAGAAGCTGAATTTTGGGGGTTTTCCCAGCACAAGCTGCTACTATCTGGTCTGTCTCACGTGCAATCATAATGACATAAGAGGGGGGCTGGCTTTCACCCATTGAATACCCAAGGTGGGTGCAGATGCATGCTGTCTAGTTCCTAGTGGATTTTCAGGGCCCTTTGCATCTTGGCAGGAGGAGAAACAGAACTCTCCCACTATGCCAGAAACCCATCACTTGTACTTCTCTTGCCAACTCATAGGTGGCAGGCAAAGCAAGGAAACCAGGATGCGAGGTGAATATTTTGGTACCAGTATTTTCCAGCACCAAAATATCCCGATCTCTTACCATAGAAAACAAAAGAAAGTAGGTCTCCTGTGTCAGTTTCTGATGCTCTCTTGATGCTGGTAGTGAAGGAGGTGCTTTCCTTCATTTCTCTCCTCCCATGAAAAAAAAAGTAAGGTGGGAGGGGGAACAGCCCCTCTGGTACCTGTCCTCTGCTCCAGTCTCAGAGGAATAATTTTTGTGGGAAGTGTAGGAAGAAATGGATATACGGATAGGTAAGTGAGCTTCAGACCCTCTTTTGCATTGTTGATCAGTCATTTTGAATCAGCTGAGATAATGAAAGTTTTGTATTACTTGGAGAGAGAGTTGGAGGAATGGAATGAAATGCACTAGATAAGGGGTAGTAGCTTTCCTGATGAATAATTTGAGATTATAGGGTTCTGTTTGGTGTAGTGGCTAAGACACCACGCTAGAAACCAGGAGACTGTGAGCATTGGCCCTACCTTAGGCACCTAGCCAGTTAGGTGACTTTGACTGGTTATTCTCTCTCAGACCTTGAAAGGAAACAGTGATGAACCACTTCAGAAAATGCTACCAAGAAAACTCCAGAGACTGATCCATGCAGTTGCCAAAAGTCAACGCTAACTCAAAGCATTAAAAAGTTATGTAAATAAATATGATGTTAAATTCTGATGTTTTAATTTGAAGAAAGATATCTTCCTATTTCATTCTTTTAATGCAAAAATAGTCTTTAAAAAAGTCAGATAAGGCAGGAAATCTGTAATCATGTTGCATAATTCCTGTTCTACAGAATTGGGTGCTAGATGCTGCCTGCCTCTATTATATTTTCACACACCAAGTAATGTAGTTCCCAAGAACTTCTTTTTATTTTGCCTCATATTGTAGAAAAGGTTGAACTAATAGTTTTCTTATGATTGCAACTGGGAAAAGGTATTGCCAGAGGGAGCTATTGAGCTAAATTGGAATACTTTCAAAACTCCACAGGTAAGATCGAACTAGTCCTTATGTATTCTGTTCTATAAATGGACCTTCAGCATTTTTTTGCAGAAGGTTAAAACAGTGCAGCAATGTCTGAATTAAAGCAAGGTTATGGATTGGAAGGGATGTAGTCTTTTATCCTCTACTCTTTATTCAGTTGAACTCTCTTCCAATCTAGTTGTTCTCAAATGCTATTTGTCCTGTGAATCATGTCATGCAATTAATTGTATAAGCTGTCATATAAGCCATGATCACAATCTGTCAGGTATTTTTTTATGCTGCTTGGATTTTTAAATTCTTTTGCCTCTCTCCCTCCAAAAGTTTTTTTTTAATTACATTTATATGCCGCCCTTCTCCGAAGACTCAGGGCTGCTTACAATTTTGGCACAACCCAGTGCGCTCAGCAATAGCCTTCATTCCATTGTATATGCCTGCTTATTACTAAGCGCATTTTTACAAGGTCAGCTAATTGCCCCAACAATCCTGGGTCCTCAATTTACCTACCCCCAGAGGATGGAAGGCTGAGTCAACCTTGAGCCTGGTGGGATTCGAGCCTACAGTAATTGTAGACAGCTGGATCTTAAGAGCAGGCATTTAACAGCCTGAGCCACCAAAGCTCTTCCTTTTCCTCTTCCAAAGCTCTTCCTTCCTCCAAAAGTTCCTTTTGATTACAGATTCTCTCGCATAGTATACAGTTTGACTCTGTAAATGACCTTACATGAGATTTCCCCATTTTTATGAGGGGTAGAAAATTTCAGAATGGGTTTCTGCACACTGATTTTTTTTAGATGTTTGCCAGAACCTTACTGTGTTTCCATAACATTTTTTAAAGTAAGAAAGCCTAGAGTTATGTTAAAGTCAATATAATATCCTTACTTATGTGACTGCCTTTTCCTGGTTGTTTCTACCTGTCCCATCCAATCTGGCAAGAGAGGCATGTTGCAGATACCATCAGCCAAGGAGTGCAAGCGGATGTGACCCAAAGAAGAGCCTTTTCTGCTGTGGCACCCATCCCCTGGAAGATAACATCCCTCCTCCTGGCTTGTACTGTGTTGGCCTTTCCACCCTGAGGCTGGAGCCCTGTTTCCTAGCTGTGTTGAATGCCTTGTATGATTCCCTGGCTGTTGTATGGTTTTGTTTTTTGTGTTTTTAAATTTAAAAAACCCTTTTATTAATTGTAATAGATGTTTATTTACTTTAAAATTGTGTACTGACTAGAGTCATGTATGTAAGTTGGGCAGCCATGTAAATTGAACAAATAAAGCCATTCTCTAAAAGCAGGTTGTTGTTTTTTGTGGAAAACCATGTTGGTGGTCCTCATGTTAGCTTGAAACATTATCTTCAGCTTTTCAATTAATCGAAATGTATTGTTAGTATTGAAGTCACTGAGAAGGAGAATAGGCAAGACAACTTTTTTCTTTCTTGTCTCACCAGCACATAACAAGCATTTATTTATCCAAAAGTGTCATGTGAACAGCCATCTTATATAATACGATCCTGGGAGGCTAACAACAATTACATGCAACAATTAAAAAAAAACTCAGCAAAATTACACATTATCAAGATGCCGTTGCACTTTCATCCCAAATCCACATGTGTTGGGCTCACCTCTCACCCTGATCCAGTGCTTCAACCTGCATGAAGGCTAAAAGAATAAGAATCTTCCATATTTTGTAGGGGAGTCTGGTCCACAGGGCAGGTACCACTGTGGAGAAGGTCTTCTTCCTAGGTCCCAGATGGCATCAGTTAATATTGTGTGATGTGTATCACAGTACATAAGTGCAAGTTGATCGAACACCAAATATGCAATTGCAGATTTATAACTTCTATGGTCAGAATACATCCAAGCATTTATTCTACCCAGATTCCTTTTCTTGTTTTGGCCAGGCAGCTAATGAGCATACTGACGTGGAATCAAACCTATTTGGAATATCCAACTATTTGACAATACCGTTGGAGAAGCTATATTTATTTATTTACATTTCACAGTTCTGAACCGCCCATCTCCCTCAGAGAAGGATTCTGGATGGTGTACAATAAAAATTGTTAGATTCCCTCTTTTTTAAAAAAATTCATATTTATATGCCGCCCTTCTCCGGAGACTCTCAGGGCGGCTTACAATTTTTTGGAGCACAACCCAATGCGCTCAGCAATAGCCTTCATTCCATTGTATATGCCTGCTTATTACTAAGCGGCATTTTTACAAAGTCAGCTTATTGCCCCCAACAATCTTGGGTCCTCACTTTACCTACCCCGAGAGGATGGAAGGCTGAGTCAACCTTGAGCCTGGTGGGATTCGAGCCTGCACTAATTGCAGGCAGCTGGAACTAAGTGCTAGGAGTTTAACAGCCTGTACCACCAAGGCTCCCCCCTCACTTCACCCAAGACTTCTTTAAGCCACTTACATAGAAAGAATTACAAAAAAGCCTCAAGTAATACTGATATATTACTGAGATATATAATACTGAGATATATTTACTATGCCTGCCTATTCCTCATAAGAGCTATGGGCTCTCCAGGCGGTTCCTCTGTCTGGGATGTGGCCCCCTATGCTATCAAGAGCTTACCTTAATGACGGATCCTGGGATCCCGAGAGGTGGCATGCCAGGATGAAGGGGCTAAATTCCAAATCTGATAGGAAGGGGAAACTTTTAAAATTTTTAATTGATCGTCTTAAGGGGTTAGGGTGGGGGATAAATGGGTCTTTGTCCAACCCGGTTCATGGGGGGAGGCAGGGGTCGGGGCGGCGGGCCTGAGGCGGGGACCCCGATCCCCAGGGTGGTTGGTGTTGGCAGGAGACGGCGAGGCATAGGGCCATAGGGCCATGGAGTCCTTCGGGAGAGGGGGCGGCATATAAGTCGAATAAATAAATAAATAAATAAATAAATAAATAAATAATGTACACCGCCATCTTTGTGCGGTTGCTTGCTCCGACCTATGGCCTCCTCCCAGGGGGGCATGGGAACTGGGACCCCTGGGCTTAGGCTGGTGTATTTTAATGCCAGGTCCGTGGCTAATAAGTCCACCCTTCTCCGTGAGGTAATTGAGGAGGAGGCTGGGACCTGGCCTGCATCACCGAGACCTGGTTGGGCCCAGAGGTGTGTCCCTCTGGTAGATTTGTGCCCTCCAGGTTTTGGGTTTTGCACCGCCTCGGGCCCAGGGTAGGGGTGGTGGGGTGGCCGTGGTTATTCGGGAGACCCTGTTTCCAAGGGAGGTCACTGTTCCAGAGATAGGCGGGGTGAGACACTCCTCTTGAGGTGGGGGCCCAATGGTCGGGTGGGCTTGCTGCTCACATACCTTTCACCCAGCTGTGTGACAGCGCCCTGCCTGGGCTTCTCGACGCCTCTCGGGGTGGCGGTGGAGTTCCCGGTCTTATAGTCCTGGGGACTTCAATCTGCCCTCCCTGGGGGTGCGGGTTTGGCCCAGGAATTCATGGCTTTATGGAGGCCATGGGCCTGACCCATTAATTCAGGGCCCCACCCATGAGGGGGAACACTCTTGACCTAATTTTTGTCTCTGAACAGTGGCGTAGTGACAGAGGGCAGGCCACTTTTACGGCTGTGCCCGTTCCATGGTCTGATCACTGTCTCCTACGGCTGGTCTTCCAACAGGCTGCCCCCCACTGCTGGGATGAGGAGCCGCTTAGATGGTTCCGCCCCAGGCGCCTTATGGACCCAGAGCGGTTCTCGGCGGAACTGGGGTCTTTTCCCTCTTCCCTTGCCCACAGCTCTGTCGAGGACCTGGCGGCTGCTTGGCAGCAGGCCGTGTCAGAGGCTCTCGATAGGGTTGTCCCCATGCGACCCCTCACATGTCATGGATCCCGGATGGCTCCTTGGTATTCAGAGGAGCTCCGGGACATGAAACGCCGTCAGAGGGGCTTAGAGAGCAGGTGGAGGTCCACCCGCTCCCAGTCCGATCGAGCCCAGCTAAGAGCCTATATTAGGACTTACCTGGTAGCTATGAGGGCAGCGAGAAGATCTTATCTCTCCGCCCTCATAGCGTCCGCAGATAACCGCCCAGCTGCCCTGTTTCGGGTAACCCGCTCTCCTTCGTGTAGGGAGGCGGACCTGGGGCAGGGCTGAGGAGTTTGGTCAATATCTGTTGGATAAGATCGCAATTCGGGACGGGTTGTCCTCTGATTTGCAGTGGTCTGAGGAACGGATACAGGTAGTCTGGCCAGTATGATCTGGGATGAGTTCGATTCTGTTTCCGAGGATGAAGTGGACGGGATTATGTGGCGCTGAGCTCCACCACATGTTTGTTGGACCCGTGCCCTTCCTGGCTGGCTTATGCCGCCAGGGAGGTCACCTGCGGTTGGCTCCGGCAGTTGTCAACGCTTCATTAAGAGAGGGTGTTTTCCCCTCCGCCTTGAAGGAGGCGGTGGTGAGACCCCTTCTGAAGAAGCCTGCCCTGGACCCAACCGTGTTAGACAACTTCGTCCAGTCTCCAACCTTCGCTTTTTAGCGAAGGTTGTTGAGAGTGTGGTGGCTCAGCAGTTTCCACTTTTCCTGGATGAAGCAGACTACCTGGATCCGATCAATCGGGCTTCCGCCTGGTTTCAGCACGGAGACGGCATTGGTCGACTGATGGATGATCTCTGGAGGGCTCAGGACAGGGTTTTTCCTCTGTCCTGGTCCTATTAGACCTCTCAGCGGCTTTCGATACCATCGACCATGGTATCCTTCTGCTGAGGGGTTGGGTATAGGGGGCACTGTGCTGGTGGTTCACCTCCTACCTCTCGGGCAATCGCAGTCGGTGTTGGCGGGGACAGAGGTCTACCTCGAGGGTGCTCTCTTGTGGGGTCCCTCAGGGTCGGTCCTCTCCCCTGCTATTTAACATCTATATGAAGCCGCTGGGTGAGATCATCCATGGTTTTGGGGTGAATTTCCATCAGTACGCTGATGATACTCAGCTGTACATTTCCACCCGAACCAGATCGGTGATGCCCTCTCCTGATGACCCAGTGTTTGGATGCAGTATGGATCTGGATGAACGGAAACATGCTTCGTCTCAACCCGCCAAGACTGAGTGGCTGTGCATACCGCTCTCGCCCAGTTTGGAGTGTCCATCTTTGGCCATAGGGGAGTGGTATTACCCCTGTGGATAGGCTGAATCTGGGGTCCTCCTGGACGCTCGGCCCGGTTGGAGGAGCAGGTGGGGGCCGCCACCAGGGGGCCTTTGCCCAGCTCCGACTGGTTCGCCAGCTACGCCCTTTTCTGGACCGAGACGCCCTGCGCACGGTTACTCATGCCCTTATTACCTCCAGACTCGACTACTGCAACGCTCTCTACTTAGGACTGCCCTTGCATACCATCCGGAGACTGCAGCTGGTGCAGAATGCGGTGGCGTGGGTGGTGATGGGAGTTTCCCAGTTCTCCCATGTTACCCCCCTCCTGCGCTGCCTTCATTGGCTGCCGGTTGCACTCCGGGTGAGATTCAAGGTCTTAGTTTTAACATACAAAGTCCTTCATGACATGGGTCCCCAATATTTAAGGGAGCGACTCCTGCCGACATCAAATGCAAACCGCCCTGTGTGAGCACATAGGCAAGGACTCCTTGGGGTCCCGTCGGCTGGCCAATGCCGGCTGGCAGTCCCCCGACGAGCCTATTCTATAGCGCCCCAGACCTCTGGAACCAACTTCCCTGGAGCTGCCTGGCCCCTGACCTCCGCACCTTCCGCCATGACCTGAAGACCTGGTTGTTTAACCAATCCGGGTTGTGATTTTTGGGAGGGATGGTTTTATGGGATAGTTTTTATGGGATGAATTTGTAATTGTAATGGGGCTTACTTAGTTTAATCTGTTTTTAATTATTTATTGTTGTTCTTGTTTTTATTTGTGAGCCGCCCCGAGTCTTCGGAGATGGGGCGGCATATAAGTCCCATTAATAAATAAATAATAAATAAATAAATTATTGCCATAGAGACCAACGGTGCCCACACTGTGGCACTCTGTCTCCCTTGGTGCCTTTTAAAAATGTTGGATGACTTCATTTCAAGTTAAAAGAAAGAAAACTGGTAGTGTCTATGAAGATGAAGAGTTTGTATGAAGAGACAGACTGGTTTTGGGGGGTACTTGAGAGAGGTGCACTGCAGTTAAACAGCACAGCCTGCAAAACGGAAAGAATAGAATAGAACTCTTTACTGGCCAAGTGTAATTGGACACACAAGGAATTTGTCTTGGTGCAAATGCTCTCAGTGTACATAAAATAAAAGATTCATTCGTCAAAAGTCAAGAATCATCAGGTACAACACTTAATAATAGTCATATGGTACAATAAGCAATCAAATCAAAAGGAACCCAAGCTGTGAGTCTCAATTCCTACTACAAAATGACAAATTTTCTGTTTGTTTGTTTTTAACTTACTAGAAGGCAGTATTGAGTCAGGGTCTTTTTAGTGTATCTGGACTGGCAAGCCAGCAGAGAAAGAGATAGTCTTCCAAATCCTTCTTCCTTCTTCTCTCAGAACAAGATTAATGTTTACACAGGAGATGTATTTTCAGGAGCTGTTCCTATTCTGTGTAATCACCACTGAAGGTTTCCTTAGGCCAGCATATCTTTGTTGATTCTCGATGGCTTTGATTATTCAGGTAGAATTTGAGATACTTGCTCTTTTACGATTTTTTGTGTTCTGTCTTCTTTTCTTGAGAGGTTTGAGTTAACCTCCAAGATGTTCCAGATGTTATGATTGCTTAATTATCTCTAGAAAACATAAAGCATAAGCGTAAACAAAATTGGGTTTGAATTTGGTTAAAATAAAATCATATAAATAAAATAAGACGCCAAATAAATGGATTGTCTTGTCAACAGCATTATCTTTTTTCCTGTCACAAAATCCAGTTCTGGTTTACAGATGTAAAATAAAGGCCTGGCTTTTTAGCATGGTTTTTATTATCTTAGCTGATTATCTAGTTGTCTTTCCCCAATTCTAAAACAGTATTTCTCAACATAAGCACCATTAAAATGTTGGAATTCTAGGAGTTGAAATCCACACATCTTGAAAGTTGTTAAGGGTAAAAAATGCTGTTCTAAATCACACTTTACTTTTTAAAAATAAAAATAAAAACTCACATATAGAAATTTGGAGAATGCTTCAGGATCAATCATAATACAAATCCTGTTATCAAAGAAGAATCTTCTCTCAAAGAAACAGAGGAGAACTGTAGAGAGGGCTGGTTGAAACAAACCACATAACAATTCCCAAAACTTTTGCAATTGGTGATATCAAAGCCACAGCACAGATCTGAAAATCCTGTATCTGCCCTGCTTTGGATGAGACATGTCATGCTCAACAAGGGGATAAAATTATATACACAACTGCAGATGGAAGACAAATAGGGAGACCATTCCAGATTTGCTGACCATATGAACTGATGAAATGAGACAGCTACTGGGCAGTTGAATGATAACAAAGCCAGGATCTGATTTTATTCCTGCTAAAATCTTTTAAGCTATATACTAGCAGTATTGCTTATATGCAGGTACTCCTCAACTTACAACAGTTCATTTAGTGGCTGTTCGAAGTTACAACAGCACTGAAAAAAGTGACAAGATCATTTTTCACACTTACAACCCTTGTAGTATCCCCGTGGTCATGTAATGAAAATCCAGACACTTGGCAACTGACTCATATTTACGACGGTTGCAGTGTCTTGGGGTCACGTGATCCCCTTTTGTGACCTTCTGACAAGCAATGGGATAGCCAGATTCACTTAATAACCATGTGACTAACAACAACTGCAGTGATTCACTTAACAACTATGGCATGGAAGGTAGTAAAATAGGGCAAGACTCATTTAACAAATGTCTCACTTAGCAGCAGAAATTTTGTGGTCAATTGTGGTTGTAAGTTGAGGTATGTGTGTATGTATGTGTATGTATGTATATACATATACATATACATTTATATATATTATTTAGCCATTTACTCCCCAATCAATGTATCAAATGTAATTAGTACATTATATGCCAAACCAAATATCTGATTTGATTGAGTACAGGGAAATAACATTTTAATGGAAAAGCTGGCATGATTTAGACCAGGGGGACATACTAGGTGGACAGCAATAGATGTGCATACACTTGTGCTTTCTTCCAGTGAACATCTCTGACTACCTTTTGAAGGAGAATTATTTGTGTAAAATAGCCTTTTCCAGCCTGGGCACCATCCTCCAAATGTACATAATTCTCAGCAACAGTTACAGTAACTGGCAATTCTGGGTAAGTGCCCATTGTGTCCCCTCATCTAGATCATTTATGAAACTGTTGAAGAATACTGGCCTAAGACAGAACCTTGAGGTAGCCTCCCACCATGTAGTAATTCCATTGAGGACTATATGCTGAGTGCGCTTGGTCAGCCAGTTGCAAACCCAATAATGTTGATGTAAAAGCGGAGTCTTCCCTTAAGCGTTGACATAATAAGCTTGCAGTCTGAGCCTTTGCTCTCTTAAATTCTTGAATTCACAATTAAATATTATGATCTTGGTCTTACAACAGTGCAACACTGGTGAAGCGGCACAGCAGCACCTGCATTTTCTGTGTTGTATGAGAAGAGCACATCTTCCTTCCCCTGTCCTTACCACTTTCTATAGAAGGATGATTGAGAATCATCCTGCCATATAGTAGTATTCTGTGGCTTGGAAGTATTACTGTTTCAGACAGGAAGTCTGTGCAGAGAGTGGTGAGGATGACAGAAAAGATTATTGGCAGTTCACTTCCTTCTATCCATGAGAATTTCATTTTTAATGTGTGCTAGTATCACCCTGCCAACAAAAGTGCGTATAGTCAAGGCTATGGTTTTCCCAGTTGCAATGTATGGCTGTGAAAGTTGGACCATAAAAAAGGCTGAGCGCCAAAGAATTGAGGCCTTTGAACTATGGTGCTGGAGAAGACTGCTACAAGTCCCTTGGACTGCAAGGCGATCAAACCAGTCAGTCCCAGAGCTAAAAATAGCTCAAGAACCCATTTTTGCTGGCTGAGTGCTTGGGCCACCACAGGCGCCCCTGACATGAGTGATGTTGAGCTGGCTATGCCCACCCTGGCCACACCCCGCACGCCCCCCTCAGAGGTCAAACACAACCCTGATGCGGCCCTCAATGAAATTGAGTTTGACACCCCTGCTATTAAGTCTTTGCTTATATCCACCTTTCTTTTCCCATCAAAGTAATAGATAATTTGCAAAGATATAGATACATTAGGATGATTAAGTCCATTCACACAGCGGAACAGCCAACTTAAGCTTGAGAATAGCTTCAAGTTAGACAGAAGCCAGGTTCACATAGCAAGCTAAGCTGTGGGTGGTGTTAAAAGATTCATCAGGTTTCTTTGGTGGGTTAACTGAACTACACACTATTTCATCTTATCCCCAACCCCCAATAGCAATGGTCTGTGTCTGGCTCAGACTGTGGTTCTTTTATCACCTCACTGCTAGTTTTTGTTTAACTAAGATGGGGAACAATGAAACCATGACAAAATATCTTGTATGGACCCACCAGTTTTGGCTTATTGAATAAGCCCCAGTTAAAACACAGAATTGTATGTCAATTGCCTATGGGGGTAGAAATAGAGGAATGAGGTACAGAAGGGTTGTTTTATGTGCGGGGCTTGTCCTAGGTGTGGAAATGTGTATGTTTATTCTAGGATGTTACTTGAAGGGCGTGGGTGTGTGTATGTGTTGAGCCAGACAAGGAGTTGATTAAATGAAGTGATTTGGGTTGAGTCTGTTTGTTTGAACTGTGAGCATTATAATTATGTTTACATTGTGTTAATTGAGTTTTCAGTGTTTGCTTGTGTATATTTATAACTTGAAATAAGTGTTTAATTCTTATGTTTGTGTTTAAAGATTCGAGGTGTTGGCATTAACATTCAAAGTCCTTCACAACTTGGGTCCAGGGTACTTGCGGGAGCATCTCCTGCCAATATCAAATACCGATCGCCCTGTGTGCACGCACAGATGGGGACTCCTCGGGGTGCCATCTACGAGACAATGTCAGCTGGCGGTGCCTCGGGAAAGGGCCTACTCTGTTGCAGCTCTCGCCTTGTGGAACCAACTCCCTTTGGAGCTCCGTCTGGCTCCTGATCTCCGCTCTTTCCGCCGCGATTTGAAGACCTGGTTGTTTGAACAGGCTGGGCTGTTCTTTGGGGGAGGGGTTAAACTTATTTTAAATTAATTTTAATGATTGGGCTTGTTTGGTTTAATTCGTTTTTAAATATTTATTGTTTTTTTTTAAATTGTGAGCCACCCCGAGTCCTCTCGGAGAGGGGCGGCATACAAGTCCAATTAAATAAATAAATAATAAATAAATAAAGGATTTAAGAGGTTGTTGATCAGTAACTCAGTGGAGTCCAGGGTTAGTTAACATATGAAAATACATATATATATATATATATATATATATATATATATATATATATATATATATATGTAGGTCTTGGTGTATTCGGGTCTTGTCCCATGTAAGATTGAGAATACCTTGGCAACGTTTCGACGAAATCTCATCCGTCATCTTCAGACTGGTGTCTTCAGCTTCGTTCTCCTGGGAGAAGATAGATAGATAGATAGATAGATAGATAGATAGATAGATAGATAGATAGATATAAATTACATTTATATGCCGCCCTTCTCCGAAGACTCAGGGTGGCTTACAATTTTGGAGCAACCCAATGCGCTCAGCAATAGCTTTCATTCCATTGTATATGCCTGCTTATTACTAAGCGGCATTTTTACAAAGTCAGCTTATTGCCCCCAACAGTCTTGGGCTCTCAGTTTACCTACCCCGAGAGGATGGAAGGCTGAGTCAACCTTGAGCCTGGTGCAGGGATTCGAGCCTGCACTAATTGCAGGCAGCTGGAACTAAGTGCTAGGCTTTTAACAGCCTGAGCCACCAAGGCTCTATATTTCTACAAGTTATACCAATTTATAAATTCTTCCCACGGTATAAAATTTACAGGAGAACAAATACTTAGTGTACTTTAGAGGGGTGGGTGGAGGAAATATTTTAATTTTGTGCAATTGGGAACAAACTATCAACAGTATAAACTTGACAGCTTGTCAGCCTACTCCATAAATAAACAAAACCACTTGGCTGCAGCATGCCCTGTGCTTTGCAAGTCCAAAGCACAGGGCAAGTTATTTACCTATTGAGAAAGAAATGGATTTTCCTTTCTGTTGAAAACTCCTACATCACAATTATTGCAGAATAGGGGATTTTAGAGTAAGAATTTCCCAAAATCAGAGAGAAAACAGAGGGAGGAGAAAGAAGGCACCTCTCTCTCTCTATACTTGCAGTTATACCACCCAGGTAGCAAACCATAGCTCAGTTTTACTTCAGCTGTACCAAAGGTAAGATTCAGCTTTTCTTAGACGTTTTAAAATTCATTATGTGCTTATTTATACAATAAATATACAGGAAAAAATTCTTACACATAACTTATATTTTAAATTAGAGGCTCTGTGCAGCTTGTGACCCTCATTTCCAACTCTTGATTGCAGGCAATCCGTTTCCAGAAAAACAATGAGAAAAATAATCTTGTGCGTTCTTGCTGTACTGCTTTGGTCACAAGGTAAGTTATCAGTCATGATCACTCAACATTGACGGTTCTTCTTTCACAGACCCAGTCCCCTCCTCTTAAAACTGAGAGGGCCTAGACTGGAGATGCTACATTCAGGAAAGGTAGCATAAGCATGCTTGGGATTGTTGGGAGGAAAATGCCTCCTGGTGAGGATTCTTCCAGCCAGGAAACAACACTTTGAAGAATAAATGGAAAAATGAAGCAGAGATCTTTTTAATGGCAAAAACCAAGATGAGTAACATTCAGCAAAGTTTCTTGGCTAGCTAGAAAGACTGATATTCAAACATGATTGTTGTATACCTTTTGAGTTTTTGTCTAAAATTGGTTTTTGGTGACATTTCTGCCAATGAGCCAGACAGGGCTTTGCTTGGTGATGTTTAATCCTGTGTTTATTGATGGGATAATTTTCCCTATTCTGGAAGGAGGAAGGTAATCTCTGTCCCTGAAAAGAAGCAAGGTTGAGAAATCTAATTCCTGTGTCTATTTGTTCTGGTAATTGATCTAACAAGCCACAGCTACTATGTTTGCTCTTTTGCTACATTCTAGTGCTAATTGTGTTTTTTTGTAGTTAGGTTTATTTCAAGTGTTTATTTATTTATTTTATTTATTTTATTGGACTTACATGCCGCCCCCTCTCCACAAGGACTCAGGGCGTCTCACAATTAAAACACTGTACAACAATCAACAAATATTTAAAACAAAATTAGATCAATTTTACACTTGAGCTTGCCTGAGGTTTGAGTAATTGTGTTTGGATTATTTGCTGCCTCATGGTTTCTTTTTCTATGTGGGGGGGGGCTTCCTTCAGGATCAAAGGGGGATTTGGTGGTACTTGGGGCAGAATGGCCAGCACTGGCCAACTTTGCCCAGTCCTGGGCTTCCCTTCCTAATAATAAATTACTGTGCTCGTCCTCTTTTTTGTCAGGGTGCAATTCAGGTGCTTAATAGGCTGTTAATAGCCTAGCACTTAGTTCCAGCTGCCTGTAATTATTGCAGGCTCGAATCCCACCAGGCTCAAGGTTGACTCAGCCTTCCATCCTCTCGGGGTAGGTAAATTGAGGACCCAAGATTGTTGGGGGCAATAAGCTGACTTTGTAAAAATGCCGCTTAGTAATAAGCAGGCATATACAATGGAATGAAGGCTATTGCTGAGCACACTGGGTTGTATCCCAGAAATTGTAAGCCGCCCTGAGTCTCCGGAGAAGGGCGGGATATAAATATGAATTAAAAAAAAATGCTGGGTTGCATACAGTAGAGCTAAGTCAACAATTAATCTTTTTCCTGCATGTCCTACAGCAATATGTACTTGACTATTTAAATTTTCATGATCAAGGAATGCCAAAGAGTTCTAAACGTATTATTTAAATACGACAGTCTTCTTATCTTTGTGTTTAATATTCTTGTCCACTATGTCTCACTATGAGCTGTACAATAGGCAATTTATTGGCTCCACCTAGTATCTGAGATGGATCATCTGCCTAGAATTCCTTCTCTGTTTCTTAAAAAAACCAGGAAAACAAACCAGACTGTACAATTCTGATTCCAATCTATGTTTTCTCCATCTCCTCATCAGCATATTTGGCACATATACTTGTGTGTATGTATAAACTGCTTCCCTGGCCCCCTATGTAAATATTGTGTGACATATAACACATTCAGAAAAATGTGTAACAGAAGAAAATATGAATGAATTTTTAATTGTGATATTCCTAAAAAGAAGCTGCACATCTCAATTCTCTAACAGTAATTTTATCAAAATTTATACCTTCAATGACAATATAATGTCAGAAGAAAATATAATTTTTAAAAAATTGTTGACTTCTTAATGAGGAAGCTTCATATTTGAATTTTCTAATAGTAATTTTAATTAAAATTTATACAGTCAGTGATAAAATAATGTATACAAAGTAAAAGAAGAAAAAGTATAAATAGAAGATGAAAGTGCAGGAAAAAAAGAAAAGAGAAAAAAAATAAAAATAGGAATATAGTAAGGAAAAATAAAAGAAACATATAAAGAGATGACTTCCCTCTTCTCCACAAAAATAAACAATTTTAATAACTTACCAGCTTTACTTAAAACACAACAGATGACTCCATCTTCTCACATCCCATCTCACACAATCTATCTCTATCAGTAGTAACTCTTAAAATTAACTTCTGGGTCCGTTGTTCCAAAATATCCTTCAACATGTTCAATGTTAAAATATTTTATTCCAAAAACAAGTCAAAAACTTAAGCGTTCTTCTCATTAATTGTAATTTTTACTTTGTTCTACTTACCCGCACTGCCCAAGCTTCAAAGTCCCATCCTATCATTTAAAAATCAAAAGAATTCAAAGCAAAAGCATTTTCTCACAGGAACAATTCTTATAATTAATTCCAAACCCTTATTTCAAATCCATATGGATCTTTCTGTTAATCTGTATTTGTATTTCTATCATTTATAAGTTTCTGAATCAAAGCCATAATCATCCTTTTGCTGTTTATTATTATTTTTTAAAAAAGAATTTCTTAAACTTGTATTAAAAAGTTCTTTCACTTTAGAAGGAGACTCATCTGATGTTTTTAGACTTGTTGATCCCAGCATTCCCAACAGCTGAAAAGTAGTTAACAAACAACTTTTAAATATGTTTTTAAAAGGAAGTATGGAAACACAGCATTCTAACAATTTCAACAAGATGGCTATTCTCTCTTCTCCCATAGTCATAAACTTGCAAGAGGACACTGTTTTGTAGTCCTCTTGTAAGAAGCAATTGTCAGAAGCTCTTATGGGCAATCTTCTTTTCTGGAGTGAAATCTACTCACCAGCTTTTCAATCTGCCATTGTCAGCAGTTCCATTTTTAGTAGAGCTGTCTTCCATTTGCCATTTTCCCCAGAGGTCTGAATTTTCAAATCTTACTGAATTTGAAATTGAGCCATAGTGCTGGGACTTTCCAAAATCTTTGATGCAAATAATTTTCAGCATTTTTACTCCCAAATCCCATTGATGTAATATGTTAGCTAAAAGATAGCTGATGGAAATGAGAGATTGAGTTGCTGCTTTGCCTCCTCTCTTTCAGCTGTGGATGCTCTGGTATGTTATCATTGTCCCAATGGAGGTCCCAATTGTGATACCGCAACCTGCGCTTCTGAACAAGACCAATGTATGACCATGTGGTTTACAGGAATTGGTAAGTATAATGGTGTGGAAAAATAATTATATTTAGCTCTTTAATTTTAGTGGGGGTGGGGACTTCAATGAGCTTTGAAAAAAGGCTATGGAGATTCATCCGTGGATGGAATCAGTTGGGAGAAAAGTCTCCAAGTCTCCAAAGTGCACAAACCTTACAAAAGATTCAGCTCTATGAAGGATGCTATTTTCCACTTGAGTTGTTAAGTGTCTCTTTCAAAGGCTGTATATAGCCTTATTCACTAATAGATGGGTGGAATGCATATAGTCACTTTCTGGAAGGTCCCACACATAGATGAACCTGTGCGTAGCACAGGCACATAGATGAACATGTGCATAGCACAGACCCTGCCCGGGCTGCTTGAGATCCTCTTGGGGGTGGCGGTGGAGTTTCCCAGGCTTTTGGTCCTGGGGGACTTCAATCTGCCATCCCTGGGAGGGGACTCGGGCTTGGCCCGGGAGTTCATGGCCTCCATGGCGGCCATGGACCTGACCCAATTAATTCAGGGCCTGACTCATGAGGGGGGGAACATGCTGGATCTAGTTTTTGTCTCTGGACAGTGGTATAGTGATCTGGGTGGTAGTTCTCCAACTACTTGCCCCCTGTCATGGACCGATCATTATCTCCTTCGATTGACCTTCTGTCATGCCACCCCCCGCCACTGGGGTATGGAGCCGACCAAGTGGTTCCACCCAAGGCACCTTATGGATCCTGAGAGGTTCCAGTGGGCCCTTGGGGCATTACTATCCTCCCATGTCCATGACTTGGCCAAGACCCTGGCGGAAGCCTGGCAACGGGTGGCCGCCGGGGCTCTCGATCAAGTTGTCACCTTGCGGCCCTTAACCTGGCTCAGATCCCAGGTAGCTCCTTGGTTTTCCATGGAGCTCTGGGAGATGAAGCATAGGAGGAGGGGCCTTGAGAGCAGGTGGAGGTCTTCACGGTCCGAATCTGACCGATCCCAGCTAAGATCTGCTTCTATGACTTATCTGGCAGTGATGAGGGTGGCGAAGAAGGTTTACTTCTCTGCCCTCATCGCGTCCGCAGATAATTGCCCAGCCGCCCTGTTCAGGGTCACTCGCTCCCTCCTTAATCGGGGGAAGGGAGGGGACCCTGCACAGGGACACGCCAAGGAGTTTAGTCAACATCTGTCATACAAGATCGCTCGGATCCGGGCTGGGCTGGACTCCTCCTGGTTAGAGTTGGGGACAGAGGTGGTGTCGAGTCTTGTTCATCTTATCTGGGAGGAGTTTGAGCCTGTTTCTTCAGATATGGTGGACAGGACCATGCGGCGGCTGAGCACCACTACATGTTTGTTGGACCCTTGTGCCTCCTGGCTGGTTTATGCCACCTGGGAGGGTACACTTGACTGGCTCCAGGCAGTTACCAATGCTTCTTTATGAGAGGGTGTCTTTCCCACCGCCTTGAAGGAGGCGGTGGTGAGGCCCCTCCTAAAGAAGCCTGCCTTGGACCCAGCCAATTTAGACAACTTTTGTCCAGTCTCCAACCTTCACTTTTTGGTGAAGGTTGTCGAGAGTGTAGTGGTGCAGCAGCTACCGATGTTCCTGGAGGAAGCTGATTACCTGGACCCGTACCAATCGGGATTCAGGCCCGGGTACAGCACGGAGACGGCATTGATCACACTGATTGATGATCTCTGGAGGGCTCGGGACAGGGGCTATGCCTCTGTCTTGGTCCTGTTAGACCTCTCAGCGGCTTTTGATACCATCAACCATGGTATCCTACTGCACCGGCTCAGGGGGGTGGGAGTGGGGGGCACCGTACTGCGGTGGTTCTCATCCTACCTCTTGGGTCGGACACAGTCGGTGTTGGCAGGGGGGAGCGGTTGTCCCCTCGGCCCCTCACTTGTGGGGTTCTGCAGGGGTCGGTCCTTTCTCCCCTCCTGTTCAACATCTATATGAAGCCGCTGGGTGAGATCATCCGTGGTTTTGGGGTGAGGTATCACCAGTACGCTGATGATATCCAGCTTTTCATCTTTACCCCAAACCACCTCAGTGATGCCCTCCCCGTGATGGCCCATTGCCTGGAGGTAGTGCGGGACTGGATGGGAGTGAACAGGCTCCGACTCAACCCGAACAAGACTGAGTGGCTGTGTATACCATCATCTCTGATAATCCAAGAGATTCCAACATTATCCATAGGGGGAGAGGTGTTGTCCCCTGTGGATAGGGCGCGTAACCTGGGCATCCTCCTGGACATATGGCTCAGTATGGAGGAGCAGGTGGGAGCCGTCGCCAGGGGGGCATTTGCACAGGTTCGGCTGGTATGCCAGCTCCACCCATATCTGGACCGAGATGCGCTGTGCACGGTCACTCAGGCACTCGTCACCTCTAGACTCAACTACTGCAATGCTCTCTATATGGGGCTGCCCCTGCATCTCATACGGAGACTTCAGCTGGTGCAAAATGCAGCCACGCGGGTAGTGATGGGAGTGTCCCGATTCTCCCATATTACACCCATCCTGCGTGACCTGCATTGGTTGCCGGTTGCCCTCCATGTGAGATTCAAGGTTTTGGTAACAACTTATAAAGCCCTGTATGGCTTGGGTCCAGGGTACTTGCAAGAACGTCTCCTTCCGCTGACAAATACCAATCGGCCTGTGCGCTCCCACAGACGGGGCCTCCTGGGGATACTGTCAGCTAAACAGTGTAGGCTGGTGGCCCCTAGGGCCTTCTCTGTGGGGGCGCCCACCCTCTGGAATCAACTACCCCTTGAGTTGCGCTTGGCCCTTGATCTCTGCTCCTTCCGCCGCGACCTCAAAACATGGCTATTTTTGCAATCTGGCCTGGACTGATAGGGGATCGGGGTTTTTAATTTGATTGTTTATTTGGCATAATTTAATATCTTTTTAATTTCTTTTAACTTTTGTACGTTCTGTCTTTTATGCACGCCGCCCTGAGTCCTTTGGGAGAGAGGGCGGCTTATAAGTCCAAATAAAACAAACAAAATAAACAAACAAAACAAATAAATGACCTTCAAACATGGAACATAATGACCCTTGGCTTGAATCTGAAATGAACTCAGTATGTTAACCAATTTTCCAAATTAAAAAGAAAATATTTTTTTCACCAGTACAATGATTGAATTTTGTCCTGGAAGTGGTTGCAAGGTATATTGCTTTGCAGGTCCTAATCTTTACTAGCTCTATCTGTTTAAAGGCCATAGCCTTCACCTCAAGAGGCCCAGGAGTCCAGGGGTTGATTTTATTTCTACTTCTCTCTGAACCCAGGCAATAGGTTGTTGACATTGTTATTGAGCCAGTCATTGTGGCAATAAACAAGTCTAGGCATTGTTTTGCCCAGGATGCACTTTTCAGGACCAAAAATCCTAGGATACCTAACTTCCACTGGCCATCAAAATTTGCATTTGTGTGTCAGATATCCAAACAATAGAACTGACTAGATAAATCTGGACCCTGGAACAAAGGCAAGTGTTGCCCTAAGTATTGCTCCAGAAGAACGAGAGACAATTGCTTATCAACAGTTTATGCAATGTTACTCATTACTACAAGTTCAGGCTCCTCTACAAGACTTTGATGATGGTGCAAGCAAAATGCTTAATAGTGGGATTGCCAATGCATTACCAGACAGCCTGCTGATTTTTTCGGATATCAGGGTCGTTTTCGGGGGAGCTTGTAGGTCACATTCAGACCTCATCACCCTGCCCCAGTCTCAGTCTTGCTATCCAACACATTTTTCACATGAAAGAAGCAAGAATTTGGAATAATGTGGATGTGCTTCATGCCTGGTGCAGCTTCCTGACCAAATGAAGAAAGGATGATTTATCTGGGAGCTTCCATCGATAACAAAGGACAATGTTGGTAAAGTGAAAAATTAGATTTATTTTTTCTATAAGCAACCACTAGTTCTTTTTTCCCCGCTGTAGGATCCCTGCCAAAGTATGGCAAGAGATGCAGCTCTCAGTATGAGTGTCAACTTCTGAATTCAGTGCCACAGTCAGGAGTTAGTGCCATTTGTTGTGGCTTTGACAGATGCAACCGTTAGTGTTCACTTTCAATGGGAGACCTTCTCGATGACATCATTGGCTTCAACTGATTGCATTCGATGTGATTTGTCTGAAATTGAAGAGCGATTTGGAATGTGCTGCCAGTAATCAGTCCTATGTGGATGGAAAAATAAATAAAATCTTACATTGTATGCTATGACTAAGGGCTTGGTTTTGTCTATCCTGTGTCTAAACCAAATCAGTGTTTTTGGAGTTTCCTCAGGTACTGATAATGTTGCAAAAAAAGTTAATACAAGTGTAGATAATATGAACATCACAACACCATGGCGGTTGTCAAAATCAAGATGAAAAGGAAAAGAATAGCCTTAACACTACTTCACAGCAATATGCATGTACATATCTTCATCATTTTCCTTAAAGTTTGTAGTTCCCAACTTCAGTTGATGGTTAGCAGATTTTTGGGAGGCCCTGGTCTTTAGATGCTGTCTTTAAATGCCAATTTGGTCTACAATAAATTGCCTTTTACCTACCATTTTAGTGGGGATGAGGAGACTACCTGGCATGTAGAACCAACCCCTGGCTGGCCCAAATGGGAATGTGCCCTTCTCAGTACTATTCCCTTCTAGAAACTGAGTTTGGGATAAATTAAATATTCAGAGGAATGGTGCCCATAGTCATCAGTAAGTCATTGATAGTTGTCAGAGACACCACTCCACAGATAACTGGGTATTAAATCCTATGTTTAAAGTTGTACCTTAAGCAAGAGTTACAATTATCTCTTGTGTACTGGCTTCCTTGCTGCTCAGCATTATCCCTGGTTGATCTGATGGATTCCGTGACTGTTAATTTTCAGAGATTTTTAGTTCCTGCTAGGCAACATTGAATCAAAGGCCAGTTCAGAGATTATGCTCTGCATGGATTGATCAACTATAGACCTATCCCACATCTTTGAGAGCCTAATGCATAGCAGGGATCACCTTCTAGATCTGCTCTTCCCCACTTGGGTAGTTACAACATGACTTGGCATTGGAAGAAAATGTCATCGGTGATTGTGTGGACAAATCCTTCTTTGATCGCCTTCCAACTCTCTTGGTATCAACCACCCCAGGGAGTCTATATTTCCAGAGATTTCCAGAGGGATTTTGGGATTCTCCCTGAGGATCTGGGTGGTAATTTGCTGAAAGCTTCTGTGATATCCTTGAATGGTGGATGGTAGGGACTTTGGACTGCATTGTGTGGCATCTCCCTGCACATGAATCATGGGAGCACATTGGTTTATCAAAGAGTTCTAGGAAATGAACATTCTAGAGTGCCACTGGAAGAAAGTGAAAAGTACACCTAATCAAACATGGGTAAAAGGCCATGTTTAGGATTTTTCATGGTAATCAGGATGGTGAAATGTCAATTTTTTTTGCTTTTCTTGTATCTATGAAGCATTTTTGGTAGTCCTGTTTAAGGTAACCCTACAGGGAAAATATCAGCCTTTCAAGGTAGACCAGATTAGGAATCCAAAGTCATGCAGGTCAATATTACTTTTATTATAAGGTTATGGTAACAGAATCTTGTAAGGACGCAGTGGCTCAGTGGCTAAGACACTAAGCTTGTCGATCAGAAAGGTCGGCAGTTCAGTGGTTCAAATCCCTAGCGCCATGTAACAGAGTGAGCTCCCATTACTTGTCCCAGCTTCTGCCAACCTAGCAGGTCAAAAGCATGTAAAAATGCAAGTAGAAAAATAGGGACCACTTTGGTGGGAAGGGAACAGCGTTCTGTGTGCTTTTGGCATTTGTTTAGTCATGCCGGCCACATGACCACGGAGGTGTCTTTGGACAGCGCTGGCTGTTCGGCTTGGTAATGGGATGATTACTGCCCCCTAGAGCTGGAAACGACTAGCACAAATGTGCAAGGAGAACCTTTAGCTTTACCTTTAACAGAATCTTACAAGTATGAATGCACTCATTCCTCCCCACATCTTTGTGAGGACCAGGAATGGTCTTGTTTAAGATGTTTTTTTTCAGGTTACCATTCTGCCATGGACTTGAGTTTTTAAATATGTCTATCATCTTGGTAATGCCCATTCCTCCTATTCCTTCTGCCTTTCTGTTACAGGAACATTTACAAGGCCACTATACATATTATTGTTACTGTCTTGCAGAGAAAGTTGCTCAACTCCACTTGTGCTCAGTTGTTCTCAGAGTGCATGCCTTTTGCAGCCAGTCTAGTAGATCCGAGATAAGCCAGAAATAATTTACATTCTGTTCTGGTTTTAGTGGTCATGAATGGTACACACTCCTTTCCCTTCAAAATGGCTTCTGTTCCTTCTTCTTGAATCAAAGAACATGAGTGTACCACACAGCTTCTTTGCAACTGACAATCAAAGTTTAAACAGAGTTTATTTCACTCTATGTAACTGCGTCCTTGCAAGTGCCTTGGGACTTTTGGATTCTTCAATTCTTAGTTGGTACCTTGGTTTATCAAGAAGCTCTGGGAGATTAAAATCCTGGGGTGACCCTGGAAGAATAATGAAGAGAACATCTGATCAAACAAGGGGAAAATCCCATGTTTAGTGTTATCTCATGGCAATAGGGCTGAAGAAAGGTCAGTCTTTCTTCAGCCTTATGGCATCTGCGAATCATCATTCAGCAGCTTTGTTTACGGTAACCAAGTTCTTACTGGGGAAAGAATACCCTACAGGAACCCCTATGGGACCACTCTAAAGCAATGGTGGGATTCAATTTTTTTACCACCGGTTCTGTGGGCGTGGCTTGGTGGGTGTGGCAGGGGAAGGATACTATAAAATCTCCAGTCAGAGGTGGGATTTGCTGGTTCTCGGAACTACTCAAAATTTCTGCTACCAGTTCTCCAGAACTGGTCAGAACCCACTGAATACCACATCTGCTCTAAAGAATATTCTAATGAACAACTGGATCACATTACTCAAATCCATTTGGGATGGTACTTGATGTGAAGAAATCCAAATGAGGGAAAGGATTTTTTAGGATTATCTGGGATGAATTTGAGGCCGTGATTCTTATGAAGGGGGATCAAACAGTTCAGCAGCCTGCCTATTAGATGGCAGGTCTTTCCTAGGTTATCAAGGCTGTCTGAGGGGGGGAAGGTCAAAAAGTTGGGTCAGTTTTTTTTAGAGAGTGGATGTTCTCCTTGGACCTGAAGGCAGCAGTGCTATGACAATGATTTTGAGGCTCTTTAAGATTTAAGGCTTGGATAATGTTTACAGTGCTTTACCAGAGGTGGTATTCAGCAGGTTCTGACCAGTTCTGGAGAACCGGTAGTGGGAATTTTGAGTAGATCAGAGAACTGGAAAATACCACCTCTGACTGGCCCCACCCCCATCTATTCTCTGCCTCCAGAGTCTCAGCTGATCAGCTGGGTCTTCTTTTGTTGCCCTGCACAGGAGAACGGAGCTGGAAAGCAGGTTAATGGAGTGGGGAGGGAATGGGGATTTTGCAGTAACCTTCCCCTGCCATGCCTGCGAAGCCACGCCCACCAAGCCACGCCACAGAACCAGCAGTAAAAAAATTTGAATCCCACCACTGGCTTTAACAGAAATATCAAATGACATTTCCTTAACAGGTTCATCTAATAATTCTGCACAAATCCAAGCAGAAGACCATTAAGATTTCTAAATTTGAATTTGGGGTTTCTGTTGTTATCAGGTGCAATATTTTTTCTGAAGTTAATTTACAAGCAAACAACTTCAGCAGAAATTGTTAATGGTAAGGAAACTGTTGATTATTTGGAACACACACCAAAAGAATTTGGATAACTCCAAAAATAATGAAGATTTTTAGAAAATATTGGAAAATGCACATTCCTTTCTTTCCAATTGAATGGAAACTCAATTTAAAAGTAATGTGATTAAGGAGGAACAAAAACCAATCTTATATGAAGGGGCAAGTGAACCTGTAACAGATCGCCAGCAAAGTTTGAACATCAATTTTTATTTCCTTAGATTCGATGCTGCCATCAATTCTGTAGATGAGAGATTTGTACAGATGCAGACCATTAATTCTGTGTTCAGTTCAGTTCAGTTCATAATTTGCTCTAGAAGTCAGAACAGAATGTAATGGACTGCTGCATACAATTGTAATCATCTTTTAAGCATGGAGAATTTGGGGGCTGTTGACTTACTGTATGCAGAAAATTCTGTCAAGGAGAGTTCCAAGATGTTTACCATCATTAGAACCTTTGCATTTCATGTGCAAAAACAAATTAATGGACAGTTACCCAAGCAATTCCTAGTACAATGAGAAGGGAAGAGAGGACAACCACATTATACTTGCAACTGTACATAGCGTTAGGAAAACAAAACCTTGTTTCACTTTAGCTATACAAAAGGTAAGTTTCATCTTTTCATTGACATTAAGTTTAATTAATTTGTTGCCTATTTATACAATAAATATACAGTACAAAATTAAAACTGAGTAATGGACCTTAGACAAAGAAATGCAGGTTTGGTTGTCCAGAGAAAACATGGTTTTGCTATTTACTGTTATTGCAGCATTATTATAATTATTATTATGGTTCAGCCAGATGTTTAGACTGGATTTGGCATTTTATCCCTCTTTCACGTCTTTCACAAAGACATGGGATAGGCAGATGTATTTAATAACATTAAAGGTATCATTGTAGGATGTAAAGTGTCCCAAGTAAAACTGCCTTATGTAATAGTTAAAAATAGTATCTTTTTCCCGGTGAGTAAAACAAAGGCAATCATTTTTTGAGGAACATATATTTTAAATTATTTTAATTTAAATAATATAAATTTAATATAAAACTCCTCAGAATATATGTGACATAGGCTAATCTTGCAGGTTAAATTGTATTACAGTATGTATTAATGTGCACAGTCTTTTGTGAAAATCAAAAGAAAGGGTACACCAAACAGCTAATGACCCTAATTTCCAACCTTTGACTGCAGGTGATCAATTTCCAGAAAAATAATGAGAAAAATTGTCTTATGTGTTCTTGCTGTAATGCTTTGGTCACAAGGTAAGTTACCACTCATGATCATTCAATGCTGACCCTTCTTCTTTTACAAATGCAGTCCCTTTCTTTTAAAGCTAAGAAGAAGGCTGAGAACAAATTCATAGCCTAACTCAAATACATTTTCAACCTGTCAATGTTGCTATAGGTCTTTATTCTATTTTCTAAGTTAGGACCCATGTCAGGGCACTGGGGAAACCCAAGATGGTGAGATGCAAGCAAGATTATATAGGTAGTCCTTGACCTATGAGCACAATCAACCCCAACATTTTTGTTGCTAAGTGAGACAGTTGTTAAGTGAGTTTTGCCCTATTTTATGACCTTTCTTGCCACAGTTGTTAAATGAGTCACTGCAATTATTAAGTTAGTTACACGGTTGTTGAGTGCATCTGGCTTCCTCATTGAGACTTCGCTTGGTGAAAGGTTTGCAAAAAGTGACCCCAGGACACTGCAACCGTCATAAATGTGAGTCAGTTGCCAAAGATCTGAATTTTGACTGTGTGACCCCAAGAATGCTGCAATGGTCATAAAAAAGGGTCATAAATCACTTTTTTTGATGCAGTTGTAACTTCAAATGGACACTGAACAAACTGTTGTAAGCTGAGGACTACCTGTATCAGTTTACAGGTAGTCCTTGACTTACAATCATAATTGAGCTTGAAATTATGGTCATAAGTCATTGCAGTCAAAGTCAAGGCAACCATTTATTTGATTAGAAGCGATTTTCCCACCTTTTTCATGGCTATTGTTAAGCAAACACAGTTAACACAGTTAAGCAAACAGGACGGTCATTAAGTGAACATTGTGGTTGTTAAGCAAACCTGTTCAATTTGAGGAATGACTGTTGGAATCGCTTGTTGCTATAAAACCTTCCTTTTACTACAAAAGCATTCTGCGAAAGTGTCAATTGACAAAACTAGGATTGATACAGATGATCCTTACGACCGTAATTGAGTCTGCAATTTTGCTCAGAACAGTTGTAAAGTGGGTCCCCCTGTGACCGCATCTGACATTATGAGCCTTTTTGCAGCAGTTGTTAGGAGAATGCTGCTTTTGTTTAAGTTAATGCCAAAGTTGTTGACTGAAGCGACGGAACAACAATAATAAAAGAAGTAAGTGTTGGTTTCCGTCAAAAACATCATCAATTGCAGTCACGTGACTATGGAACATTGCAAACGGCCATAAATGCAGTCATGTGACCGAAGGGGACAGACTTGGAACATCAAATACAGGTCGCCTCTTTTACAGGCCCTATTGTAACTTCAGTCACTAAGTGACAGTTTGTAAGTCAAGAGCTTCCTGTAATAGCAATGGGTAAATATAGACAATTTTTTGGCCAATTTCCTTATCTCTTGCCCTTAACAATTTTGCTTATTAGTTCTCAATATAAAATCCAATTCATAACAGAATAAAACACAATATGTTTTTTTAAATTATTACCTTTGTAAAGACAAAACTTCATGTTTTAATCTCAAATCTTACTGAATTTGAAGCCCAGAGCCTAAACATTCTAAAACCTTTGGTGCAAATGTCTTCCTGCATTTTTACTCAAAAATCCCATTGATGAACCATGTTCCCTAGAGGATGGTCTATGAAAATTACAGATTTAGTTGCCATTTTGTCTCCTCTCTTTCAGCGGTGGATGCTCTGATGTGCTTTAATTGTCGCAGAAGAAATTGTTTAATTGTCCTACTTTTATGGAAAAATGTATCACCATAGTCCAGGAAAGCCGCAGTAAGTAGAATAGCACAAGAAATATGAGAAACAATTATATTTACTTCATTTTTCTTAATTTGGGAAAAATACTTCAGTGAGTTTTCAGTAGAAAGTTGTGCTGGTACCCTTGACTCATATGCAAAGATATAAGGGAGAAGATTCCAATGAAGCTGCACAAATCTTGCAAAAAGTGCAGTCCTATTCAGTGATACATGCAGGGGTGGGGTTCTACTGGTTTCTACAGATTCTATAGAACTGGTTGTTATGATTCTGCACAGTTCGGAAAATTGGCAAATCATGTCCCTGGCTGGCCCTGCCCCTCTTCACCCTCCCCTCCCTGCCAAGTCAGTCCTTATCGCGCATGCCTGACATTGTGCATGCCCAACATTGCTGACTGCATTCTCCCCCACCCAGTCACTCCTTAAGGTATTTCTTTTTTTCCTCCTGACGATCAGCTGTTCTGATGATCAGCTGTGCCACCCTTGCCGTCTTACAACTTTGCCCAAGGAGGCTTCCCTGAGACCCAGGAGGCCCAAAAACCGGGGTTGGGATGCTGCAAAAAATAAGAAGAAGCCACACCCACCTAGCCATGCCCACCTAGCCATGCCCACAGAATCAGTTGTTAAAAAAGTTGAATCCCACCCTGGATACATGTGAGGAATAAGTATTTTGTTTTATTTATTTTATTTATTGATTGATCAAACAAAAATTACAGCTACAAACAAACAAAATGAAAAAACTAAAATCTGACAGGGACAATTGGCATGTTAATGCACTCACGCATGCCCCTTAGGAACCTCTTAAATATGAGATGAGGTCCACAGCTGGGAATTAAAACTGTGAAAGTCAGTAGCTGAGCCAACTGAATTGGGTAAGATCTTCCAGATTTTGACAACTCTGCTACAAAAATTGATTTTTTTACAATCAAGTTTAAAGCAGTTTACATTAAGTTTAAAGCAATAGTTTGCACGTGTTATATTATGATTAAAACTAAAAAAAATCATTTGCAAGTAAGATGTACAATTTTGTATGAAAAATCTAAATCTGACCATAAGCATTGCAGTTCTAAACTATCAAAACCAAAAATTTCAAACCTAGTAGCATAAAGTATTCTATTGGACAGAAGAGTGTAAGATTTTTCTAGTAAAGTATTTCTGAACTTGCTCAATTGTATTAATGTCCAAGAGGTGGTAAGGATTCCAAGGGTTCAACTGTTGTTCAATATTCTAGGATTGACCTAACATATGTTTTGTAAGCTCTAGTGAGCAATATGGGATTTCCAGAAATTTAATTTTTATAGAATTAAATTCACAACTTTTAGTATTTTGGCATTGCTGTTACAGTAAATATTAGAACATAAAACATTAGAGATGAGTACAGCCCAGTCCTTAAAACCTCTGCTTCTCCCTGAAGTTAGGCAATACTGTACCCAATCATGTTGGAGTCAGCCATTGTAGCAATAACATGTCGGGGATTCTTTGGCTCAAGATTCACCTTTCAGGATTGAAAGAATCCTGGAATAAGGAGCTTCCACAGCCCATCAAAATTCGGATTGTTGTCTCTGTATGCAAACAATAGAACTGATTAGATTAATCTGGCCCAAGTCAAGGTTGACTCAGCCTTCCATCCTCTCGGGGTAGGTAAATTGAGGACCCAAGATTATTGGGGGCAATAAGCTGACTTTGTAAAAATGCCGCTTAGTAATAAGCAGGCATATACAATGGAATGAAGGCTATTGCTGAGCACATTGGGTTGTATCCCAAAAATTGTAAGCCGCCATGAGTCTTTGGAGAAGGGAGGCATATAAATGTAATTAAAAAAAACAACAACTTGGGGTTGCCCTAAGTACAGTAGAACCTCTGGTCACGAACACTTCTGACCATGACCAAATTGGGTTCCTATCAAAAAATTCACAAAATTTTTGACTCTGGTCATGAACACATACTCAGGTGGTGATCAAACACGACCCCTGACCCAGAAATTCCTGAAGACGAAACATTAGAAGATGAAGAAATTGCCAAAGTTATGGAACCAATTATGCTCGTGAGCAGAGGTTCTACTGTATTTCTCAAGAAGAACAATGAAGGACAATTCTTTATCAACAGTTTATGCAATGTTACTCATTTCTTCAAATTCAGGCTCCTCCACAAGACTTTTTTTTATAGGGCGAGCAAAATGCTCAACAGTGAGATTACCAGACAGCCTGCTTGCTGATTCTTTTGGATGTCAGGGTTGCTTTCAAGGGAGCAGGTAGGTCACATTTAGATCTCACCACCCTGCCCCAGTCTTAGTCTTTCTACCCAACACATTTCTCACATGAAAGAAGGAAGAATGTGGAATAATGTGGATGTGTTTGGCCCATGGGCCAAGCAGGTAATGACTTCCTGACCAAATGAGAAAAGTAATCTACCTAGGACCTTCCACCATCGACAAAAGACAAAAGTTGGTGAAGTGAATGGTTAGATTTAATTTTTTGCCAACTAAAGCCACTTTTTTTCCTCCCCTGCAGGACACAAGAGAAAAATTATCATGAAGAAATGTAGCACAGAGTTTATATGTCAAATTCTGAATTTAGTAGTAAAACCAGTTATTCGTGTCATTTGTTGTGACTCTAACGAATGCAACCGTTAAGTGTTTATTTTCATCTAGAGACCTCCTCAATGATTTCATATGTCTCAACTCCTTGATGGTTTATGTGATTTATCTGAAATTCAAGAGCAAAGTGGAATGTAGCATGTGATCGAAAAACACATAAAAATATGAGGGTTTTCTTATGTCTACCCATGTCTGCACCAAATCAGAGTGGTTGGAGTTTTCCCTGGTTTTGATGATTTTGCAGAAAAAGCTGCCACAACTGTACAAAGTTTCTGTAAGTCATTGTGGAAGAAAAGACAAGAAACTGCAGAGATGTGGTCCCCCTTTCCCCGGCTTACCTTAAGAACTCTATACAGGTAGTCCTCAACTGACAACACTTACAAAAATTTAGTGACCGTTCAAAGTTACAATGGCACTGAAAAATCTGACTTATGACTGTTTTCATACTTACGACTGCTCAGTGGTGGGATTCAAATTTTTTTATTACCGGTTCTGTGGGTGTGGCCAGGTGGGCATGGCCAGGTGGTCAAGTGACTGGGTGGACATGGCTATGTGGTTTTCCCCCCCCTTTTGCAGCATTCCCCCCCAACACTGCATTTTTTGCCTACTGGGCCTCAGGGAAGCCTCCTGGCAAGGTAAGTACAACAGTGAGGGGGGATCAGCTGTGTCATGTGATTTAGATTAGCTAGAAAGCAAGAAACCCGATGATTTCCTGCTTTCTAGCTAATCTAAATCATGTTGCACAGCTGATCGTCGGAAATACCAGTTTGGACAAACTGATAACAGTTGTTTACTACCGGTTCGGCAGAACCGGTAGCATTTTTTTACTACCAGTTCGCTTGAACTGGGACGAACCAGTAGAATACCGCCACTGAGACCACTGCAGTATCCCCACGGCCACATGATCAATTATTCAGATGCTTGGCAAGGGGTTTGTGTTTATGACAGTTGCAACGTCCCAAGATCATGTGATCAGCTTTTGCAAAATCAATGGGGAATCCAGATTCACTTAACAACTGCATTACTAACTTAACAAATGCAATGATTCACTTAACAACTCTGGCAAGAAAAGTCATAAAATGGGAGAAACTCACAAATGTTTCACCTAGCAACATAAAATTTGGGCTCATTGTGGTCGTAACTCGAGGGCTACCTATGTTGCTCTGTATCTCTAATGGGATGTCAGAATAACCTTGGGAGACAGAAGGAGAAGGAGAAGTCGCAGTCCCGGCAAGGGTCAAACTGAAGCTAATTCAGCTCACAGAAGGAATAAGTGCAGAGAAAGGGACTCAGAAGTTCCCAGTTCCCTGGAAAGTAAAAGCCAGGTGGGGAGAAGTGCTTTCAGACTTGCAAGATTTAGTCACTGTAACCTTACAATAAAAGCAGTGTTAGTACTCATGGCTTGATTTTTTTTTGTTTGCTTGAAGTACCTTGAAGCAGGGGTGGGATTCAAAAATTTTAAGAACCAGTTCTGTGGGCATGACTAGGTGGGTGTGGCTTCTTCTTCTGCACTCCCCCCCCATTTTTTGGCCCCTGGACCTCTGGGAAGCCTCCTGGGCGAAGCAGTAAGACAGCGAGGGGGATCCTGGCACAGCTGATCATTGGAACAGCTGATCGTCAGGAGGGAGGGAAAAGAAGGAATACCTTAAGGAGTGACTGGGCTGGGGAGAACGCAGTCACCAATGTTGTGCATGCACGCAATGTTTCACATGTGCGATAAGAACTGACTGGGTGGGGAGGGGAGGCCAGTCAGGGGCATGATTTGCTGGTTCCCTGAAATGCACAGATTCATAACATCCAGTTCTGTAGAACTGGTCCGAATCTGTAGAATCCCACCCCTGCCTTGAAGGGATGACAGTATCACCCCACATTGAATTACTTGCTTGCATTATGCATTCTGTATTGAACATTGATTACTCTCTGATACCCTTATCTTGTACAGACCATATAACACACACACACTAGTTGTCCGAGACAGGTGTTGTTTATTTCCACCTTATCAGAGTCCCCTTCCGCAGAAAGGACATTTAGATATATAGCAGCTTCTCTTATGATTTATAGCACTTGAATAAACTTTTGGGCTCTTTGCTCTATGAGTGCATTTATTGGTTTGAATTCCAAGAGAACTTACTGGCTCTCAACTAGCTGTTGGGCGGCCTAACATTGGGCATCATGAACAGAATCTGGGAGAATACGAATCTCAAGCAAATATCCCCTCTTGAGAAGGAACAGGGGACTGGCATGATGAACCATATCCCTGGTTGGGGTAATACAGATGCCTGGGTGCCAGTGGCTCAAAGTTCAAACTGGGTGACAATTATAGGAGATGCTGAGTTAGTGGGAAATGGTTGGCCATCACCCCTGATGCTAAAATGCCTGAAGAATGTGTGCTTGCCCAGTGTGGTATTGACATACCTGAGTATTAGAGAAAGAAAGGGGCAGAGGGCTATGCTTGGAATAGATCAGGTTCTCCTCTCTGCACTCCAAAACAATATAGTAACAATTAGCATCAGAAGCAAGTACACCAACAAACTGATTTTACTTGTTGCTTTGAAACAGAACATCAGTTTTGTAGCAACTGATATTTCCAGGTAGGGACAAAGATGTGGCTATTGTCTTCAATGAATCATTTAGGGCTCTCAGAAGCACTGCCCCATAGATACCTAGTTGTGAGGTCCTCTAGTTAAAGTTGTGCTTTTGGCAACACTCAAAATTAATGCTGGGCTGCCTTGCCCACTGCTTGAGATCCTCCCTGTCTGATCTGCTGGATTTAGTAGCTGTACTTCTGTGGGGATTTCCATTTGTCACCCCCCAAAGCTTAGTCCAGAGTAATTCAGGAGTTCATGACAACCTTGGACCTGTTCCAAGACATCAAATGCCCAATGCTTACTAGTAATTATCTTCTAGATAGTTGCAACATGATTTGCCATTGGATGAGATTATTTATTTACTTAATAAGTAATCTGATCTTGATGAAAACAAATCACCGGGGCCTGATGGATTACATCCCAGAGTTTTAAAGGAGCTGGCAGAGGTCATCTTGCACCATATCATCCACTGCACCATATCTTTCAAAAATCCTGGAGCACTGGTGAACTACCAGAGGACTGGAAAAGAGCTGATGTGGTTCCCATCTTCAAAAAAGGAAAAAAAACAGACCCAGGAAACTATAGACCAATCAGCCTAACATCAATACCCAGGAAGATACTGGAAAATATAATAAAAAAAACAGATCTGCCAACATCTAGAAACAAGTAAAGTAATAACTAGCAGTCAGCACAGGTTTGTTAAGAACAGATCATGCCAAACCAATTTCATTCTTCAACACAGTGACTAAATTAGCAGACCAGCAAAATACTGTGGACATAATATATTTAGATTTCAGCAAGGCATTTGACGAAGTAGACCACAACCTACTTCTTAGTAAGCTAGAAAAAGGTGGAATAGATAGCAACACCACTAGATGGACTCGGAACTGGCTGGCAAACCGTACTCAATGAGTAGTCCTTAATGGGTCTAAGTCTACATGGAGGGAAGTAAGCCGTGAGGTGCCACAAGGTTCCGTGTTAGGCCCCATACTCTTCAATATCTTCATTAACAACTTAGATGAGGGAATAGAAGGGGAACTTACCAAATTTGCAGATGATACTAAGCTGGCAGGAATAACTAACACCCAAGAAGATAGGCTCAAGATCCAGATGGATCTTGACAGACTAGAACACTGGGCCGTATCTAACAAAATAAAGTTCAATGTAGAGAAAAGTAAAGTCCTACACTTAGGCAAGAAAAACCAAAAGTACACATATAGACTGGGTGAAACCAGGCTCAACAGCAGTGAGAGGGATCTTGGAGTCTTAGTGGACAACCAGCTAAATATGAGCCAGCAGTGTGCAGCAGCATCCAAAAAAGCTAATGCAATCCTAAAGTGTATTAACAAAGGGATACAATCAAGATCAAGGGAAGTACTAATACCACTCTATAAAACCTTAGTAAGACCACTTACTAAGTACTGCATCCAGTACTGCATCCAGTTTTGTTCACCACATTATAAAAAAGATGTTGAGACTCTAGAAAAAGTACAGAGAAGAGCAACCAGGATGATTAGGGGACTGGAGGCTAAAACATGCAATGAACGGTTGCAGGAACTGGGCTTGGCTAGTCCAGTAAAGAGAAGGACTAGGGGAGACATGATAGCGGTCTTCCAATATTTGAGGGGCTGCCACAGGGAGGAAGGGTCAAGCTATTTTCTAAAGCACCTGTAGGCCAGACAAGGAATAATGGATGGAAACTGAACAAGGAATCTTCTTCCGCCGGAGCTCCGGCTGGCTCCCAATCTCCGCACCTTCCGCCGTGAGCTAAAAACCTGGCTGTTTCTACAATCCGGTTTGGGCTGACTCTTTGGGGTTGTTTATTTTAACTGGGGTTTTAATTCTAATTCAGCTTATTAGTGTTTAATATGTTTTTTAAGTAATTTATTCTTATTGTTGTATTTTAGCTGTGAGCCGCCCCGAGTCCTTTCGGAGAGGGGGTGGCATATAAGTCAAATAAATAAATAAATAAATAAATAAATAAATAAATAAATAGATAGATAGATAGATAGATAGATAGATAGATAGATAGATATTTAACCTGGAAATAAGGAGAAACTTTCTGACAATGAGAACAATCAACCAATGGAACAGCTTCCCCTCGGAAGTTGTGGGAGCTTCATTGCTGGAAGCTTTCAAGAGGAGACTAGACTGTCGTCTGACAGAAATGGTGTAGAGTCTCCCGCTTGAGTTGGGGGTTGGACTAGATGACCTACAAGGTCCCTTCTAACTCTGATTATCTGTTATCTGTTATTAATAGACTGCCGATTTCATATGCATGACTCTGTGGCTATTGCTAGGAACAGGTGACTTCTTGGTTGCCTAATTATCACCCTACTGTGCTACACTAATCTTGGTGTTTACTTTCATTTTCATTTCATTTATCTTTGATTTATCTTGGAACTCCAGCAGATGAAATGCCTGAAATGCCACTGGAGGAAAATGAAGAATAAATCTGATCAAACATGGGTAACAGCTCATACAATATTTGGGTTACATTGCTTCAATATGGATGGAATTATCTCAGTCCTTATTGTGTCTGCTGATGGTCATCTAATGGCCTTATTTAAGGTGACAACCTCTGCAGGGCTAATGTAAAGAAGATTCTAACTATCTGGTAGACAAAGTCACTCAAATCCACATGGAGTTGTATGAGTAGACAGATTAAGTTTAGGTGCCTGAAACATGGTCTTTAGCAGGGGTCTCCAACCTTGGCCACTTGAAGACTTGTAGACTTCAACTCCCAGAATTCCTCAGCCACCCAGAATTCCTCAGCCAGCAAAGGCCAGGGTTCAAGACCCCTGGTCTTTAGAGTTATCTGGGATGAATTTGAAGCTGTGACTCCTGATGAAGTGGATAGGGGCCTCCAAAACATGGGCTTAGTGACTGCCTATTAAATTCAGAACCTTCCTGAGTGCTCAAAGCTGCCCAGAAGGAGACTTATAATTGGGATTACACAGTGTTGGGTTTTTGAGAAAGATGCTGTTCTTTTCGGCCTAGATTGAGGAAGTAATCCTTTGACTTGATTGTTTTGAGCAATTATTATCCTGTCCACAAACTTTGTAATGGAGGTTTTTGAGAAGGCAATCAACCAGCAGTTGTGGAAGATCTAGGGGGATCTTCCAAGACTCAATTCAGGCTGGGATGTTATACTGGGATGATATTGGTTGTATTTGTTGATATTTTTGCAGAGTAGAAGGGGAATGCATTCTTGTGCTCCTTGATCTCCCAGTGGCATTTGATAGCCTTTATCAATATATCCTTCTGGACCAGCAAAGGGGTTTAGAGTTGGAGGACATCATGTCACAGAGGTTCCTCTTCTTTCAAAACAGCTGGTTTCAGTCAGTGTTGTCTAAAAGGGAGATGTCATCCTTCAGTTTGATGTCTGGTATCATAATATTTAGATGATATTCAGCTTTCTATCTCAACACTGGACACACTAAATAATATTTTCAGGGTCCTTTCCCAGTGTCTGGATCTTGTGTGGATCTGAATGGGGGAGAACAGACATGCTCAGTCCTGTCAAGACCCAGTATTTGTGGATATTCCTTCCCTGTCCCCTCATCTTCAGATTGTCCATCTTACTGTGAGTCTTATATGGGGCTATACTTCCCTATTCAAGGCCATCGTGGACTCACAAGTTTTGTCTAAAGAGGACCTAGAAGCTGTGGCCAAGTGGGCCTTGATAGAGCTTCACATAGAGCACCAGTTGTGCTTGTTCTTAGTTTGAGAGACTCTCTGGACAGCTACTTGTAGTCACAACATTTTGAAAACTGCAGCGTGTGGGACTGCCTTTCAAGACTCTTTAGAACTGGTCCAAAATGCAGCAGCACATGTGGTGATGGGCATGCCCATATAAGTTGCACTAGTTGCCAGTGAGTTTCTGAGTGTAATTAAGAATCGGTTATCACTTATAAAGTTCTGCATGGCATGGGATCAGGTTATGGTTTCTGCCCATCCAGTAAGATCAGCTAAAATTCATACTCTTCAGTACACTTCTGTCCATTCTTCTATGCTACATTATTCAAGTACCCTTTTACAAGATACCCACATCACTCATATTTCTCAACCGATTTCTAAAGTCATACTATTTTGGTTTTTGCATCTATACAAGATAGAATTTCTGTGGCATTTTAGAAACTAATAAAATTATTTGTTAATAAGGTGTCACAGATTACAAGCCACTTCCTTAGATCCATGAAATTCTCATGACAGGAAAATGCTTTATAAAGATGGATAGAGAGAGAGAAAGACAGAGACAGGAACAGAGAGATACACACACACACATACACACGTGTATACTGTATACCCTGACAAATGATCAATAAACCTGCATTGAAATTTGCAGAAGGAATTCTGAACCCTTTCCTGAAATCACCTTTGGGAAAACCCAGATTCACATAGCATGCTAACGCACTAAATATTCAGCTTCCAAAGTAGGTTAATGGGATTATGCCCTTACCATTCCCATTGCACTGGCCCCCTTATACTAAGTTTGTGCCAGAATTGAAGCCCCTGCCTATTTAAGGACATGAAAATTGAAAGCAATGATAAGCTTTGGGTTGTTATTTCCAAACAAAACATATAGAATGGCTTAATCTGTTTGCATGAACTAAAACTGAAGGGGAAACTGTTATTTATGTATTATAAAAGGAGAGCAAATGTTCAAACTTTAAAACATTTCATCCCTCCAAAGCCAATGCAGTTCATTCATCCAAGAACTAATAAAATCCATCTATGGGAAGACAGTCCTACTTTAAGTGAGCAAAACTTTGCCAAGTTGGGACCTTAAGGTACTGCTTTATTCTTGACTCTGCTCTCTGAACATCAGGTTCCCATTAAGAAATTTAACCACTTCACTGCAGTGGATGTTGTGCTTCATGCACCCAAACACAATAACAATATCCCTAGGAAATATTTGTTTAGACCCTACGGACCAAAACTTCTAGATGGAGTTCAAGGTCTCCCTGAGAATCTGGAGAGAAATTCAGACAAAGTTTTGATCAAAGCCAGGATTTGTTGTGTGGCATCTTCCCCTGCACACTAATTCTGATATTTATTTTGGTTTACCATGAAACCCTAACACCCCCCCCCCCAGATAAATAAAATGTGGACTTTGCTGCTTAAATAGAGGAAAACAAAAACTCATGAATTTTCTTCTTACTGTTTGTTGATCTAGGTATCCTTGTTTATTACCAGAAAGCATTTCAACATAATCCCGCTTTTTATGTTCCATCATTACTATTGAAACTAATGTGGATTTTAGGTAACTGGAGTCAATAATAGTTGTGCTGTTTGGGTTAATGCGACGGTACAAATAGATAAAGAAACGTTCTAGAACATTTCCTCCATTCAAAGCCAATAAAGTTCATCCACCCCAGAACTAATAAAGTTCATCCATGGGAAAACAACCCTACTTTAAGTGAACAAGACTTTGCCAAAGTAAGATATTAAGATACTGCTTCATCCTTGACTGTTTGCTCTCTGATTATCTAGTCTCCATAAAGCAATTTAACTACTACACGGCAGTGGATGTTGTGCTTCATATAGCTAAACTTTGCAACAGTATCCCATTAATAATAAATATTGATTTATTAGAGGTTGCCATGTTCATGATTTCCATTCCTGTTATTTAAACAACAACAACAATAATAACAACAACCAGGAGAAAGAATGGAATTTTCAAGTATCAAGAAAGAAAAAATGTAAAGGAATGGAAAGAGTGGAGATCAGAGAGCATAAATAAACTCTACATCAACGTTACATAAATTAGCCAAACAAAGATTGCATTCCACCTCAGCTGCACAAAAGATCAGATTCAGCTTTTGTGTATCTTAGGATTCATGAATATATTACTCATTGTCCTTTTTATATATCCAGGATAACAGGAGCTAAAAGTTTCTGAATCAGAAATCCACTTTTATAAACTAGAATATGAAAACTTCTGACAGTTGTAGAAACTTCATTCCTATTTTTCTTCTTCTTCTGAATTGCTACCACTTTTTGTTTTGCTTGGAATATATTACAGAAAAAGATAAAGAAATAGAAGAACTGTTGACTTTCCAGATATATGTAACTATCTGGTATTACTGGTAAATAAAGTAACATCCAGAAATCACTACATATGGGTGTGTATGGGTGTCTCTGTGTCTGTTTGTGTACATGTGTTGACTCTAGGCAATTAGCTGAGCAAGTCCTTGAGGTTTTCTTGACACCATTTCAGAAGTAGATTGCCATTGCCTACTTCCTAGGGCTAGGAGGGAACAACTGATCCAAAGTCAACCAGTTAGCCCATTTGCTAGCTGATCACAAGAGTAAACTGGTCCTTGTGTGTGTGTGTGTGTGTGTGTCCATGTACATGTGCATATGGAATAATAGACTGTAATTGGTGGAAATGTTCTTAGAAATCATCCAATGTTATGCTCACTACACAAATTCACTACTGTAGCTTCTCTGAAGGTGGCACTCCATCTTCTATTTACATTTCTCCAGCAAAGATTTAATTGCCTTCCAATATCATTGTTCCACTGTTGAACAGCTCTTATAATGAAGTTTTTTTTTCCTGGTGCCCAGTGAAAATTGGTTTCCTTGTAATTTAAATCTAGTACTCCTTATCTTGCCTTCTTCCCATTTTCTATACAACAACCCTTCGGAAAGATGAAGACAGATATTATATTCTCTGCAATCTTCTTGCCCATGACAGCAACACTTCTAATTGTCCTTTTCAAAGTCTTTCTGAAACATTAAGGTGTTTGCTTCCCCCCCTGCCCCTATATTTGTGTTGTCTGCAACTTTGATATTTAATCATTATTTAACTTCTCATCCAAGTTCTTCTCTACTAGGTTCCCTTGGAAGGCTTGGTTGGAAACTTGGATGAAGTCAGCCCACATTAGGTCTACCACATTTTCATGGTCAACCCATCAGGTGACTCTCTCAGAAAAGAAGACTGGATTGCTTGGCATGACTTACATACAGTATTCCAGCTGCAGTCAGACCAGCACAGTAACAAGCTGAACAATCAATTCCCATAATCTCAATTCTATAACTCTGCTGATACAGCCCAAGGTTGCATTTGCAGCTTAGACAGTTGCACACACTACTAGTTTATGATGATCTTGCTTTATCAAGATAGCCTGATTTTCCCCTTGTGGCTAATATTGAAATATCAGTAATTCTTAAATACAATGCAGCAAAGGCAAATCAGGTATTCTTCTTAACCAATCATATCAAGTCTTTATTGAAAAGCCTCATACTTTCAAAAGTTTACAAATCCTCCCAAAAGCAAGTAAAATTAAGCAGGGAAACAAAATAAAAATTACTCAGCTGACAAAAAAAGGAAAATTTAGCCATAAATTTGCAATTAATCTAGAAAAGGATGTCTATGTGTCCTCATTTATTTATCAGAATGCATTTTGTTGGAATACATGTTGGAATGTATTATGTGCAACAACTACAACAGCATTCAGCCAGTAGATGGCAGTGTTTGTAAATTTGCTAGGTATAATCTATAATATACTCTATGGTCCTTTTGTTCTAAGATTTTCCTGTTACAGTTAAAATGGTTAAGCAGCAACACCATGGTGACTGTACACTTTATTTGATATGTAGGCTATATATAAACATAATTTCTAACACATTTCAACATAATCCTACTGTTCATGATTCATCATTACTGTTATTGATACTACTGTGGATTTTAGGTGCCTTGATTCAATAATTGTTGCAGTATTATGCACGTTGGGCTAATGTGAGGGTACAGATAAAGTTTAGATTTTAGAAGATTTCATTCATCCAAAGCCAATAAAATTCATCCACTCCAGAAGAAATAAAATGTATCCATGGAAAGAATCACACCTTAAGTGAGCCAAGATAGGGCATTAAGGTATTGCTTCATCCTCGGCCCACTGATCATCTGGTCTTCATAAAGAAATTTAACCACTTCATTGCTGTGAGTATTTGAGTTATATAGCTGCAACTCTATTCTTAGGGGATACTTGTTTAAGAAGATCAGAGTGCATAAATAAAATCCACAGGAACCTTTCATAAAGTAGCAAAATAAAGTTGCATTCCATTTTAGCTGCACAAAAGCTAATATTCAGATTTTGTGTACCATAAGATAAATGGACGTATTATTGTCCTTTTTATATAACCAAGTATTAACAGTTAATGGTGTTTGGGTCAGAAATGTACTTTTATAAACTGGAATGTAAAAACTTCTATCAGTAGTAGACACTTCATTCCTATTTTGTTTCTAGACTGCAGATGACTAGCTCAAAATCACCCAGCTGGTGTCAGGGCTCCAACAAATCCATCCTCACTCAAATCAAAAGTCTCTAGCCACATCTCAGAGAAAATTGATTTATTAGAGGTTGCCATGTTGGCGTGTGGCTGGATGCAGCTGATACTAAATTACATCATACATTTCCCCCTTGACCCTGGTCTTCCCCCCACCCCCTGGATGTGACTTCTCCAATGGGACACATCCATCTCCAAGAGTCATCCATCATGCTCTCCAATAACCTTCTTATGCTCTGACAACTTTGGGCTACTGGGGTGATTATCTAGGCATTTCAAGAATGCCTTGTTTTCCCCCCACTCCCTTTTTCTGGCAGCTAAAAACACCAAAGGAGTATCTTTTTAGTTGACAGCTGGGCTGTTCCTAGCCTGATGCCTTAGCCACTATAATAAACTGGCCTTCAAATATACATGGGTATGTTTATATGTGAGCATTTGTATATTTGTGTGAATGTACATTGATACATGCAATCATGGAATGTAAAAAGTGGTGGTCATTCAATCCAAGTCCATGGCTAATCCAAGAATTATTCCAACTTCACTGAAGGTGGCCCTCCATGTTGTGTTTAAACCTCTTCAGCAAAGAAAATTTAATTACTTTCAAATGTCATCTGTCCCACTGTTGAACAGCTTTATCGTATGGAATTTTTTTTGATACCCAATAAAAATCTACTTCCTTGTAATTTTAATGTGCCATTCCTCATCTTGCCTTCTGGAGCAATTCTTTCCCATTTTCTATACAACAATCCTTCAGAAAGATAAAGACAGATATCATGTTCCCTTCAATCTTCTCCTTGCCCAGTTACATGAGAGCAACACTTACAATCCTGTAAAAGCCGTGGTGGCACAGTGTTTAGAGTGTAGTACTGCAGGCTACTTCTGCTGACTGCAATTTGGCAGTTCAAATCTCACCAAGCTCAAACTTGAGTCAGCCTTGCATCCTTCCAAGGTAAATTGAGGACCCAGATTGTTGGGGGCAATATGTAAAACACTTAGAGAGGGCTGTAAAGCACTGTGAAGTGATGTATAAGTCTAAGTGCTATTGCTATTCGAGATCAATGTTGCATCAGAAGTTTGTATCAACAGTACAGGAACCCAGTAAGGCATTTGTAGGGTTATTTCCTTCAACTTTATAGAAAAACAAGCACAAAAAGATGTTTAATGAAAGATGTGAAAGTTTTGGCCTTAAAGTGACAGTGTAATGTTTTATTTAGGAATCCACAACTTTCTACATTATCTTCTACCTCCCTCATTTACAAAAAAAACCCCACACCTCCCTTTCCAATTCTTCTATTAAAATTAGGAATGGGCTATAAATAAAGGCCAAGGGATGCCAGCAGTTTCCTTGCATCTTCAGTTCTAAGTTAGATAGTCAAAGCAGGAAAATAAGAAATACAAGTTGTCCATTAAGTGTGTCAATATATCAGTGAGCATTTCTCCCACATTCATGTTCTTCTCTTAAATTTTCTTCTACCTAATCTATGTCTTTTCTGATTTTTTTTCATATCCATCTTATTTGAGAGGTATTTCCAGATAGCTCCAGCTATTACATGATTCAAGAAATCAGGTCCATATTTATTTTCCAGCAATCAAGGCAGGATAATCTCACATCCCTTTCAACTGAAGATTTGCAACAGTTGGAAAGAAAACAAGATCTTTCTGTAGGTGACAGCCTTATAGTTAAAAGGAACTTGTATATTTTTTCTCATTAACTGATATTGAGTAAAATTAAATAAGAGGTAATCCCAAATCAACACCTTAATCATTTGTTATTATTGTAAATATAGCATGTTTATCTTTGAGAAACAATGACTATTCACAATAGTAGTAACACACAACAGCACAAAAGCATTCATGTACATATTTTGACTCATTTTGCTAAAATAACACACGGAGAGTAACGCCACTACTTTCTGTTACGAAGGAAGAGGAAGACTGGTTTTGTTAGGCTCTTTTCAAGATAGATTTTCTTTCAGCTGCAACGATGAAGTATTTTATTTTAGGTGGACTCCCATTGAGAATTTGAAGGTTTGCAATATACAAGCACACACATTGCAACCTTATTAACTCAATAGGGCCCTCTGATGTTATGATTGCTGCTTGCTGCTCATATGACCTGTTTTAAAATTGTCCTAAACAACTATTGTATGGCTTCAAAACAGTAACAGCCGACTTTGCAAAATGCATTAAACCAAAACCCAGGAAACCTACCGTTCAACTAAATGTACAATACATGAACTCAGCAAAAAATATTCTTCCTCAGCCTGGGGAAGGAAGACTAGTACTTGAATTCTCAATTAGTCCATATTATGACACTCATTTACTCTCACTGACTTATCTTGCTTTCAAAAAATATCAAGAAACCCATTCCTTGATGGCACCATGAACACAAAAATCAACTTTATATGTCAAAATAAATATTCTGGAGCCAAAAAGCAGTGGAATTATTTTTAGTGTGGTCCCAGATTTCATTTTTTCAGATATAATTTGGCAAAAAAAAAGAATCTTGATAGTCAAATCCACCTGTACCTGAGAAAATATCCATTTTAATCGGACTGAACGACTTTCTTCCAATGTCATGCCTGTGCTAAGTCTAGAAACAAGGCAACAATTAATATCTCCATGGCTGCTTTCTAACAGCTGATTTTCTAAAGTATGTTGCTTCTGAATCTAAAGAAGGCCTACATCATTTGTGACCAACAGCCACAGATTTGCTTTTGTAAGGATCTGCCTAAAGTCACTATCTCTTCCAGCAGCTACATGTTCCAAGTGTTTATTATTCATTGAGTGAAGAGGGCTTCTTTAGTCAGTCCTAAATAGATGCTAAATCAGGGCTGTTAAACTCGTGGCTCATGGGCCGAATGCATCATATGATGGCCATGCCCACACCCACTTTAGCGAAGGGGAAAAAGTCCCAATACATCACGTGACAATGCCATGACTACGCGAGTTTGACAATTGCTGATCTGTATGGTTGGAGATTCCCTTTCTGTTCTGGTAATATAAGAAGAGGGTAAACACTGGAGAAATACTACTACTACAAATGTACATAGTGTTGCAAGCCTGATCATAACACAATGTAGAGAAGATCACTACCCTTCCATAGTGACTTTATTTCCAACATATAACTTCCACAAGTTAGTCTTCAGCCTCTCTGAAGTTATTCCCTTTTTGACAAAGTTGTGCAGCTTCCAATTTCACAATACGATTGCTTTAAAAGTCATTGTTCAATTTTGAAGGACTCTAAAAATATTTTCCCTGAGATTCAGCAGACAAGATACAGCATTATAAATTATGGATATTTCATTTTAGTGGTATCATGAAATGTCAACATTTGGCAAACATTTCTCAGTAGTACATACAAATCAAAAGTGTTCCAAATTTCTCGGTTCCAGAATGCAATGTTCACAGACTCTGAGGAAGAAGTCCAAACTAAAAAGTATAACTTACAGATCTCTTACTCCAAACAAAATAGCATCACAAATGGGATAAGACTATCTCTTATTTCATTCAAGATTTAAAGAAACTGGTCTGATAAAGACTTTGTGCTGTAACAAATAAGAGACTAATTGGAATTAACTTATACTTGGCTGTGCAAAGCATTCACAAAAGGTACTTTGCAGGTGCAAAAACCACGAATGTGTAGATTTAGCCAGGTGCAAAAATCATGAACCTGTAGATTTACTTGGATCAGGGATCACTTTCAAAACAGCTGCACAAGCTAGGAAAGACAGGGCTGCTTTAATGATCCAAGTGCTTTGCTGACATTGTTGCATGTTTCAAAGCATCTCTTTCAAACCCTTTGCTCAGTTCAACTGTAGATAACAGTCACTAGAATTACTTACAGTAACACAAATACTAAGTTCAAGACAATGGTCCTGAGACACTTGAGTTAAATATTACAAAGTTGTTCTACACAATCTTCTGCAAGCAACTTGCATAGGATCTGTGGAAGGAAGGCTGAAAGACCAGCAGTATCTTCCAAACAAACTTCCTATTTTCATTCTTCCACTGTCTTGGGAATTTGAGCAATTTTTGGCCTGGGTTTTTATGAAAAGTGAGAGCTGAGAGGCTTTACATTAATACTGACATGCCTGATCCGAGCCTGGACATTTTCTTTCATGAAATCTGTGCATGGTGTAGTGGTAGATGTTATGCCAATCTTCTCAGTTCTATTAAAAGAGGGAAAAGTGGAACCAAAAGTATATTGTAACAAACTTCCATGAACATACATGGCTGCAAGTTGCAAGATGATTTGGTTCTTAAGAAAAGGTTTGGCAGAGGAAGGGGGGGAAGGCCAAACTTCCTTCTGAAGTGCCAGTCAACAACTGGAAGACAAAAAAATATCCTCAGTTTCCACACATGGATTAGCCGCTAATGGAAACAAGAGAAGTCGCCCTTGTAGTGACTTGCAAGAGACTTTGCTTAAACTCACAAAAACTGTTTCAGCATCGCTTTGCTATATGCTATGCCATCCTTTCCTGCAGAAAGACAGCATGTAGGAATTGGGGATGCATATTGGGTTTTCAAAAAAATCTGCTCTGCCATCCATGAGGTGAGACTCTTCCTGGGAGGCTGTGATCCCACTTATGATAGTAAATGGATAAACAGCACTGGAATCAGAGTTTGTGAAGGCAAAGATCAAGTACAGACAGCCAATCCCATCATGTTGTGGTGTAAAGACCAGTAATCCCAGTTGAATGTTTCTCAGGATGACAAAATCAATTTTGTGCCTGCACTGCTCCTTGCAGAAGTCTGATTCAGCCCCTATTCTGGACTGGACTCTCTACTTAAAGGTTTGCTTTGTAAACATCCTTTCGTAGTCGCACTTCCTTCAGTACCCGGGCCCGGAAGTTGTCCCAGTCTTCTTCCCTTTGGCGCTGGAGGTCCATGGCTTCCTGAATCTCCTTGCAGTGAGTCCGTAAGAAAGGATTATACTGCTTTTCTTCACCAATGGTGGAAGGACACTGTGGAGGAACAGGGAATTGGTGGGTTACTTATTCTGAATGAAAAAGAAAATCAGTAGCAGGTATCTTGCAGAGTAAGGAAGATAACCACGATAGAAACATGCAAGAACTATTATCTAAACAAAAGGGACTAAAGCATTTTTAAGACATACCTCCATGATTCACTGGAATATAAGAAGGAATAGGGGTATGGCAGACCTCGGCATTTTGTAGCCCATGGGCCACATCTGGCCCACAGGTTGTCCCTGCCCAGGCCACAGCGGTCAGCAGCAGAACGTCACATCGGAAGCAGCAGCAGTGTCGGGGTGGCAGCAGCATTGGAGGGGGGGGGGGACAGGGCAATGTCCACAACAGTCCCAGTTTCTCATGTGGCCCCTTGAAAAATTAATTGCCTGGGGTACAGCATAACCAGACGTGCAACATTCTGCTAATAGAACAGCTAAATAATAAATAATAAAATAGCACTGTTCAAGCTGCTCTGACATGAATACTGTATTGCCTCTAATCTATTAAATGCTAACCTGGGAAGCTGTCCTCGCTTAAGGACTGCTCTGTTTAGTGACCACTCAAAGTTACAATGGCACTGAAAAGTGTCATCAATCCTCACATTTAGGACTACTGTAGTGTCCCCACAGTTGCAAGATCAAAGAATTGGACACGTCACAACCAGTGGCTGTTTCTGACCAATGCAGCATGCCGTGATCATATGAATGCCACATGATCATATGATTCACAAACAGTTTTTGATAAGAAGAGTCAATGAAGCTGAGCCAGCAATGAAACTGCAAGTGGGAGCCAAGTGGGAGTGATATAAGCCTGTCATGCTGTAATGATCTGAGCTGTTTTTTTGTTTTATTCATATTTTATATGCCGCCCTTCTCCAGAGACTCAGGGCAGCTTACCATTTTTGGAGCACAACCCAATGCGCTCAGCAGTAGCCTTCCTTCCATTGTATATGCCTGCTTATTACTAAGCGGCATTTTTACAAAGTCAGCTTATTGCCCCCAACAATCTTGGGTCCTCAATTTACCTACCCTGAGAGGATGGAAGGCTGAGTCAACCTTGAGCCTGGTGGGATTCGAGCCTGCACTAATTGCAGGCAGCTGGAACTAAGTGCTAGGCATTTAACAGCCTGCACCACTAAGGCTCTTGTTTGTCCCAAATGAGGATTAATCGGAGTGCTACTAAAGGGGGAAAGGGAAAACATACACAGTTCCTGAAGTATTTCATTCTTAAAGAAATTACGAGCCCCAATGGCTTCCCACCCTCCTTCACCCCAGGTTTTGTTTGGGGTGAGGGATGGATCCCCTGCCATGAAAAAAAACATCCCATGCATACAAACAGAGCCTCTCCTTACTGTGCTTCTCTTTTCGAGCCGCTGTTGGTTCACCCACTGGAGCTTCTGTTTTAGAATGGGGTTTTCTGCCTCCAGAAGGCTTGCAAACATTAGGCATTCAAGTGCATATTCATGCCCTAAGGAAAGAGAATGAACAGTCAATACAGTGTAATCATCCAGGGTCTCTCAACATCTCTGCTACTTCTGTATTTCAAGCTGGTTAATTTCTGATTCCCAAACTGTGGTTTTTCTTTGAGAATCACGCAGACTGTGCTAGTAGAATCCCCGGGACAACCTCAAGGCAGTTTTTTAAGTGGTCCAGTATCATTTCAGATCGCTGGATCAGTGATGAAGGTCACATTCAGGGGGGCTTTGCTTCCATACAGGTAGTTCTCAACTTACGAGGATGGGGATATGGGAATCTCCATCACGACAGGATGTCACTGGAAAGCATGACCACATCGCTTAGCCATGGCAATCCTTGCAGTCCCAGATGCTGTTATTGGCTGAATCCCATGTTCATTAGGTGAGGCAACATCCTGCCAGTTTTCCAGGACCCAAGTCAGTGGGGAAGCTGGCAGGAAATTGCAAGTCCCAAGTGGCTTGCAAGCAGGTTGGTAGCTAGGTAATGTCAGGGCAGGAGGTTACAAGGGAGTGAGGCAAGGCTTGGGTAGCGGTGGCGCAGTGGTTAGAGTGCAGTACTGCAGGCTACTTCTGCTTACTGCAATTTGGCAATTCAAATCTCACCAGGCTCAAGGTTGCCTCAGCCTTCCATCCTTCCGAGGTGGGTGAAATGAGGACCCAGATTGTTGGGGGCAATAGGCTGACTCTGTAAACCGCTGAGGGAGGGCTGTAAAGCGGTATATAAGTCTAAGTGCTATTGCTATTGGGAAGGGTGGAAAGGAAGCTTAGTAAGGCTCAGTGAGGGTTCCCAAAGGTAGGAAGTGAGGCTCAGGGAAGATGCACAAGGATGTGAGGGAAGCACTCCAAGGGGACGAGGATGTGATTTTTTTATTCTAAGTTCAGAAACTGGAAAAAAGGGAGTAGGGAAATTGAAACACAAAACAAAAAGGTGATGCATGGCCTACCTGGCCAAAGCAGGGTATCTTCAGCCAAGTCAGCTGCTATGTCTAATGAAGCCAGCATTGTTTCTGGTGTGCCTTCAAAGATCCGACCTAGAGAGTACAAGGATCAAATTCATTTGATGAAGAAGGACACGAGGGACACTTCGCATGCCTACATTTCAGTATAATGGTTGGTTTCCTCTTCACATACTGTACCTACTGATGCCTTTCCTTCCCTTAAATTTGTTCCTGCCTTCAAACAAAGCCACTACATAATTTCAGATAGCAGATGTTTCCGTGTTTTACCTCAAGGGTCTTCAAATTTGACAGCTCTAAGACTTGTGGACTTCAACTCCCAGAATTCCTTCTCCAGTCATGTTAGCTCAGGAATTCTGGGAGTTGAAGTCCACAAGTCTTAAACTTGCCAAGTTTGAAGGCCATTGTTTTAACTACTGAACGTGGCCCTTCCAGATGCTCGCAGAGGTGTCTGCTGCCCTCCGATGGCTAACAGATGCAAATTCACATTAGTTTCCAAGGTGGAAGGAAATAATCCATGAAGTTGAGCCCGCAATACGAGGAAGCAAAGTTGGTTTCCTCCTTCAACTAGGAACTTACCACAGCCAGAGAGGAAGAGGAGGTCTCCTGAGAAGAGAGAGCTAGGACCTTCAAACGGTTTCCCATCCAAGACATAGACCATGTGCCCTAGAGTGTGACCTGGAGTAAAGAGGGCCTTGAAGTTCAAGCGCCCAATCACTACAGCCTCCTTGTCTGTGAGGGGACTGAAAAAGAACAGCACGTTCATGGTCACAAGCTGAAAGGGACATCAGAGAGCCAATGCTGAGTCGTCTTATTATATTTAGATAAACACAAAACAATAAGGTGAGTCGTCTTATAATAGATGAATAGGAGAGAGAGGGCCATCGTTCTCCATCACTCTCGAGACCACACTATTAACTTTCTAATGCAATCTCCAAAAAATTTCCAGCCGAGAAGGGGATTTGTCTTCACACTGTGAGCCCAGCATGTTTTGCGCTCACCTTCACCAAAGGGGAGCAGAAATCAAAGGTCACTTACTCTGTCAGTTCAGGAATGTTATCAAAGCTGCTTCCGTAGACTCTGCAGGAGCCATACCATCGCCGCAGGGCTGTGTTGCCTCCACTGTGATCCCTGTCAGAGGAGACACATTTAACTATGAAAGCACGGAAGGTCCATCTTAATTCACTTCCATCCTGATTGCAATGTGACGTCTACAGGCATGTGCTCCAATAAAACCTGCTAGAGCAGGGGTGTCAAACTCGATTCCATAGAGGGCCGTTATCAGGGTTGTGTTTGACCTCAGGGGGTCGAGGTGGGTGTGGCCCGCTTGACTCACTTGTGTTGGGGGCGCCTGTGGTGGCCCAAGCACTCTGCCAATGAAAACGGGCTCCTGATCTTCATTTTCGGCTGGGACAGCCTCCTGCAATCCTCTGTCAGTGAAAATGGAGCTCGGGAGGGCCACACCTGGCCTTCCCGAACTCTGTTTTTGCTGTCAGAGGCACCGCGGGCCTGTCTTTCGCTGCATCCAGAACGGCCCCGCGGGCCAGATCTAAACACCCCGCCAGCCAGATCCAGCCCGTGGGCCTTGAGTTTGATGCCCATGTGCTAGAGTAATTTCTTCCAAGGAAAAGGTTAATTTTGTCACGCGCACACATTTGTCCTAATCACACTTAACTGATAGCAACAACACTTTTCTGTTAAGATTTTACTCAGTATGCACACATTTCAGAGTTTCCCGATATTCCCCCTTGTCTGCAACCCATCAAGAAAAGGGGAAGAAAAAAATCCCTTACCAGTGTTTGTGAGTACACAGAATAGCTTCCAGTGTCACTTTCTCTTCCTGAATCACTCTCTGTGTGGCAAAAAAAAAGGGGAATTCAAACACTGTTCTATGATTACACTATATACATACCTTTCCCCCTCCCCCACTTGAACGTGGAGTCAGGTAAGGCATCTAACTAAGCAGGTGCATGATGGAAGTTTGTTCCAGGAGGACTCTCACCACTTCATCATCTTTTGAAGAAGATGAAGAAAAGGAAAAAATAAAAAGAATTACAGATGTAGGCATGTATTATTTTGCAGATGCAACAGCCTACTTTTTGGTGTTTGGGGCCCCAGAGTTTCCTTTTATGGAAGTGGGCCACTGAGCATGAGTTATCTATCTATCTATCTATCTATCTATCTATCTATCTATCTATCTATCTATCCATCCATCCATCCATCCATCTATCTATCTATCTATCTGACTTATAGGCCGCCCTTCTCCCAGGGGACTCAGGGCGGCTTACAATAAAAATTGAAAATACAAATATTAAAATACAATTAAACTCAAATTAGCCCAATAAATAGTTAAAACCCAATTAAAACTAAAATCAATAAAACCCCACCCCACCCCCTTCAGTCCAGGCTGGCCTGCTGAAACAACCAAGTCTTTAAGTCGCGGCAAAAGGAACGGAGGTCAGAGGCCAGCAGGAGCTCCAAGGGGAGTTGGTTCCACAGGGTGGGTGCTCCCACAGAGAAGGCCCTACCCCTGGGCGCCGCCAGCCGACAATGTCTGGCCGACGGCACCCCAAGGAGGCCCTGCCTGTGGGAGCGTATAGGGCGATTGGAAATCGACGCTGGCAGGAGACAGGATATGCTAACTGAAAGGGGCCTTGGCAGACATGGTAGGATTTTTCAGTGTCAAGGGATTTTCTTCACTATAGAAAGAAAAGAAAATTGTAAAAATTATAGGGTTCCTACTAGTTTCACAACATTGCCCATAATTTTTTTTAAAGGAACAATGGTTAGAAAGGGCTCCAGACACACAGAAAAAATGGAGAAGTCTTCTATCCATTCTTCTCTGAGAATTCTTTTCAGAGTATTCCTGTTCTAAGAGGAAACGGTTAGTGGTAGAGATTGAAATAGGGATTGGGAAAAGAAGGGAGAAGGCAGAGAGAGAGAGAGATGGATGTCCCTATTGACAGGGCAGAGGGAAGCTTTCTGGAGCAGCCTAGGGAAGGCTTCATCAAGCTACAAGAAACGATCCATAAAAGGTCACCATAATGAACAGAGGTAGGAGGAGGTCTTTGATGCTCCCCCAGCTTTGTTGTTCTCCTGCAGATGATTCATTGCCCTGTACTGATGTTACCTAGTTTGGATAATGAAATGTCCAGAAGGAAACACCCAAGCACTAAGGACTCCTCATTGACTATCACTAAGCGTTGTATCTTATGATTCTTGGTGAATGTATTTTATTTTTTCTTATGTACACTGAGAGCATATGCACCAAAGACAAATTCCTTGTGTGTCCAATCACACTTGGCCAATAAAGAATTCAATTCCATTCCATTCCATTCCATTCTATTCCAATTTTGAGCTACAAATATGTTCCTCTATCAGAATTACCACATTGCAGGAGAGAATCAGGGCAAATGAGCAAACTATATCACAAGGGATCCAGGGTTTCAGTCTCTCTCTCTCCCGCTTCTGCTTTTGTAAAAACCAGAGTCATGGAACCACAAAAAGGGGGTTGGTGGTGCCAGGTGGTTTTATATCGAAATTGCAGTTCCACAGCTATTTTCAGATCTGCATCTTTCCTCTGACAGTTGATAAAGCAATTGGAGGGGGGGGCGGTGGAGAGGAGAAGAGGAAGATGTGGTTTCGATCAGAAAGCAGCCATGAGGAAAAGGTCAAAGCAGCCTTGGGCCCAATGCTTTGTGGCGGAGGTCCATGTACACACACACAGCTTATATTTATGTCAGGAAAGGAAAAAGTTGAGACACGCACCATATGAGTTTGCCCAGATTCTGCTACTTTGTGTAAAAAGGCCCTGGGGCAGAGGAAGAAGAAAAAAGGCAAGAATCTTTTGGACAGGAGTTTGGTGGCAGGGACAGTAAGTTCATATAAACACGATTGCGCCACCTGTACAAGACCACACTTGACTGCTGTTTAAGCGTCACTGCCAAGTATTACCAGTTGTTGAAGTTTCTGATTTAGCAGGCTAATTTCCTTGCCTACTGCTCCTAGATAGTTATATCTAAGCTTTAGTGTCCAGGAAGATCCCAAATCTTTGCCATTATTTCATCAGAATTCCAAAAGTGCCTGCTCCATCTAGTGTTCAAACTGTCATTAACTCAGGGAATTTTTATCTAGCTGCGCTGGACTCTATTTATTATACCTTTAACTATCTCATAAGTTGTGTTCCTGATTTCCGTACCACAAACCATTACAAAAATACCCTGCTAAGATGATCTTCTGGTTTGATGGTGTTCATTTTTTTTAACAGCTAGACTAATTAACTGCCTTTATGACACTAGGTAGTTTCTTCATTTTCATATCTGAAAACTGTTCATTTTACTTGGATGTCACCTTTCCTCGTAAAAGAACCAGAGCAGTGTACCAAGCACTGCATCACAATATAGCAATTAAACCCTCCAGTAAAAAAACAGAAGATACCAATTAATGATAACATAACCAGCATTAAGTTGTTTCAACTAACTGTTGCATTTTCTCATAAATATCTGAAAGAGCAGATATGTTTTTCGCCGTTATCTACATGAGAACTAACAGCATTTTAGTGGGAAGGGATTGCATATCATGCCCTGCTGCTGAGAACACCCTATCACAAATCTACAGGCACTGCACCAATCCAGTCATGCTAATACTATCCTGACTTCAAAAAGCTATGTTTTTTTTTAGTTTAGAAAAGATGGGATCAAGCTAAAACCTTGGCACGATGGGTACCATTAGGAACAGTACCGAATAACGGAAGCTCTTGTGAAATATGAACCCACTCCTTCAAAAGGAAGGAATTTCAATTTTCTGGTTCTCACACAGCAATCAGTACTTCCAGGTAGCTGCTCAGCACCTGCTCACTAACCAAAATCACAACAGCTCTGTCCCCAGAAGACTACCTCTAAATATACAACCTGGGTAACTCCCAGCCAGCTGGAACTGCATTTCGAGATGCCTGGAACAAGCTGCCTTTGATAAAACCCCTGGGAGGGAATTCCAAGGGGATAGGATGCAAAAATCATTTATAGCATCCTCTTCTGATCCCATTCTGACTCTGGATACCTGATCTTTCTCTTTTAAGCTCTCCCTCTGGCCTCTCATTCAGCTATACTTGACATTTTACTCCAACCACATCTGAACAAAAGCAAAGAGCTGGTCCTTGAGAATAATAGGAAGAGCCAATATGACAGGTGTTTCTGAAGAAGAGAAACCCCAAGCAGGAAGGAAGGGATTTTGATCAGGTCACCTTGCTGCTGGTTTTGCTGCTCTACCTTTGGAATACTCTTGGAAGGACCCAGCAATTACTTAATCAGCTGCTTTTTTTTCAGAGGGGAGGGAGGCAGCAAGAAGAGCCCTGAGTCCTTTCCTTAACAGGACAGTATCGCCCATGCTAAACAGTGGAGAAGAGGAAGGCAGAAACCAATAGACTTATGTTCCCTTAAAGTTCTTTGCAGATTGCAAACAAGTTAAAGGCGAATCTAGCCAATGTGCCCTTGGATGGGATAATAGGCGGAGGTCAAACGGCATACCACTTATCAAACCAAGCATGTGTCTATACACTACTGTATATAAAAAATAACTTCATGATAGTAAGAGCCTTAACAGGATTTCCAGGCAAGAATCATGAACAGTCAAACCTGAAGCAGCAGGAGAAGAGGTATCATAAACCAGACCTGACTACCCTCTAAAAGTTTTTTTTTTTAAAGAGGGGGCGGCGAGATCAAGAAAACTATCGGGATTACTTTTAGAAAAATAAAGTAGAAGTACCACAACTGTTAGTACTTAACAGACAGTCTGCACTGCCTTCAACTTATAGCGTTGGTGAAACACCCAGCACTTAGTTCCAGCTGCCTGCAATTAGTGTAGGCTTGAATCCCACCAGGCTCAAGGTTGACTCAGCCTTCCATCCTGTCGGGGTAGGTAAATTGAGGATCCAAGATTGTTGGGGGCAATAAGCTGACTTTGTAAAAATGCCGCTTAGTAATAAGCAGGCATATACAATGGAATGAAGGCTATTGCTGAGCGCATTGGGTTGTGCTCCAAAAATTGTAAGCCGCCCTGAGTCTCCGGAGAAGGGCAGCATATAAATATGAACTAAAAAAAAAACTTACTTTATGTTCTAGTTGTTTTCATCTGGGCTATGGAACTGGGCTCCTTTGGTCACTTTACCAAATAACCTACATCAAAAACTAGATGAATGGAGTATGATCTGTTTATTTCCTTTAGACTTCTCAGTGCCTTGGATTATCATTGATTATGGTAAACTTATAGGTAGTCTTGGGCACACTATTCTAAGAGATTGTCATTTTGTTTGGCCACACCCAGAAACTGCAATTTTATACTCTGGCACACATTTATGCTGTTCTGCAAGATTTTTTCTCTTGTTCTCTGAATACCGTTGGTATTGAAACAATTGGAGGAGGTCATGCAGAACTTTAAAAGAAGGCATCATCAGCAGGCTCTACTATTTCCTATCTTCTAACTCCAAGGAAACAATCAGCCTGAATTGTTGCCTAATCTCAACAATAATTGGATGAGGCACAACAAATGGTGGGACCAGCAGGAGCATCTTATCATTCATAAACAGAGTTTGTTATGGATGCTGTTGCACAGATACTTTTGGTAGGAACAGACTGGATTTTGGGATACCAGTGAAGCCTGTTCTGGCTGAGGATGTATTCCCACAGAGAACGCTAGTTTGAAGTTTAAGATTACTCATTGCCCCTTCCCCCAATTATCAGGTGACAGCTCTGATGAAAAATGTGCTTGGCAAAGACGTCATAGTGTTCCAACTATGACCTTTCCCTGAGCCAGTCAGTGAGGGTGATTCATGCCTTGTTTACAATCCTTGTACTTAAATAGGGAAAATGGCCAGAAATTATAACTGATGTCGAATGTAGTATCAAGACTGCTGACAAACGCTTGCACTAGTTATCCAGTACCTTCTAGGCCAGGGTTGGGCAACTCTGGCCCCTTTGCGACCTGGGGACTTCAACTCCCAGAATTCCCAAGCCATGCTGTAAAGAGGCCATGCTGGCTCAGGAATTCTGGGAGTTGAAGTCCCCAGGTCGCAAAGGGGCCATACCTGCCCACCCCTGTTCTAGGCACAACTTAAGGTGCAGGTATTGAACTAAAGCTTAAGGCACAATTATTTGCAAAACTGCCTAACTCAATATGGACCTGCCCAGGTCCTTTGATCAGGAAGCCACGCGTTACTGAAATGCCCCTTCTGCCAGAAGCTTGATCACCAGGGACCATCTCCTTTTTTCTATTGTTTCTGCCCACCCCTCCAGATCTAGTGGAAAAGTCATAAATCATGCTTTCTCAATGACAATACCTGCTCTGTGGAACAGAACCCCCTCACCCAAGAGTTGGACAGCTCCATCTATATTAGTCTTTTGAAAGGCACTGAAGACCTGGCTGTATCCCAGGCATTTGAGTCAGGTGAATTAATGGTGAGTAAAATTGGCTGTTTATTCTTGAGCATGGGCAGTTATGTTTCATGCATTTGTCTGTTTAATCCTAAGGTTAGAATTCTATTAAGAAAGCCAGTTTCAGATGCATGAGTTGGGCAACTACTGTACTTAATTAGAAAAGTACCTATCTAGCTTCCAGGCTATGGATACACTCCTTATAAGGAGATGCATTTGATTCCTGCTCTCTCACTATTTAAGAAGATGGTAAAACACATTTCATTTACCAAACATTTCCTGTAAATTCTTTTAATGGCTACATTTAATTTTGGCTTCGGTTTTAGCCGGATTTTTAAAAATGTATTATACTCTGTATATTTTAATTGTTGTAAACTGTCTTGGAGTAAATAGAACCTGAAGTATAAAGACAGTAAGAATAGATACGTTATCTTCTTTTGATCTCTACAGTGATTTGTAAGTGTAGTGAACTTAGATAAGGTACTTTCCGCACATCGTGAATTACGGCTAAGAGGCTTGTTTGAGATTGCTTAATGAGACGAAGTTGAATCCAGGGAACTTCCTGATGTGTAAGTCAATAGTATGAAAAATAAATTGCACCAGGTCTCAGTTTAATGCCAGTCTGGCACCTCAGTGTTTTGTGACTGCCAATTCCCAGAATTTCCATACTGGCTAAGAATTCCAATCCAAATAAATCCAGGAGAGTCCCAGGTTTGGAAAGATTGGAAATACTTTGAAGAATTGTAATTTGATGAAGTTTCTTATAGTGTAGTTTCTTATATCCCAATATCCTCCTATGACCATGGCTATAGTACCCCAGGTTCTACATAGATACCATAGACCTTGCTTACTAATTGCCTCATTCAGTGACCACTTGACATTAGAATGGTGCTGAAAAAAAAACTTTACAACCAATGTCTGATTTTATGACATTTGCAACATTCTTCAGTCGTGTGATCATAATTACATTCAGTATATATTGTCCTGTGCCAAAGCTGTGGTTTTTTATTTCCTTCCTCCTTGCAGAACAAAGAGATGGGTGGGAAGGGATCACATTATATGCTTGCCTATTCTCTTGTAATCCCGTCCTCTCCAATTTCTCTACTGTGCAAGGAGGAGAAAAGAATAGTAATAGCATTTAGGCTTATGCACAGTCCATAGTGTTTTACATAACTTTCAGAGTAGTTTACAATATAAGCATTATTTGAATATTTCCCCAAACAATCAGGATCCTTATTTTATGGACCTTAGAAGGATGGAAGGCTGAGTCAACCTTGAGCCCCGTCAGGAAGGAACTCCAGGCTATGGGCAGAGTTTGCCCACAATACTGCAGTTTAATACTGCACTGTACCATCAGAACTCTTGAATGGATCAGGCACAGGAAATTGCCTCAGATTGTTTGGGTTTTTGTTTTTATCCCTTCTCCCTTGCTCTCAGGAACACACTGGGCACAGCATACTTGAGGTTGCTGGTCCCACCTCATTCTTTTATGTGTATTCCCCACTGTGTGTGCTTGCTTATTTTCTTATAATCCTTTCCTCTTCAATTAATGTAACTACAAACATTAATTTGCTTTTTGTTAATTACCCTGGCGCCAGGATGAACATATCAAAGGGCAGGGGAATGGAAAAAAGGAATGCAGTTGTGGTCATGTGATTCTCCACTTAGCAACCACTTAACAACAGAGCTGCTAGTCCAAATTGGGGTTACTAAACAAGGACTACTTATAAATGTTAAATCAGCACATGTGCAGAAAGAGGTCCTTTACAAATATCCCCTTCTAGAAGCACTGAGATTTATGGAGTAGAAGTTAGCTGGCTTACCAAAGACTTTGCCAGAGGAAGGATTTAAATACTGACCATTTGGAATTAGGGAGGGTAGAAGAAGAATCCAATTTTTTTTCTTTTCCTAGCAATCAAACTTGGGATCAATTCTTGAGAAATGCTAGTTCTTTCCAAAAATATGATAAGACACTATTTTCCTTTTGGCCACTTGCCTCGTACAAAACATAGCCTAATTCATGAAAGGGACTTTTTCATACTTCCTTTCTACGATTCATGCTTGATTAACTTCTCTATGGATTTATAGCAGGTCATGGCAACCTGTCATTCTCCAGCTGGCTTTGATAAAACTCTCCAGAAGCCACAGCCAAAGCAGACAATCCCTCAATTGCATGGTCCACTGCCTGGATATTAAATATGCTTGCATCAATGCAAGAGATCAGACCAACTTCTGTTAAGAAGTCCTTCTTCTTAACAGGACAGCTTGAGTCTATTTAAAAACATTGGTAAGAATGGCAATTTCCCTTTCTGGATTTCAAACATCCCTATTTGAGCCACTTTATATAGCCACATTTGCAGAAGAGGCAAAAACAAAACAGGACGCATTACTAGATTCCTGGGTGATTTGCAATAGATCTGAAAAGATCTGATTGCTAACTGCTAAACTGCAATAATAACAAAAATAATGTATGTTCCCACCATGACTGACTTAAGTAACTGAGATTTTAAAAATGAAGAACAGCACTGGATATTTATATGTTCAGACTTCAAAGTCAGTTCTAGCATCCAAATCTATTACCATCTCAGCCACGTGCAAAGAAACATCCTATTCCTTAATTCTGCTAAGAGTACTTATGTGCTTTAAAATGAGATTTTATACTCAACAGCATTTGATTGCTTCTACAAATCACAACAGGAGTAGGGAACTGAAAGAACTTGGTTATTGCTGAAAATCAATGTTCTGTAATCCTGAACAACAGGTCCAATTTTGAGGAAAGTAATAGAAGGGAATTTAGCAACTTCTAGAGAGCTCATGGGTTCCATATCCCTGGTTAAGGGAGGAAAAAGTAGGCCCACAGTCCTGAAATCTTCCTATCTTCACCTCTGGAAGGGAGGTATCACATCTGGTTTCTCACCTGTACAGCCAAAGGATCAGAAGGGTCCACAACCACTGCACTGTTGGAGTCAGTGTCAATCACAAGATAGCTGTAATTATCAGACAGGACAGGGATGGGAAGGATCTTCAAACCTGGGAAAACAGACAAGAAAGCAAAGGAGGAGAATGAGCCCACAAAACCCTCCACTAAACCTGCAATATCTATATTGCTATTTGGAACTATATTTTGTTGGCCAACTTGAATAATTGTTTAAAAGAGAATTATTTTAAAAGGTAAGGAGACATTACAACCAGAGGAAACAAAAATGATTTTAAAAGATAGGCCTATGCAGCCCAGCAGCTTTCTGGGTCTTAGAGAAAAGTGAGTTCCTTGAATATTCTTGTCTAATGAGCAATGGAGAGAAATGCTCTGTAATTTCAACCAGGGTGCTGGGGGCATAGAAATTCAAGTACAGTGATCTTGCTCAGTGGTGGGATTCAAATTTTTTTACTACCGGTTCTGTGAGCGTGGCTTGGTGGGCGTGGCAGGGGAAGGATACTGTAAAATCGCCATTCCCACCCCACTCCTGGGGGAAGGTTACCACCGGTTCTCCGAATTACTCAAAATTTCTGCTACCGGTTCTGCAGAACTGGTCAGAATCTGCTGAATACCACCTCTGATCTTGCTGTATCCTCCATCAAATGTGCTGCAATCTCAGCTGATCTCAATGATCAAACCGAGAAACTGGCCGGCGTCCTTCCCAAGATTTCTGACAAAGTCAAGTTTGTAGAATTTTGCACTTGTATAAAACGTCCTCTCTGTACAAACTGTTTGCCCAATTCAGGAGCATTAGTATGAGTATGATTGAATCCCAGACATATAGACCTAATCTGACTCATTCATTCATTCTGGGCCATCTCAAGAAGTTCGTTTCCATGATAGGATTTCTTCAATATCCAGAATCCAGTTACTACTACTGCTTCTCAAAATTCACTGTCCAGAAGTTAAATCAAACAATTTGCCTCAAAACAATGTGGTGGGTACATCTATCCAAAATGCAATGGAAAAAGCCAAGCTCTCACCATTGAACTCCACAGGCTGAGGAATCGAGTGTCCTTGGGGATAACGCTGGCGTGCCTTCTTCACCTGCCGCTTGTATAACAGGTAGCCCAGCCGGGTGTGGGCATAGAGATTATAGCTGAGGAACCAGAGAGGCAGAGAGGCAAGTCAGTACAAGTTCGCAAACAAAGACTTTGCTACAGTACATTCCTGCGGATGATACTTAATGAAGTAGAGAGAGATGAATAGCACTAGAGTTGCTGAACCATCCAAAGCAGACAACAGAAAGCAGAGGTACAGGTAATTAAAAGAGCCCTACATATCATCTCTAGACGCCAGTATTCTAGGAATAAACAGGTATGCACCCTCAAGCTGTTACAACTACACAAAGATGCCAGAAAACTCAAATTATACAAGTGTACACCCAACTTATTTTTCTTTCTTTGACTGATGTTTATTTTGTCTTGTCCACAGGTTTCTGAGTTATTAATTTAAAAAGACTGAGAGTTGCAATAAGTCTTGTACGTTGCTCTCGTAAAAATACATTTGCAAAGTGTTAACACAGCTAGTTTAAAAGCTGGTTTAAAAGAGAGCCTACTGAACACATGCTTTTCTGATTTAAAAAAAAAGAAAAGAAGAAAGTGGAATTGGAAAAAATGTTGGGTTTTGACCCTTAGACAAAAAATACTGGAAAAAGCATGCGTAGCAACTAAACTCAGAACAAATCACAGCAGTCCAGAGAAACAGTTTTTCAGGCCAACTGCAGCTAAAACATTCCCCCAATTCAGTGTTCCCCTCTGGAGAATTCTTGATGGAGAAATGAACCCTTAATTGCCCTTCACACATTACTATATCGCCCTGAACTCTCAAACTCTTGGCAATTGATTCACATTCTCATTTAATGGCAACTCACTGAGTGACTGTTCAAACTTATGATGGCACTGACAAGTGTATTTATGACCAGTTCTTATAATTGTGGCCATTGCAGTGTCTCTTTGTGGTCATGGGATGATAATCCTGGCACTCAATGACTAGCTCACAAATATGAAGTTGCAGTGTGCTGTGGTCACAACATCACCATCTGTGACTTTCACTGCCACCTTCTGATAAGCCAAGTCCATGGGGAAGCCAGCAGGAGGTCACAAGTGGCAAAGACATGACATTCTCCTCCAGCCTGCAGAGCCCAGGATGGGTAGACTCCTTCTTATGACGTCATTAAGCTGGGTCTGTTCTTGAGTATATAAAAGCCAGCCCCCTGGGCTTAGCCCCAGCTTTGACTCAGCTTCTTTAAGACACAAGCTGTGTCTCTGAAAGCGTTAGTGTTGTTTCAGCAAAGGTTATCTGTTTTCACTCAGCTCCCAGGGATCCGGGCAGCTGCAACTTCAGGAGAACGGGGCTCCATTCTCCTGCAATGTTGGGATCAACGTTCCCTCAGCACTGCGAGGCAAGCAGGGAAGCGTCTGCACGACCTTCCCCATAGCCGCGATTTGCCGATCATAAATCTGATCGGCAAACCGATAACAGCGCCAGCCAGCTGATCGTGCAGGCGGCAACTGCTACATTCGTTGGCTGATTTTATCGCTCAGGGCTCGTAATAGTCTAAGGAGCAATTTTTTTCTTCGGAGCCTTCGAAGATATCTTCAACTGCACAGCGGCCATCTTCGCCTGCAGTTTCTTCACCACGAGGTGAGTGGCCATTTTAACTGGCCCGATGGCCATTTTCAACCAAAACAGGCCTCATTTCTTCCCTCTGCAGAGCCTCAAGTTTAGATTGAGAGCCAATTTTACAACCCTTGAGCCTTTCCTTGTTTAATATGAATCAGGACAAGGCTCATGCAGAGCTTTCCCCCCCAGTGGAACGAACTCTCCAACCCACTAAAAGGAAAAGACGCAGACAGCGCACTCAATCGGCTCAGAGGGAAGTGGCTGCCAAAATCTGAGCTAAGGCTTTAGCCCCCAAGAAGACAACTCAGGCTGAGTTGAGGGCAGAAAAGCGCAGGCATGTGGCTCTAGAGAGGCAGTTTAATAAAACAACACAACAAATGAGAGGCCAACTGCATCAAGCTTCCCAGTCAGGTCAACACCAAGGTCCCCAGAGAAGCCCCCCCAGGGGAGGGGAAGTTATGTATGGAGCCTTTGGACCTCCTCCATCCTGGTCTCCTGAGGCATTTGAGGAACAACTAGATCCTCAGGATCTAAGCAAGTCTGGGCCCCATTTCCAGCAGGCCTCTGGGTCCTATGCCCCTACTCTTCCATCCAGAGTTCAGGCCTCATCACAAATCAGGCCGGAAGCCACCTTCACACCCATGGCAGCTGGCCTTCGGCCCTCCAACCCTACCTTTCCTAACAGGCCCAGGGATATCCAAGATGTCATTTCCTTGGCCATTAGGCAGGGATTGGCTGAAGGACTTCAACAGATTCTCCAGCCTCTGGAAAGGGTTCAGGCCCTTCTCCCTTCTCAGTCCATAGGCCCCTTACCTCAACGAGATTTCCACAGGCCCCAGGACCTCAGTACTCATTCTTCACAGGCAGAACGGAAGAATTATGAAGGGGAAGAGGGTGCCTCACCATCTGAACACAGTTGCTCCTCTCATTTGGAGCGCGAAGAGGGAGAAATTTGTGATCGCAATCTTTCAGAGGAAGAAGACTCTCGTCCAGATCAGCCCTCCTCTGCATTGGTCTTTAAGCCAGCCCTCTTCAAACCTTTATTTAGCAAGGCTCTGGTCACTGCCAAGCTGTCACCTGAGGAAGTGGCCCCTGAGCCACAAGGGATAACCTCCAGGCAAGGAGACTCCCTCTTCTCCAAGCCTGTTGTACACATGGAAGTTTTGCCTTCCCCACTATTATTTCTTGACATGGTCAAGTAGCAGTGCGCTTCCCCTTTGGCAGATCCTCATCCATCATCTCTGGACGAGCGGTTCTACAATGTCAGCACATCCCTAGACAATGCCCTCACAGTACCCGATGTAGACACTCCTGTGGTGGCTTCATTCTCCTCTTCTGGCACTCCCACCAAGCCAGAAGATGTACTTAACGCAGAAGATAAGTGCTCCGAACAGACCCTCAAGCGCAACCATCAAGCTGCTGCATGGGCTGTCTGGGCTTTGACCGTGGCTTTGTTTTTTCCAAGGACATCACTAAGATGGCTGCACCAACTGCAGGACCAACTGCCAGCCTCTGACCTCAGGTCTCATCAAGACCTTAACAAAATCATAGCAGCTGTGGAATTTACTGTGGATGCCACCCTCAATTCTGCAAAATTTGCATCAAGGGCCATGGCATCTTCAGTGGCAGTGAGAATGCTCTTATGGCTCCAAAATTGGCAGGCGGAGTCACACCACAAATGGAAACTGGCTTCTGCCCCCTGCTCTGGGGACAAGCTCTTCGGCGAGGTTCTAGAACCGTATCTCATTGAGACCAGAGACAAATGGAAAATCCTTTCCTCCTCGGGGAAAAAGGCTATTGCCCAGTGCCTTATCACCCACCTGCCTTCCGGGTGGAGAACACCTCCCACTTCAATCGGCCACAGAGGGCGTATTCTCAACGCCAAGAACAACGCCCAGAAACATCTGGCAGACAACCGTCTGCTGGTAAATGTCCCTTTTGCGGGGGAGGGGGTCGTTCCTTCCATCGCTCTAAGTAATATCTCATTCTCCCCACCCGTTGGAGGTCGATTAGCCTTCTTCGCCTCCAAATGGGAGGAGTCAACGACGGACACCTGGGTACTCAACACTGTTAGGTCAGGGTTACAATTGGAATTTCTATCGTCACCCCCAGAAATTTTTTTGATTTCTCCTGTTTCATGGGACACTACAAACAAAGCCCTTATGACTTCCGCCATTCAACATCTAGTCCACATAAGGGCTATTCAACCAGTCCCCACTTTACAACGGGGATGTGGATTTTACTCTCTTTTGTTGTTCCTAAAGCCTCGAGGGGGGGGTGGCGAGCCATCCTTGACCTAAAATTTCTCAATCAGTTTGTCAAATACGGGCGATTTAAAATGCAGACGCTGCATTCTATTTTAGAGAGCGTTCGGGAGGGCGACCTCCTCTCTTCCATTGATCTCACGGAGGCTTACCTCCACATCCCCATTGGCCACATCATCGCCAGTTTCTCCATTTCTGTTACCAGAATGCCCACTACCAGTATCGAGCCCTTCCCTTCGGCCTCTGTTCGGCTCAAGGGTCTTCACAAAGATCCTAGCAGCATTGGTGGTTTCACTACATTCTGTTCCAGTGAGGATCCAATGCTACTTGGACGACATGTTGATACTGTCCTCCATCCACTCCGCCCAGCGAGACCTACAAATCACCCTGTCCTGCCTCCAAAGCCACGGCTTTTCCATCAACATCAAGAAGAGCCATCTGTCACCCACGACCAAACTGCTGCACTTGGGAGCAGTTATCAACACAACTTTGTGCCAGGTTTTCCTGTCTCCAGATCTTTGGCTCTCAGATCTTTCAGAGCCTCGGTGACCGGCTCCCATGTTCTCGTGTTGACAGATAACATGGCCACAAAGGCCCATGTCAACAGGCAGGGGACGAGATCCAAGGCACTTATGAGGGAGGCAGAACGTTTGGGGCTATGGGCGGAGAGGCACTTGTTGTCGATCTCAGCAGATCACATCTCTGGGGTCGACAACTCCCAAGCCGACTGGGTCAGCAGGAGTTCAGTCAACCAGGCAGAATGGTCCATTCACCCGTCCCTATTCAGGGATCTGTCCCTCAGATTCGGAACTCTGGAGGTGGATCTCTTCTCCACTCCTCAAAATGCCCAAGTCAACAGATTTTTCACCAGCTTCCCTTCCCAGGGAGCAGAAGGGACCAATGCTCTTCGGTACAGATGGCCCACGGGTCTCCTCTATGCCTTTCCCCCTCTTCCTATCATTCCGGTGGTCATACGGAAGTTGTTGGAGGAACAAGCGGAGCTAATTCTGCTGGACCCTATTGGCCATGGAGGCCCTGGTTTGCGGACCTAGTCAACCTGTCTGTGGCCACTCCTTGGAGGATCCCACCCCATCTGATCTCCCTGCATCAGGGAGCTATAATCCATCCAGATCCCCAGTGGCTCAAACTGACCGTGTGGCACTTGAGCGGCAACAGCTAAGGGAGGCTTAATCTCCCAGAGGTTATCCTCATGATCCAGGCGTCTCGTAAACCATCTACAAGGCGCATCTATGATGCCACCTGGTGTGTTTTCTGTCAATGGTGCATCAAGGGCCTTGGTGGTGCAGGCTGCTAAATGCCTAGCACTTAAGTTCCAGCTGCCTGCAATTATTGTAGGCTCGAATCCCACCAGGCCCAAGGTTGACTCAGCCTTCCATCCTCCCGGGGTAGGTAAATTGAGGACCCAAGATTGTTGGGGGCAATAAGCTGACTTTGTAAAAATGCCATTTAGTAATAAGCAGGCATGTACAATGGAATGAAGGCTACTGCTGAGCACATTGGGTTGTATCCCAAAAATTATAAGTCACTGAGTCTTCGGAGAAGGGCGGCATATAAATCTAATTTTAAAAAAAAGGAGAGCCTCTTTCCTTCCTCAGCTCAGTTAGCAGAGGTTCTTAGATTCCTTCAGGAGGGATTGGACAAAAGTTTAGCCCCCAATACCTTACGTCGCCAGGTAGCGGCTCTCTCCTCAGTTATTTCCTGGCATTTGTTTCTGTCCTTGTCTCACCACCCCTCGGTCAGGAGATTTTTGAAAGGGGCTTCCAATCTGCACCCACCTGTGGTGCACAGGTATCCATCATGGGACCTTCACATGGTACCTAATGCCCTTACGAAGCCCCCCTTTGAACCCCTTAGAACGGTATCTCTCCAATTCTTAACACTAAAGGTAGTTTTTCTCATTTCAATCACTTCGGCTCAAAGGGTGTCAGAGCTGGCCGCCCTTTCCATCAGGCAAGATCTATGGACTTTTCACAATGATAGGGTTGTTCTTCATTTAGACCCTTCCTTTATCCCAAAGGTTAACACCTGGTTCCACCGATCCCAGGACATTGTGTTGCCTAATTTCTGTCCCCTTCCACACCATGACTTAGAACGCAAGTGGCACATTCTAGATGTCAGAAGGGCTCTTAGAATTTACATCAAGCGCACTTCCTCCTTTCGAAAGACAGAAGATGTTTGTTTCTTTTTCCCCTTCTCACTTGGGGAACAAGGCTTCTTCCCCTACTATTAGCAGGTGGGTCAGGACGTGCATTGCACAGGCCTACAAAGCAATGACTCTTCCAGTGCCTCATGATCTGATGGCGCACTCTACCAGAAGTGTGGCCACTTCAGCCGCCTGGGTCATCCAGGTGTCCTTGGAAGAGATTTGCAGAGCAGCCACGTGGACATCCCCATCTCCTTTCATCAGACACTATCATCTTGATGCCTTTGCCTCGGCGACTGCGGCCTTCGGCAGATGGGTGCTTCAGCAAGTGGCTCCACAGCCGGAGTGATTGGCCGGACAAGGACCCGCCCGTGGACATGCAAGCTTTGGTATGTCCCATCCTGGGCTCTCGCTGCAGCATGGAGGAGAATGGGCATTGGTAAATTTACCTGTGAACACCCTTTCTATCTATGCTGCGAGATAGCCCAGCCCCTCCCTTGGTTCATCCGGAGATGGTAAGACATGTTGCTGTCCTTGATTGTTGGCTTTCAGAGACACTTATTTGGTCTGTCAAGTATCTTCGCCAAAGCTGGGGCTACTTCCAGGGGCTGGCTTTTATATACTCAAGAACAGACCCAGCTTAATGATGTCATAAGGAGTCTACCCATCCTGGGCTCTCTCGCAGCATAGATAGAAAGGGCGTTCACAGGTAAATTTACCAACGCCCATTTCACTTAATGATGATGTGGGATCCACTTAACAACAGCAACCAGAAGTGCCAGAACTTCTGACACTAAGCAGTGTAGTCATGTGCTATCACATTTTCCAACTGCATCCCTTAGCCAACAGAAATTATAGTACTAATGGTTGTTGTTAACCAAGGACTGACTACATGTATGTCTCATTCCTAAAGGCTCTTCATCAATCCACAAACTTCTGGAGAAAAATATGGAATCAGCATCAAGCCAAGGTTTTCTGTAACAATTTGTGGTGGGTGCTGCCAAAGTTGGGGATTCCAGTGAGAATTGGGGGTGGGGAAGAAATGAGCTCAGAGAACCTCTGTGAGAGAAGATTGGAAACACATAGGAAACATGAAAACTGATTGTGAACTCCAGCTTGTTGACATAAAGGTAGATCCTGTTTAGAATAAAATTCCACATCTCGCTCAAAGCAGCTGTACCATGCCAATAAAAACTGATCCTAAAAGCTGCATGTCAAAGCTACATGCATCATACAGCACAGTACACCAGCCTTAAAATGCACTGGACTACAAGCTAGCCCAAGCTCAGTGTGAATGATGGCTTACAATCCAATACTTCTGTAGGAAGTTAGCACCCACCCCTCTCCTAGAAAAATGAAATATTCTAGGAAATATTAAAAAGGCAAAATATTTCCCCTAAAAGAGAAGTAGAAACTCAGAGAGCAGAAACTTACATCCTCCCTTTGTTAATGGGCCATTAAGGCTTGGGCCATTCTACATAACAAAGCCACAGCACGGAGACAGCATTGGTTGCACTGATGGATGATCTCTGGCGAGCTCGGGACGGGGTTTTTCCTCTGTCCTGGTCCTTTTAGACCTCTCAGCGGCTTTCGATACCATCGACCATGGTATCCTTCTACGGCAGCTTCGGGGGTTGGGAGTGGGGGGCACTGTTCTATGGTGGTTCTCCTACCTTCGGGCCGCGCAGTCGGTGTTGACAAGAGACCAGAGATCGGCCCCGAGGCCCCTCACTTGTGGGGTGCCTCAGGGGTCGGTTCTCTCACCTCTCCTGTTTAATATCTACATGAAACCGCTGGGCGAGATCATCGGAGGTTTTGGGGTGAGGTATCACCAATATGCAGATGACACCCAGCTTTACATCTCCACCCCAAACCAAATCAGTGATGCTCTCTCCGTGATGTCCCAGTGCCTGGAGGTGGTGCAGGGCTGGATGGGGAGTAACAGGCTCCGGTTCAACCCAGCCAAGACTGAGTGGCTGTTCTTACCGGCATCTCGGTTCTCAGTGGATGTGCCATCTTTGGTCATGGGGGGAGAGGTGTTGCCCCCGTGGATAGGGCGAGGAATCTGGGCGTCCTCCTGGATCCACAGTTTAGAGGAGCAGGTGGGGGCTGTGGCCAGGGGGGCTTTTGCCCAGGTTTGGCTGGTTCACCAGTTCCGCCCTTATCTGAGCCGAGATGCCCTTCGAATGGTCACTCATGCACTTGTCACTTCCAGAATTGACTACTGCAACGCTCTCTACATGGGGCTGCCCTTGTGGACCACCCGGGGGTTGCAGCTGGTGCAGCGCCGTGCGGCTGTGATGGGGGTGTCCCGATACTCCCATGTTACACCCCTCCTGTGCGACTTGCACTGGTTGCCGGTTGCCTCCCGGGTTGCCTTCAAGGTGCTAGTAACAACTTATAAAGCCCTAAATGGCTTGGGTCCAGGGTACTTGCGGGAACGTCTCCTGCCAGCATCACACTCCGATCGCCCCGTGCGCTCCCCAGGAGGGGCCTCCTTGGGATTCTGTCGGTTAGACACTGTCAGATGGCGGTTCCCAGGGCTAGGGCCTTTTCTGTGGGAGCGCCCGCCCTATGGAATCAGCTCCCTGTGGATCTCCGTTTGGCCCCTGATCTCCGCTCCTTTCGCCGAGACCTGAAGACCTGGCTATTTCAGCAGGCCGGTCTGGACTGACCCGGGGGTGGGTTATTTTAGTTGTTTTAATTCAATTTTAATTAATTGGTTTTAGACTTGTAGTTAATTATTTTTTTAATGTAAATTGTTCGGTTTTTAAATTTTTGCCGCCCTGAGTCCTTGGGAGAAGGGTGGCATACAAGTCTAAATAAATAAATAAATAAATAAATAAATAAATAAATAAATAATCATCTACCTCCTTCAGGCAGAGCCATTTAATTGCCTTTCATTGCACCAACCAAAAAGTTTCAACCAAACTTAGCACACAGACAACCTACAAAGCTAGCTATGACCTCTGACAGCAACCAATCAGGATACTCTTCCTGTGCCCCAGGAAGTTCAAAGCCCAGAGAGGGCATAAAACCCAGGCACTCTCAGCATCTCTTCCCTTTTCTTCGCCCAAGAGCTCCAAGGCATGTGATCCTGTCCACCATTAAACCTTCTTTCCAAGCAACTTCCATGATCCCAGTGTCTTTTTCCCCACTTGGAGATGAACTCAAAAGGATATTTCTTCCAACCCTTCTAAGAGTCTTGCAACACAAGAACAGGGCTGCTTATATTAAAAGTGGCACAGGAGGTTTCAAGAACGTTAGAGTTATAAAAGTTTGAAAGTGAGCCAACTTTTCTCCCAAGGTGCCCCCACTCCACAGCCATTTCCTGGAAGATTGAGCAGCCTCTAAGCTGAGTTCACAATAATTTCCTTCAACAAAGCAACATCTGAGAATCCAGTTTTCCTGTGTTATCAGCTGCAGCATATCTGCAAGCCTGCAGATTAAACTTGCAATCAAACAATATACAGAGGGTTTTGTTTTTTAATTTTTCTGGGACAGCAGGCCCACACAAACTCAAAATGGGACAGGGAAGCCACACATACAAGAGACCTTCTTTCCCTGCAGGAGTGAAATCATTGTATGCAAAATGTCTGCAGATGGGCTCAAATCAAGAGTCTCTGAAGGAAAAGATTTAAAATCTTGCAGTTAGTCAGCAGTGCCCATTCTATAAGGGACTGCTTAACTAGGATCCTCAAGAATAGGAAGCCAAGGACCACTGTGAAGCCCCCAAAAGACACAACTGTAGCAATAAACATCCCAATTTGGTCCCTCGGTATCACAGTCAAAAGTGTTTCAGAGATCCGGTTTCCATGCATTTCTTTTTTCTGTGCTTGCAGGCTAATCATTCCACAGAGATTTTATCATTTTGAAATCTAAACTGTATAAATTCTCTCAATAGGCATAGCAATTCTGTATCTGATCCCCATATTGTGCATATTGGCAAGGCTGAGGCGAGGCAACGTGTCCAGGCCATCTAGTAAATGTACGGCCAAGGTTTCCCAATTTAGCCTTGGAGTTATAATACGCTTGCTTCAGAGATAAGCACACAATTCAATCCTCTCACCACGCAGACAAGTTAGTTTAACTTGCAGTTCTATCAGGTTATCAGTGTAAACTTCGTGTAGCAAACAGTGTGTAATATACTTTCCAAAACAAATAAATGAATACAAACGCACCCTTTGTTTCTGAGAATTCTGTAGCCAGGAAGAAGTTAAAAAAACACTTTGCACTTTTTCCCCCCTCAAAAACTTATTAATTCCTTGGAGTTTCCTCATCTCTGGGGATTTCTCTTCATTTGCTAAAGAGCCCAGATGGCTGATTTATGGGAAGGATGTGACAGAAGGAGGAGGAAGAAACCAAATGCACCCAGGGGATACACAAGTAATGGAAGGAACTAAGTGAAGGAGATAAGCAATGGTATGATAGAGGCCATGTGTAGAAATAGTGAAAATAAAACAGTGGATAAGGAGCCCAGACAGCAGATAAGGAAAAGATCACATGCATTCAATGGGAAAAACAGGGGAAAGAAAACTGGGATGGGATATCTTGCTCATTCTTGCAATAGTTCCAAATGGTATAATCTTTTATTACTTTTTAAACAAAAACAGCTTATACAGATAGTTCTCGACTTACAACAGTTTGTTTAGTGACTGTTACAATGTGTTCTGACCCAAGCCTTGTTCAAATTAAACAAACACAAACTGTGTATTAAAGCACACTTTTTTTAATGTGGCGCTGGGAATTCAGTGCATTCCCAGCCAAGAGACATTTAAACCTAATTGTCCGATATCAAAAGCAAGCCCTTTCATGGTTGCAAAAGGCTGCCAAGAACAGAAGACTATTTACTGATTAAATATCCACTGACAGAAGTTTCAAAAACAAACCGGAGTAAGCAGGGTTTTCAACGAGGACTCTGAGTCTAAAGAACTTCTTTGCTTCCTGCAAAGAACACATCCCGGAGGGCTGGTTTTTATCCCTTATGGGAGGGGCCATTACCTTCCAGCCTTACTCCCGAGTCACCCTTGCTGCTTCAGCTGCTCTTTCCTTTGAGCAGCCCTGCGCGCATGCGCACTGGGCAAAGGTTCCCCGGGGTCCTCTGTGTCACTGCTGCCAGACTCCACAAGCTCCAAAGGCAGCATTCCACTCTCCAATAGTCCTGGTCCCATCCCTGCATCACAGGCAGAGCCCTCGTCCGAGTCCTTGCTATTAGAGACCTCTGCCATCCGCACCTGCTGCCGGTGAACCACAACACAATGGCACTGAAAAAAGTGGCTTATGACCATTTTTCACACCTACAACCATTGCAGCATCCCCATGGTCACATGATTTACATTCAGATGCTTGGCCACTGGTTCATATTTACGGCCATTGCAATGTCCTGGGGTCATGTGACCAGCTTTTGTGACCTTCTGCCAAGCAAAGCCAATGGGGACAATAGATTCACTTAACCACCATTATTACTACTTTAACAATTACAGTGATTCTTTTAACAAATGTGGCAAGAAAAGTCATAAAACGGGGCAAAACTGACTTAAATTCTCACTTAGCAACAAAAAAACTTGGGCTCAATTGTGGTTCTAAGTCAAAGACTACCTGCATTAAGACAGTCCCCATTTCTCATGCATTTTTCAAAGGAGAAAAAAACAAATGCAGATTTCATTCCGTGCTACATCCATGCAAATATTATCCCATGAAAATATGCAGCACATTCTTTTTAGTTTTTACTACTAGGCTCTTCTATAGCTGTTTAGGAAAGCTAAGTACTTCCAAGCGATATTAAATGGACGCATGCTCTGAATATTCCGCTCGAAATGAATATCACCTTTTCTTTGAATGGACAGGAACTTTTAATTTGGTAGAAAGCAAGGCTGAACTTTTTAATATTACATTGATAAAAGTATTACTACACATCACAATGATGTTAAGAAAAGGGATTTAAGTATAACGTTCAAAAGGTTTCGGAAACACTCTTTCAGATTACTTATTTATAAAATGAAGGCTCCTGTTTGTACTATGAAGGGCCTGTAAGAGTTGAGCAGCTGATGGAAAATATATCAGGCCACCAGAGCAGAGGAAAACAAACACGAAGTCATGAAGATTCAAATAGGGATAGTTGTTCTACAGAATTACATTCCTTGACTAATAATACATCTTAAGTTACTTTTCCTCAACCAGATGAACTTGAGAAGTGCTAAATTGTTATTCTAAACATTCCCAGGGAGAATAGCCAGCATGTGGAAAGATGGGTGTTGCAACACAACATTACTGGAGAGAATACCGGATAGGACTAGCCCTAAAATACCTTTCATAACAGCAATATGCTACAATGCAATCAAATGGATATACAATCAGATTCCATGCACTCTGCAAACAGCCAATATCAAGAGGATATTAAAACAAAACCCGAACCTTTTATTCTAAGCAAAAGGAACAATTGTTCAAATGCACTTAATGAACCAGAAATCTGTTCTCTAGAGGAACAGAGGAGGGAGTGGCTGGCAAACTACTTAGTAAACCAACACTTATAAACACTTATATAAAGAAAAAACAGCTGGTTTGTTCATGATACCATGTGTAGCTGCTGCTTTTAAGCTGTGTTTTTGATGCTGACCTGTAGAAACAACTCTGCATCCAAAGTAATGGTCAGATAAGCAGGCACCAGACTGACCTGCCAATAGACAAAGTCCAAAGTACAGATGACCGCTCCCAGGAAGAACACACCCATTGCAGGAATTTTTATGCACATAGAAGACAACTCCCCAAATGAGCATAGAAGTGAAATACAGGTAGCCCTCAACTTACCGTTCATTCAGTGACCATTCAAAGTTACAACAGCAGGGGAAAAAGTGACATATGATCACTTTTCACACTTACGACCGTTGCATGGTGAAGTGATCAAAATTCAGGTGCTTGTGTTGTGGTTCGCTACAGCAGGCGCGGGTGGCTGAGGTCTCGGAGAGCGAGGACTCAGATGAGGGGCCTGCGTGTGATGCAGAGATGGGGCCAGGACCATCAGGGAGTGGAATGCTGCCTTCGGAGATTGTGGAGGCTGGCAGCAGTGATGAAAAGGTCCCCAAGGAGCCTGTGCCCAGTGCACGTGTGCACAGGGCTGCTCAAAGGAAAGAGCAGCTGAAGCAGCATGGGCGACTCGGGAGTAAGGCTGCAAAGTACTAGCCCCTTCCTTAAGAGATAAAAGCCAGCTGAGAAACCAGAGTTTTTTGCAGGAAGAAAAAAAAGTTTTTGCACTTAAGCCTTGTGGACATTCAGAATATCTTGGTTGGTGTTTGGAGACGCTTTGTGTTTGAAATATTTCTTAGTAACTTTATCTAGTGTTCTTGGCAGCCTTGCACAACCTTAGTAAGGCTTGTTCTAATCAGAGACAATTAGTCTGAAACAGCCTTTTAACCGTGAAGGAAAGGTTTTGCTGTTACCTCTGTTTCGTGTTTGGTTCCTTGGAACAAGGTTTGGGTCAGAACAGCTTGGCAACTGACTCATATTTATGACCATTGCATTGTTCCAGGGTCATAAGATCACATTTTGAGGCCTTCTGACAAGCAAAGTCAAAGGAGAAGTCCAATTCATTTAACAACTGTGTTTACTAACTTAACAACTGCAGTGATTCATTTAACAACTGTAGCAAAATTCACTTAACAAGTATCTCACTTAGCAACATAAATTTTGGGCTCAATTGTGATCATAAGTCGAGGACTACCTGTACAGATAATTCTGCTTGAGTAGCTAAACCCATCTCCATTTGGTTTCCAACAATTATCTATAAAGCAGGCAGACAGGAGTCTAATGCAGAGGTGACAGCTTCCTAAACTGCATGTAGAGCATGGTATCACAGTGGTTAAAATGCAGTGCTGCAGGCTAATTCAGCTCACTGACAGCAGTTTGATCCTCACCGGCTCAAGGTTGACTCAGCCTTCCATCCTTCCAAGGTGGGTAAAATGAGGACTCAGATTGTTGGGGGCAACATGCTGACTCTGTAAACCACTTAGAAACGGCTACAAAGCACTGTGAAGCAGTATAGAAGTCTAAGTGCTATTGCTGCTATTGCTAGTTTAATTTATTGGCTTCTTTTTTCCTTCCCTTCTCAATGTATACATATTAAAAAAGGAATCTCACTCTGCATGAAAAAAACACCCATGACTCAACAATATATCTGACATCTCCTTTTTCATTAAGCCAGAGGATTAAGGATGGAGATTTGACTAAGATTAAGCCTTAAATCAAAGCCAGATTCCTAATCTCCTGAAAATTATCCTCAGAATCATAACTTGGTGGCAGTCCTTGCTCACTTAGACTGATCTTGAAAAAGCTAAGCAAATAGATACTTGGACTGGAGACCTGTAACAGATCCTAGGGCTGTAGGAAGTCAACGAATACTGAAAGCAGTGGCAAATCATTCCCATCTTATTGCCAAAATCACTAGGAGTCAAGATCGATTCAAGGATAACTTGACCATAGTATGGATAAAATGCTACCTGAAAACTTCATACATACTACTCATATTTCAGGAATGTCTACAGAGATTCTCAATCATCCAGGCCCTGGTTGTCCCAAAGGTACTTTTTCCAAAAGGCAACTGGACTTTCTTGGTTTTTTTCTTTCAAAACGTTTCACAAAGAGGACCGCTAGCTTGAAAGAGGGGTCAAAGAGGCCATCTGCGTTAAAACTGAACAGCCCTCCCTCAACAGCGGGGAAGGGATACGACATCATCTATCTCCTGTCTACAAACACTGTCCTTTCAGCAGTTCCAAAAGGTTCCACACCTGTTTACACTCTGATTTGGGTGACTTTGAGGGCACAGATAAACCACCAAGTAAGGTTGACTCAGCCTTCCATCCTCTCAGGGTAGGTAAATTGAGGACCCAAGATTGTTGGGGGCAATTAGCTGACCTTGTAAAAATGCCGCTTAGTAATAAGCAGGCATATACAATGGAATGAAGGCTATTGCTGAGCACACTGGGTTGTATCCCAGAAATTGTAAGCCGCCCTGAGTCTTCGGAGAAGGGCGGCATATAAATGTAATTTAAAAAAAAAAGTGGCCTCAACTACTCTCAGAGAGCTAACTGCCCATCCTCAAGAGTGCTAACGACCAGATGACTGCAAAGAATATAAATATTATCATTCCCCTCCAGTCAGGTAGAACTGAAGAAGCTTCTTGGACAAGAAACGAAACTTTTGTCTGTTGACAAAAGCACCTTTAGGATATATTGAAGGAAGGAAGGAAGGAAGGAAGGAAGGAAGGAAGGAAGGAAGGAAGGAAGGCAGGCAGGCAGGCAGGCAGGCAGGCAGGCAGGCAGGCAGGCAGGCAGGCAACATACATATAAGCAAACTACCCATAGAGTAACATAAATTTCAACTGAATTAAAATACAAGAAATTTCTTCTTCGCAAATTTGCTTCTTTAAGATCTGCATCCAATCTCAGAGTGGGGACTTTTGAGAGAAGAGGAAAAATGGCTGGAAAAGGTTTGGGAGATTTTTCTTTCACCAATTCTCAACAAGACTCAGTAGATGCACTTGCCTATGTTGGAAGAACCAGGGACAAAAGAGAATTCTGTGTTAGGAATTTAAGCGTCTTTCCAAAAATAATTTCTGACTTCCTCCTCTTTGTTCCCAGCAGGATCTGGCATTCTCCCTTAAAAGCTAAAAAGCTCTGTTCTGTCTCTAGTGAATTATGCATCTCCAACCTTCTCCATTCTCAAATGTCTTGTCTTTAGTAATGGATGGGTGAAGACAAGCACTTAGGGGTTAGGGGATTTGGGGGCAGTATTCCAAATTCCTGATGGCTCATGCGCCTATTATTTCACCTATTGGAAACCGGTTATTGTTCTAAGGCCTAATCTGTAACCATCTACTCAAGGCAATAACCTTTTTAATGTCAAAAGATGGGGGAAGAAGATTTTGAAGAACTACTATTAGAAAACATTCATGCCCCTTTTCTCTATATCACACGCACAATACATTGCATGCAGCATGGTTTGCAAGGCTTTTCCCTCCGCAGAGGCCGTGCCCTTTTTTGTTTTATGTAAGCAAGCATTCTGCTCACTTGATACTCCTTGGAATATCAGTCTTATCTTGACAGTTTGTGTTTTCTCACCTTCTCTTCTCCCTCCTTCAAACTGTGACTTGAGTGTATTCCACATGGTTCTAAATTCAACATTAAACTTGGTTCCCCATTTATTTTTGTTTAGAATGAATACAAGGATCAGAATTAGGAGCTAATGATGAACTGTTTACTATCTGTATGATTAACACAATGATTTTCTGGGACTTTTTAAAGCAGGTTTCTCAAGCTCCACATGGAAGTATTTAGGGGTCGGCCCAGTCATTTTTTTTTAAATATACAAAGCATATGATCTGCCAGGCTCTTCCCCACCACCCAAGGAGATGCCTGGAAGAGAGGGAAATGCGCTTCTGCTAAACGGCAAAGAAACGAGAACAGCACAGTTATTCTTTCTTTTGAATGACAGGCATTTCCAGAAAATATGCTCGTCATGCTCCAGCTCTTTCAGGGAAAAAAAACCCACTAGAAAGCAACTGCCGTAGGCAAAAACTAAAAATCCCACAAAAGTTGCGCACAGCAGAATCTCGTCCTTTTCAACTTTAGATTTGGGAGGAGGGGAACAGACACCGGCCGTATTCTACAGCTACCTGCGCAAAGCCACCGATTACGCATGCATTGAGAAGCTCGGATCCCGATGTTCCTTTGATGCGCAGGCATCCATCGTTCCCAACCAATCCAGCCCCCGCACTAGCTTGCTCCCAGAAGTACCCACGCCTGCGGTACAAGCGCGTCTTTCCTGGCCGCAAAGCAAACGCCGGCAGTTTCTTAAACCGGCTTAAATCGAATCTTTGCCTTTGCAAAGAGTGGCGGTCGGCCTCGTCTCCGCAGGGTCCCTCCTGGGTGCTTGCGACGCCCCCTGGACAACGCTGCTAGTTCCAATCCCACGAACAGGACCCCTCCCCCAACCCGATCTCCGTGAACCCTGCAAGCAGCCTCATGTCCCTAATGACCTATCGTTCCTTCATCCCCTACGAGAGCTGCCGAACTCCTCCTCCGCGTTCGTTTTGCAAAAGCCAGTTAATGCCCCCCCGCGCAGGCGCACACAAACTCCCCCACACAATTAGACCGTCCTCTCCCCCGACTGAAGCAGCAAATGCTACCGATATACATCCTTTAGGATCGAAGCAGATGCCCCTCCGAACACAAAGCCCTGGAACAATGACTTAACCTAGCCCGTTGCAGCCCGAAAGAAACAGAAAAAATTCGACTCGCGTGTCCCGGCTATTCTAGCCAGGCTGCAAAAAAAATCCGCAGAAAGAACTCTTGGCTGCCATTTAGCGGCCGACCTGATTTTTGCACTTCAGATCTGGCAGCCTAAGTCCCCCGTCTCAAGCTCCCCCCGGTATTCACCCCGCCAAGACCTTTCCAGTTGCAGCAGACCGGGGAGTGCATCCCGTCAGCCCAGGAATGTGCTAAGTCCCAGTAGTAGCCACTACGAAAAAGAGCGCGCCCCCCCTCCCACTTACGCTCCGGACCCCCCTCCCCGACTTACCCAATGCGGAACAGCAGGGGACCCGCCACAGCCATGGGCATCAGCAGGGAATGCTGCCTATTCTTGCAGCGGTAAAAGGCGTAACTCAAGGCCCGGCGACCCGAAACGGCGAGTGCGGTTACCAGAGCCCAAATCCACAGCAGCCAAGCCATGCTCCGCGGAGGGGGGGGCGCGACAAGCCTCCAGCCCGCCCCGCTGCCTTTAAAGCAGCCCTCCCATCTCCCGCATGGAACACTCGGGACCCGCCCCCTCGGATCGCCGAGGATTTCGCAGCCGAAGCGCGTGGTCGCCGGTTCTTTTCGCAGCCGCCAGGCGTCGCGATTGCCCAACTGCGGAGGATCCACGCTCAGCACCGCCCCGGCCGGTTATCTGCAGCATAGGTAGACCACGATCGAGCGTGGGAGACGCCTTCGCTGGCTTGAAGCTGCCTTTATGTGGAGTCAGATCCACGAGAGAGTAATAGCAGCAGCAGCAGCAGCAGCAGCGGGTGATGGATGTAAGCTGCAGCATGCAAAGAAGAAGGGTGTTTTGGTGAGCCTTTGCCAACGCCAACTCCTGCTTGGACTGATGGGAATTGAAGTCCAGACTTTCCAAAGGCTCTCAGACTTCCAGGCCGTGAGACTTATGGTATTTGGAAAATGCACATTTCATGTCCTTATAAAAGGCGTTCGTTTCAGCAATTACGAATTCGGATTATAGCAGGTGTCAATAGGACCGATTCGTTGCACGAATTCACTAAACTTAAGTACACTTGATCTTCCCTTAGAAATAAGCCCCATCATTGAGGGATCCTTGGTGCTCTTTGAGCTTGGTTGTTGTTTTCTTTGGAGACTTACCCAAACTAACGTCATCAGCACTGATGATGTTACCTAGTTTGAGTAACGAAAGGCCTGCAAGAAAACAAGCAAGCTCAGCACCAAGAACCCCCTCATATCAACCCTGAGCTACAAATATTTTCCTTTATTTCCCACTGAATTCAGCATTATTTTTTTCTTAGAATTGAGTAGTTTCATCTCATTCTGGCAACTTTCATTTTCTTAACTGATAAACAAGCATACAAGTGCATTCTGCCTCACTTGGGGTATTTTAGTTTTGAAATGCATGTGTGAACAATGGCATCCTACAACACCTTGAATCTCCAAATACCTACGCAAGGGTCCTCTTTGTAGACTTCAGTTCAGCATTCAATACCATCATTCCAGACACTCTTCTAAATAAATTAAACCAGCTAATGGTACCTGAACAGACAGGAAGCAGCAGGTGAAGCTAGGCAGAATCACATCTGATACCTGTACAATTAGCACAGCCCCCCCCAAGGCTGTGTGCTTTCTCCACTTCTCCCTATATACCAAAGACTGCATCTCAAATGATCCATCTGTTAAAATACTGAAGTTTGCAGATGACACAACAGTGATTGGTCTCATTTGAGACAACAACGAATCCGCATACAGACAGGAGGTTCTACAACTTGCCTCTTTGTGTAACCGTAACAATCTGGAACTGAACACACTCAAAACTGTAGAAATGGTGGTAGACTTTAGAAGAAACCCTCCCATACTACCACTTCTTACAATACTAGACAACACCGTATCAACAGTAGAGACCTTCAAATTTCTGGGTTCTACTATATCACATGACCTAAAATGGACACCTAACATCAAAAACGTCATCAAAAAAGCACAATAAAGAATGTTCTTTTTGCGCCAACTCAGAAAGCTCAAACTGCCCAAGGAGCTGCTGATCCAGTTCTACAGAGGAATGATTGAATCTGTCATCTGCACCTCTATAACTGTGTGGTTTGGTTCTGCAACCCAACAGGACAGACACAGACTTCAGAGAGTAATTAGGACTGCAGAAAAAAAATTACTACCAACCTGCCTTCAATCGAGGACCTGTATACTGCACGAGTCAAAAAGAGGGCTGTGAAAATATTTACAGACCCCTCACATCCCGGACATAAACTGTTTCAACTCCTTCCCTCAAAACGACACTGTAGAGCATTGCACACCAGAACAACTAGACACAAGAACAGTTTTTTCCTGAAAGCCATCACTCTGCTAAACAAATAATTCCCTCAACCCTGTTCAACTATTACAAAGTCTGCACTACTATTACTGTTAATCTTGTCGTCACTCCTTACCACCCATCCCCTCCCACTTGTGACTGTATGACTGTAACTTTGTCGCTTGTATACTTACGATTTATATTGACTGTTTCCTAGTATGATTGATTGCTTATTGTACCCTATGACTATCATTAAGTGTCGTACCTAATGATTCTTGACTCCTGATGAATATTTTTTTCTTTTATGTATACTGAGAGTATTTATACCAAGACAAATTCCTTGTGTGTCCAATCACATATGGCCAATAAACTATTCTATTCTATCTGATGAATGTTCCAAGCATGTGAAGTTTTGTTTGAGAGCATGTAAAAAGGTGTCTTAAATATTTGTTTCAAGGTTGTCCTTTTGGCTAATTTTAAGTTTCTTAATCAACTGGGTTTATTTCTGAAACAGGTATGTACTGTATATATGTATGATCAAGCTGCTATTTCAAAGGCTATTTAGAAACAGATTATTCATCCCTCTACCCTCTTCTGCACTTTATCTCAGGATATTTTAGTTTTATAGGAAGGAGCATTGTGGATCCTACCTGGTGGAAAGGAGAAGTCTGAATATTAAGGAACCCAAAGAAAAGTAATTATTGGAAGGTAAAATTGCACTTGCACTTACACATACATTAAGATTGCCAAATACCTTTAAAGGTACAGCTTGTATTGTAATTTTTCCCAGTCACCTACATACCAATTGAGAAGTAAGGCTTTATAAATTGGACTTATTTCCAAAATGTTTTTAGACTTCTTGTCTAATTATTTTTCCTACATACTTGATTGCTACTGCAGTTCTTTAAAGTACAGAGCTGGAATAATCTTGGGGTAACAAAGAGCCACTGTAATGATAGGAACCATTTCAGCTTTATTTCAATATGTATTACTAATACTGTGTAATATACTATATTATAAAACATATTCAATCTGTTATGTATGTAGGTTTGAATGTTATTGGTTTAGTTTGAATTGTTCTTGTAAAATGTCAAATATGATTGGTTTGAAAAGTGTGGGAAAACCCTGCACTCTGTTTGGCTGGCAACTGCAGCTGCTGGCTATAAGTAGCAGCCACAGACCAGCCAAGATGGGTCCATTCGAGCTGTAGTCACTAATAAACTCTTCACTGAAGCTCTTCGCGTCTGACTCTTCATGCAAACCTAACACAATCCACATGCATTTCCACAGCGATGCATTGAATTGGGTAATATCAGTAAGTATCTCTCTATTGCAGAAGAGGGATCTGTGGTTTCAATTGGTTTTTAAATGATTGAGAGTTTGCATGAAAAATACTACAGCCATTCTCCAAAGCAAAAGTATCCTGCTTCTGTATAATGGAGAAAGCTGCGTGGGAAGCTGTGCTATATGAGTCACAAAATTCTAGGAGCAGAGTAGTTGTGTGATGATTGTTGCATTAGCTTGCGGAGTTAATTTCTGAGTGATTGTGATACACGCAGCCTTTTTCTCCAGCTTTTTAAGAATACAATGCATATTTCTGATGATTGTTCTGCGTTCTTCCCTCCCCCCAATATTCAGTAAGGTTCATTGAAATGATGTTCTTCATAGTCATCCTTTGAATTGATCAAGAAACTCAGCAAACTTTTAAGAGAGAACAAATTTCATGGCGGTGAGCAAAGCAGGACTTTCTGGGAAGTGCAGAATTTAGTTGCAGGCTAGTGGATCGCCCCTCCATTCTTCTTCCACCAGTATCATACAATAACAAGGTTTCTTTTTACTAGCCTGCTAAAAATCTGAATTTCCACGCATGTTGCAGATAACTGGGCATCCCCTGCTTTATGGCAACCATGGGAATTCAGACTGCATTAGCCTCCTCAAAATCCACATTAAAAATAGAAGTCCATTAAGTTTCGCACATTTCATCCTAGATTCTGTTCAGTATTTTAACTCTGTTTTGTATTTCTCTAGAGGGAAAGGCAAAAAAGTCAAGCCATTGGCTGCTGGAAATTTTCCCAGTTTTTGCATATATCATGCATGTGATACATCTAAAGAAAAAGGTCGGCTTCAATCAAATGGTTGCAGACACCACTTTCAGTTTTTTTATGGCCTCCCTGCTGATCTTTCACACTTCTGTCCTTTCTTCCTCTTCTCTTGGTTATTTTTGCCATCCTCAGATACCTTACAGTGCCCCTCAAGCCTAGCCAGATGCTAGGGATCCTTTCTCATTTACCATAGAAACAGCTGAGAGGAAGAATCAGCAACAGGAATGACATTCCCCTTTTAGGCAAAGCCTAAGCAAGTTTAAATCACTTTTATTTCATGCTCTTGAGGGATTCCTTCCAGGAAGTATAACTCAGCCAATTCCCATTTACTTCCCCTTTGTGTCCTTTGTCCAAACCAAAGGCATATTCAAGACTTTCTTTCGGCATTATTGTGATGCTGTGATGGCGGTGTCCCTTCAAGTATCTTTCTATGTGGGGCCACCAGATGGTATACCAACCCCCCTAGGCTGATATTGAAACTCCCCCCTCCCTAGAATCAGTGAACAAAGCATACACTATCTGTTTATTTTTAAAGAGTGCTTGAATGCCTTGTCTTATTTGTCTGGTGTAGTGCTTCCTTGAAACGGTTCAGAGATATTTGTTTGCAACTCCAGGCAGTATACAACATTAAAAATCCACAATTTAAAAACCCACAATTTAAGCCCACCAACCCCCAGCCCCACTAATGATAGTTTTTCCCCAAAGGTTTGATGTTTCTACTTTGAAGATACAAAGTAAAAATAGTGCCTTACTTTCTAACTCACATTCTGCTTTCTATAATATTTTATTCCTTTTTTATTATTGTAATGATAACAGTTGCAATAATACTGGGGCAGAGATTCTCGGTGAGTTGTCCTTCCATTAACAATAACAACACTGCTATCATAAATATGGTTTGAGTAAATAGAAGGGTGTGCATAAGCGCACCAACGTGCCTACTGTCCCTGTCTTAATGCTCCCTTTTATTATCCATTTCGTGTATCAATAATCATGTTATACTTATATCTGTTATCTAATACATGCTCAACAAATAAAATAAAAAATAAACTGGACTGCATTTGAAATGGTAGCCTGTAAGTTGTATATAATAGCAGACAACTTCTCATTGGTTGGATCTTCCTCTGTCAATATTGACTTCCCTAAAGAAATAAACAGAATGACCACATATAGGCAAAACAACAGTGGGAGTAAGAACAAACTTCAACTTCCTGCTGTTAAGTTTTCTTATAGGAAGAAGGCAGGGAGTGTTGGAAATCATGATCACATGTTCACAGCTGACTGCAGAGGTGCTGCAATAGCAAGAGTTTGCAAATGGAATATAATTGGGATTAATTGTGAATACAATTGTATTAAATACAATTTATTTAATTGTTCACATACATCACAGTATCGGGCATTGCTTCTCAAAGTAATTGCTCTTGAAAGTTGCATTCAAACGACAAAATAAGTAATACCTGTGAAGTATGTTTTTAATTCTGCAAATTTTACTATAATTATTACTTCTTCTGAGGTAATCAGTGTCTCTAATTTGTGTGATGCTTTTCATCTTATTAATTGGTCTTATTATTAATTCCAGATTAATTCCAGATTAACATCTTCCAGATGTTGTCTCTTCTTTTTGCCTAGACACAAAATCCCAGGAAAGTTTAAATTTAACTTTTTTAAAAAGTTGTAATTTTTAAAAGTTGTAATTTTAACTTTGGGGTTGATTCCTATATTGTTTTAAATAATATTGTAACATTGTATAAATGCATGCATTTTAATTTGCCTTAGAATATATAGATATAAATTCTATCTCCTAGTAACCTAGTTTATTCAACAAACCATTATTAAAATAATAGCTTGATATGATCAGGACTCCAAGTGCTGATGATTAGAAACAACTCTGGGATCAGATGAGAAGAGAAAGAATATGGCTGAGTAACATCTCTCAACAGTAGGTCTTGTCTTTCACTTCGATTGTGAATTCAACCAATAATAGCTTTATAAACTACAGATAAACCATGGTTCACCATAATTTGTGGACCTGTCTATTAGTATCACAAATTGCATCCATGCCAACTCTTATTTCATAAATGTCATATCCACCTGCCCTCCCTTTGGCAACTTCGAGATTATTTACAAATACGTTTTCAAAAAAATATTATTTGGTTTTGATAGCATTTTGCTTCAAACATAAAACAATGTCAGCTAGATTTTTTTCCCAACCTGCTGTTCTTCCTTATTTTATTGTTTCTAAATTAGATCTCTTGAAAATTAAACAAGGGGCCACTTCCGTGTTTTGATTGTTTGTGCTGAAAATTATAGCAAAGTAGCAAAAATTAAAATAAATTTTTGGTATTCTGAGTAGTGTGCCTGCCAGTTTATTCCTGTTCTTAGAGATGTAGCTTTATGTATCCTTGTATGAAAAAATGTGGACAAAATGTGAACTCTGAACGAGGTATGTTTCTTTAAGGGGGGGGGGGAGAAGGAGAAAGAGGAGACTGTTGCTATAGAAACCAGTACATGCATTGCAACCTCTTTGTAAAAAAGAAAGAAAACACAGATGAGAGAAGGTGATTTGCTTGCAGCAGCGGGGTAGTTTTTCCTCACTTCTTTCAAAGCTCGTTCCCTTTTGGGAAAGAGATATAATGGGTGTTGTAAATAATTGGGATTTATTTATGTATTTACAAATTTTGTGTGGTCTTTGATCACATGGGACCGCTATTGTTGAGTGTAACAGGTGAGAACAAGAACTGGGGTGTGTGTGTGTGATGCACAAGACAGAAACCATCTGAATTTTGGAACCATTCTTTCTGTACTCCTGAATTCACATGTTCATTGTTAAAACTTATCAAGCTGGCACTCACTGTGTGTTATTAAGCCATTTATGATTGACGGTAACCCTTCCATCTCTACTTCAGGCACAAGGAGATTGTCTACCAGGAACCGCCAGTTCCACCAGTTTTCAAGTAATTACAGCTTCTTATTTTCTCTCCCTGGATTCATTTCACTCCTAGAATTATCTCTGGATTGGACTCAGATTTGGCCTGCTTTCTATGCAGGTTGATAGGATGGGATGCTTGATTAATGTGCACTTTCCTTGCCTCTATGTCATTTTGAGTTATTTATACCATAAGATATTTCAGACTTTACTATATTCTTGTACCTGGTTTTTTAGCCTTGGCTGTGACACCCCATTTCTGTCTGTTTTGTTTTGTTCTGCGTTGTTTTTGTGGTTTCTTGTATCGATTTAAGTGTTGTGTTTGTTGAGAATCAAATCTTAAGTTTGGGTATTTCACAGGGCTCTTTCCATTTTTCCAGAATCCCAATTCTATGTATAGAAAGTCATCTATCGTCATATTTTCTGCAGAGTTCTTCATGGAGAGTCATGATGTAATCTTGTGTCTGTGAGATGGAGAAAAAAGTAGGTGATATTAAGGGACTAAAGAGAGAGAGCCACCATTGGGGGTTTTAGACTGGTTTAACTGCCAGATTATTATTATTTTTCCCAAATAATCCTGATAATGGTAGCTTTTTGAAAATTTTGGAAGAAAGCCTTCCACTACATTTCCAGAATTCCCTAAGGAGAGGCAGTGGCTGTCAAAATTTGTAATGTGGATATATTGAGCATTCTTAAATGTTCATGGGGGAGTCTGCCAAAGTCTTATAGGAAGGTCCGAAAAAGTGTAATATTCAGTCATTATATAGCATGATTAAAATGGTGTGAATAGTCTTTTCTGAATTTCTGGATTTACTCCATCTAGATTGGAGACCCAGTGGGATGTAGTCATTAAGCTGACAGGCTAGCTATAGGGAAATTGCGATTTCTAGTCCTTCCTTAAGTATGAAAGCCAACTGGGTGACCTTAGGCTGGTCACTCTATCAGACCAAGGAAGGAGGCAAGGGAAACTTACTTCTGAAAATAATGCTAAGAACACTGCAGGGATTAATCCAGGCACTCACCAGGAGTCAAAAACTTCCAAAGGCTTTCTTTTACACACACACACACACACACACCACTTTAGATTTCCAAAATTATTAGATGGGGAGAAGTAAGCACAAAGGGAAAAATATGTATATTTTCCTTCTGTTCTTCTATTGTTTGTTATCACTTTGCTCAACAAATGCCAAATCTCAATTGACTGTCCCTCCGACTACTTATCTAACGTGCCTACCTAACCACCTGCTAAGTAACCAGTTTTTCTGCTTATTTTTTCTGGTATTGGTTCTATTTAATTGTGACTGTGACTCTAGGGTTTGAGCATCTGTCTGTCCGTCTATATACATATGTACATAAGCATACACTGAATATGAAATTTCAGGATGCACATTTGGCCAAGAATTTTATCTCAATTACAACTCCCGAACTAATAGTATAACGCACAAATTTGTCTGGATTCGTATTGCTGAAATATAGCAACCTTGTGCAAAAGATGTGGGGGAAAATCAAGCTAAAGTCTTATTTGAAACAAAATTCTGTATAATTTCACAATACTATCCTACCCACATCACCTTCTTTTCCATAAATTTTATTCATGCAGTCTCAGTTACTCCTTCCTTCAGGATATAAGCCTACATTATCTCAACAGCAATAATGACTTTTTATAAAAGGACTTCTGTGCACAGAAATAGGGTAAACTGAATTATCCCACTTCCTCACATAGTATATGACTATAATTGCAACCAACCCAAGTTACAATATTACTGTTTGGGAATCTTATTTACTTGGATAAAGAGTATTATTAGAATTTGCCATTACTAACAAAACCCACCTCTTCTTTTCAGAGCATTGCCGTTACTGAAAAGGGGAATCCTTCCATCAGTTCCAGGTCTCCAAGCTCTCATTTCTCCAGCATGCAAAAAAAGTCATTAGAAGAGGCAAAAGAAGCTGAACTAACAGAAAGAATCCCAGCTGCCAGCAAGGAAGCAGTGAGTTTCCTTTCCCTCATTGGTGAGTGGCCCTTTAATGTGTGACATACACAGGTAGTCCTTGACTTATAACACTTCGTTTAGTAACTGTTCAAAGTTACAACCACCCTGAAAAATGACCATTTTTCAAACTTAAGACCATTGTGACATCCCTGCGGTCATGTGATCAAAATTCAGATCCTTGGCTGACTCGCATTCATGACTGTTGCAGTGTTCCAGGGTTATGTGACTCCCTTTTGCGACCTTCTGACAAGCAAAGTCAATGGGGAAGCCAGATTCAATTAACAAATGTGTGGCTAATTGAACAAAGTGCAGTGATTCACTTCACAACTGGGGCAAAACTCACTTAATAACAGAAATTTTGGGCTCAATTGTGGTTGTAAGTCAAGGGCTACCCGTACTCTTTTTTATTTCAGAATTGTCTTTTAAGCAAAAGCTGTGGTTGACATGCAAATTTTGCTATGCTGAATTTTACAAAATAGGTATCGTGGAGAAATGTAGTTAGGGTGCCTAAACCAGATTTGTTCACACCACACACCTTCTGCTTTTGCTGGACTTACAATTCCCATAATCCATAGCTACGAAGAGAATTGACCATATTGGCCTGGAAGTTCTAATCCTAACATCGCTGAAAGATGCTATGCTAGAGAAGGATGCCCAGAATGCAATACTACGAAACCTGGGTTTTCACAATCATAATAGATGCAGCAAAGCAAGAGGTTTATATCAGGACCAAAACACACAAGAAGAGAAGTATCTACCCTCTCCTCTCCAACTGAAGTTACAGGAGGGAATTCTTTCATCGAAACACCTATTAAGACATGAGAACTTTGGGACCAGGCTAGTCTGATTCAAAACAGCTAAGGAATGTTTTCAATCAGCATGGAGCATGAATTTACCAGTGTTAACATTCCAGTCTCCAACTGGCAGTCCCCATTAATTTGTTAATTAATTTTATTTAAAACATTAGTACAGCTACCCATCTTAAAACCAAGCTTTGAGAGGCTTACACTCAACAATAGATCTCCCCAGATCTCTGGAACCAACTTCCCCTGGAGCTCCGTCTGGCCCCTGACCTCCGCACCTTCCGCCATGACTTGCAAGACCTGGTTGTTTAACCAATCCGGGTTGTGATTTTCTGGGACGGGATGGTTTTTTATGGGATAGTTTTAAGGGATATTTTTTACGGGTCGAATTTGTAATTGTAATGGGGCTTATTTAGTTTAATCTGTTTTTAAATTATTTATTGTTGCTGTTGTTTTATTTGTGAGCCGCCCCGAGTCTTCGGAGATGGGGTGGCATATAAGTCCCATTAATAAATAAATAAATAATAAATAAATAAAAGCCACATATACATTTACAACAACACTAAAACTCAAAAAAAAACCAGAAAAATCTGGTGCCGCAACCATATTTTCTTCCTATGAGCTCAGCCATCATCACAGTGCCCATGGAAGGGTGACAAACTGGCAAATGGGCCGGATGCATCATGCACCGGCCACGCCTACCCAAACTCAGTGAAGGGTAAAAAAACTTCATGATACGTCACATGATGGCAGTGGGACACAGCAAGTTTGACACCCATGGCCTATGGCAACAACCAGGTTCTGAGTGCTCCCCAGAAGATTCAAAGGAGAGGTGGGGATTGTGGGGTCTCCAGGGAGAGGGTGTTCCATAAGGCAAGAGCTTCCATGGAAAAGCCAGGCTTCCAAGAACCCATGATGCTGGTGGGAAGGGACCTATAGTGTGCCTATTCTACCTATTCTGGTGGGGGAGATGGGGAGGGGCTACAGATAACCTGGTCCTATGCCATATGGTTCTAAAGGTAATAACCAACACCTTAAATTGCACCTGGAAGAGGACTGAAATCCAGTGCAGATGGGTGAACCTAGAAGTAACCAACAGTACCCAACACTGCACAATTCTCTACATTCTGCACCAATTGTAATTTCTGGATAGTTTTCAAAGGCAGCCTCATGTAGAACTCACTGCAAATAGGAAGTGATCAAGGCATGAGTGGTATGATCAAGGCCTCCCAATCTAGGAAATGGCACAATTGATGCACAAGATAAATATATGAGAAGGCCTCCCTAGCCACAGATGCCACCTACTCCTTGAGCATTAGCTGTGAGTCTAAGAAGACCCCCAAATTGGATGCTAGCTCTGGCCAGGGGAATGCCACTCCATCCGAAGTCAAAGGTAACTTGTCACTGCAACCTGGGAGTCAAACATTCAAAATCACTTTATTTTACCAAGGTTGAATTGGTTCCTTCCCATCCAGATTCTCACAGATTCCAGGCACATTCAAGTTCCTCTTCTCTTCTCAGCCCAGATTGTTGATCAAATTGTCTTGACATTCCATAGTGCATTTTGGCATCAGTCCATGCTTTACCTAACAATTCCTGTTTTTCATAGGCTCCTTGAGACAAGTCTGTCTTTGAACAGAAAAGTCTGTTGAAAAATATACTCTCCCAAATAAGAGTTTTTTACGAGCCATTTGTGGTCCAAATACTGGTTGAAAGACAAAGAGACTTAAATTATTTACATAATTTATGAGCTCTCCAGTTCCGTAAAAGATAGCCAGATGTTTGACTGTGTTTCCATGACACTAAGCAGACATGATATGCTTTAAGCGCAGTTTTTACATATAGCTGTTATTGTGTAATTCAATTCCCCGAGTTCCGATTTGAAGTTAAGTCCTCATTTATCTGTAGACAAAGAGGAAGCAAAAGTGGGTTGCATTCTTCCCCCCCCCATTTTGCTTTAACACAGGAATACCCTACATGGATAAATTGAGGATGAAACCAGGACAAGAAAGTGGTAAAGAGAGGTTCTAACCCAGCCATGGGCAAACTACGGCCTGGGGGCTGGATCCGGCCCGTTCAGCTGTTCTATCCGGCCCGCAGAGCCAAAAGAGCGGAGGGTTCTCTTGCTCTCCCAGAAGGCTACGTGAAGTAATCTAATTTTGAATTTATATTAGTTCACACAAACACTCCATCCATGCTTTTGTTCCGGCCCTCCGGTCCAGTTTAAGAACCCATTGTGGCCCTCGAGTCAAAAAGTTTGCCCACCCCTGTTCTAACCCAACTAGGCCATCCCAGTTTGTCCATCTGAGAGTGAGTAAAATTTTCTTCCTGAGGATGAAATTGCTACATCTCGTTTCTCAGAAATAAAAGAATTTCAGCCCTGCCTTTTTGAAGAATCAATGGTGGCTATTTCAGAGTCTGGAGAAACTATAGGGACATTTTCCATCTCGGTGAAGTCGGCCTGCTATTCGTTGGATGGATGGCAAGAAGAAGACTGTTTCCTGGTCCATGCAAACAGCAAAGGGACCATCGATGGGGTATCTTGCAAAATCTCCCTTACAGGTAAATTCAGTGCACTAATTCAGCATAAACCAGTTTGGTGTAGTGGGTAGGGCACCAAATTAGAAATCAGGAGACTGTGAATTCTAGTCCACCTTGGGCATGAAGGTGACTTCGAGCCAGTCACTCTTTCCCAGCCCTAGGAAGGATGCAATGGCAAACCACTTCCGAAATCTTGCCAACGAAGACTTGAAGCACACATAAGCACAAATTAGCACAATGAGGATGATAGGGAGAAGAGAAAGACTAGACACATGGCTATGCCTAAATTCAGGCTTCCATTTTTAAAATTGGTAACATGGGAATTTCAGAAACATAGAGATAATGATGGTAGTTAGAATTATTCAGCTTGATACTCTTCTCCCGTTCTTTGATCCTGTTACTTGATCTAAGATTGCATAGGGTTCCTTTATGGATCTGGAACATAGGTCTTCTGCAGTGAGCAGAAAGTTTGATATACTGCACTAACACATTTAATCTTTCACTAGTCCAATTAAAACATTTTAATTCCTGTCATAATTGGCTGGATCCTACCAGATTTATTGAGAAATAAATCCCATTAAATTTTCTTGTGTGCTTTTTGTTTTTTAATTCATATTTATATCCCGCCCTTCTCCGGAGATTCAGGGCGGCTTACAATTTTTGGGATACAACCCAATGCGCTCAGCAATAGCCTTCCTTCCATTGTATGTGCCTGCTTATTACTAAGCGGCATTTTTACAAAGTCAGCTTATTGCCCCCAACAATCTTGGGTCCTCACTTTACCTACCCCGAGAGGATGGAAGGCTGAGTCAACCTTGAGCCTGGTGGGATTCGAGCCTGCAATAATTACATGCAGCTGGAACTAAGTGCTAGGCTATTAACAGCCTGCACCACCAAGGCCCAAGGGGTTTTGATTGTTTTACCATAGAATATAAATACTATATAATACAAATAAAAACTAAGTAAATATCTGTACAATAGATACTAGAAGCTGCTAGCACTAATTTTCATGGGACTTACATATGTAGTAAAAAAAAAGGTAAGTTTAGAATTGCATTCATTAGTGGTCTACACATTTTGTGTGACTCCTTGTAGCTATCATCTCTTTAATTATTTCCTATTCCTTTCTGATTAGCAGAATGGTTAAAATATTTTTTATTATTGCAGTGACATTTTCTAAATAAATAAAAAAAACCCAAAATATTATTTGAACAATTGCAAACACATCCATATCTGAAAAGACTTCATCAGCCATTCTTTGCTGATGTCACATCTTGCCTTTAGGCCAGGGGTGTCAAACTTGATTTCGTTGAGGGCCGCATCAGGATTGTGCTTGAGCTTGGGGGGCCGGGGTGGGCATGGCCAGGGTGGGCATGACCAGCATGACGTCACTTGTGTTGGGGGATGCCTATGGTGGCCCAAGTGCTCTGCCGACGAAAATGGGCTCCCAAGCTCCGTTTTCGGCTGTGATGGCCTCCTGCAACCATCTGCCAGCAAAAATGGAGCTCAGGGAGCCACTTGTGGCCCTTGTAAGCTCTGTTTTCACTGGCAGAGGTACCACAGGCCGGTCCTTTACTATTTCCAGGGTGGCCCCGTGGGCCAGATATAAGCACCCCATGGGCCAGATCTGGTCCCCAGGCCTTGAGTTTGACACCCCTGCTTTAGGCAATCATAGAAACAATACTTTTAGCAGTGTTGATAAAAGCAAGAGTGCAAAGCTAGCATTTTGAAACTCCTCTTTTCCCCAAGTACTTCAATTTAATTGCTTTTCTCTTTGGAAAGTCAGCAGGACAGGACAAGGAATGTGGAAAACTAAGTTTCATTCTTGCCCAAACGCACAAATAAGACTTCGTTGGGCAGGGTTGCTTAAGCTGTTATTACAAGCAGTTCACACGAGAACAGAAGATTAGACAGACTCATAACCCACTGGTGAAAGATGAAACATTTCTAAGAATCATATGAAATTTCCACGTAGCACCAATGTGCCGAGATATCCCAGAACAGTTTTCTCCAACCTAATATTCTCCAGACTAAAAGTCCCATCATCTGGACCAATGTGGCCATTCTGAGTCATAATTGAACACATCAGAGAGGTATTAAATTGGGGGAAGCTGCCAGAAAGGAAAGAAAACAGCTGTGCCATTGCCTTGATTTCCTACAAATGCCCTTTTTGTCCTATCAGGATACGTATCAAAGAAACTGGAGACTTTGGAGCAGCGTATTCAGGAAAGTGTGAGGGTGAGTATCTTACGTATTTTGCTTTCCCCTCACTGCTGGCTTCGTTATCCAGCAGGGGTCTGGCAGTGGTGGCACATCTGCAGCCTCCCTCAGATTCCACTCTCTTCCCCAAAGTGCTAAAATGTGCACACACACAAAAAACCCTTTAAACGCTCAGAAACAAGTTGGCAGGTGGGAGGAGTAGCAAAGTGAAATGGAAAGGATCATTGGGTGGAGTAGGAAAAGAGCTACCTAGTAAATTTCAGTAGCAAAAAAGGTTGGTTGCTTTTCAGAAACAGAGGATGGGAGGATGGTTACAGATCCCTTCAACCTCTATCTTGTATTAAAGAGGCACTGTGGTTTAGTGACTTAAAATATGTCAGAGAAGGTCTGTGCGCCTGCAGTTTGAGTCCTACCACCACATGATGCTCCCATCACTTGCCTCAGCTCCTGCCAACCTAGCCATTCGAAAGCATGTAAATGCAAGTAGATAAATAGATACCATTTTGGTGGACAAGTAACAGCATTCCTTGTTTCACCACATGCTCTGTGCTGTGACATGATGTCATGCTAGCCTCATGAGCACAGAAATATCTTTGGCCAGCTGCTGGCTCAATAGTTTAGAAACAGAGATGAGCACCACCCTCTAAAGTCGGCTGCAATTAGCAGAGTAAAAACCTGCAGGGACATCCTTACCATTTTGTAAACCTGTCTTGTATTGTACTGAAGTACAAGGGGCAAGAAGAGGGCCACCAGATCTGGATTGCAAAACTCTGAAGAGTTATTAGATGGCAGTAAAAAAATTAGGAGTTTTGCAGAGGCAATTCCCTTAGAGCTGTTATAGAGTGTCAGCGAGCACATTCCTCATCATAGTTTCATGAATAAACAGGAAAATCACGGGAAAAGATGACTTGTCCTGTATGGTTTGCTAGTTAGTTAAAAAAAATTATAGTAATAATAAAAGGGCAGTTTACTAACAGGCTTTTTAATTTGAATTTCGAGGAATAGCAGAGCTGGAAGGTACTTTGAAGGTCTTCTAGTCCCGCCCCCTGTTCAAGCAGGAGAACCTATATTATTTCAGATAAGTGACTGTCTAGTCTCTTATTAAAAACCTCCAGTGATGGAGTGCCCATGATTTCTGAAGGCAAAGCTGTTCCACTGGTTAATTGTCTTCACTGTTAAGAAATTTCTCCTCAATTCCACATTGCTTCTCTCTTTGATCAGTTTCCAACCATTGTTTCTTGCCTTGCCTCTGGTGCTTTGTAAAATAATTTGACCCAATCTACTATCTGGCAGCCCCCTCAAATACTGGAATACTGCTGTCATGTCACCTCTAATTCTTCTTTTCTTTAGATTAGCCAAACCCAAATCCTGCCTAAGGATCACTCTTAGTTGCTCTTCTCTGAACTTTTTCCAAAGTCTCAACATCTTTTTTTTTTGTAGTATGGTGACTAAAATTAGTTGCAGTATTCCAGGTGTCGTCTGACTAGGCGGGTTTTATAAAGTTTTATAAATTTGCTCATAAATTATTTTGATTCAGGAGTACACAATGAGATGGCTAAATCTGTGGAGTTTTTACTAAACTACTAGAATGGGAAAATCAAAAAGTGATCCTGAAAAGTTCAAGAGAGATCTGTTTAAACTGAGAGACTAGACAACCAAGCTGCAAATGCAATTCAATTAAATATAATTTAATCATAAATATACATTTATACATTGGCACGCACTTCACATATACACTAATGAAGTTTGAAGTATCTGCAGCTAAGCAGGAAAACGAGTTTGAAGTTGGAGTAGATTGCTCAGTGACGAGATCACCTCGGAAAAAGACCAATGTCACAGTAGCGATCATTAGATTTGTGCTGCATCTACAACTGAAATATCATGTACTGTTCTAGTTGCCATAATGGGGCAAGAAAAATGTTTAAAAGTGAGCATTGAAATGATTGGGGCCATGAGCATTTTCCACACAATGAAAAGGTTACTGTAAATGTTTGGGATTATTTCATTTGAAGGAAAGGCAGCTTGAGGGAAGGACCTGATCCAAGGGTATAAAATCATGCATGGCGTGGAAAGAGAGTACCAGGAGAAACTTCTGTCAGAACAATAAAATTAGAGATATCTAATGAAGAAAAATTATAGATATTAAAATAGAGAAGAATGGCCTTTCCTTCCAAATAATGAAGTCATTATCAAAAGACGTAATAGTGACCACTGATTCAAATGGCTTTAAGGACAGATTTGATACACATTCATGGGCAACTGGCCTGTCACAGGCTTTTTCTCATGGTCAGGGAGAAAGTAGGAGGAGGGAGTGCTCTGCTGTGTTACCTTTGGCTCCCAGAGGAAAGGCAGGATATAACAAGTGAGTAAGAAAGGCTTTCGGGAAGCGCATAGGGGAAAGTTAACTCAAACCTCAACTAGTTGTGAAGCTTCCACCTTTTCAGGAAGGAAAGTGCCTGCGTAGTTGAGGCCAGTCCTGGCATAGCTGTGCCACCTTTTCCTGCTCCTTTTTGCTTTTCCTGCAGTTCAGAGATCATCCAGTGGAAACCAAGATCCAAGTGGTGAAGAGGCACGGGCAGCTTTATGTGGCCAAAACCATAGTAGAAAAAGATGTGAGTAAAATGAGCTGTGCTTAAAGAACCTGGAATATTAGCCCAGTTTCCTCTTCCTCACGGTTGATATGGGTTAGTTCAGGGGTCTCCAAGCTTGGCAACTTTAAGACTTGTGGACTTCAACTCCCAGAATTCCTCAGTCAGCTGGCGGAGGAATTCTGGGAGTCAAAGTCCACAAGTCTTAAAGTTGCCAAGCTTGGAGACCCCTGAGTTTGTTGATTATAATATCTACAGCTTTACCTAGACCTCAAGACGGTTTCCTTCAGCCCAGCACCCTTCAGTTACATCAAGATCCCCACACCCAGCCAGCCAAATGCCTCTGAGAGTTTCGCCAGTTTATAAAACCTGCCTAACTTGTTGCTAGGAATCCTGTTAAATCGAAACGAATTAACCACAATAAGATAGATTAGGGAAGGCTACTCCAGTTGATCTTGTGGTTTAACTGCCTTATGTGGCGGCACAGGTGTAGCAACCTTGGTGCTACAGAATACAAAAGCACTTTGAATCCTGGACACAGTGACAAATAGCATTATTACCTTTTCTGTATCTGTGCTTCACCTTGCTTCCATGCTGTTGCAGTAGTGAACTCCTGAACTGTACGTAATCTCCCTTCCAATTCTTGATGGTTCCCTCAGGATAACATAACTGGTATTCCCAGGCAGGCTATTTTCACCCAGGTGTAGGAGATGACCAGCCTGAGCCTGAGGGAGGGGGTCAAATGTGTCATCAGTCATGAGTCCCTGTATGCTGACAAGAGATCTAAGTCCAACCCCCCTTGAATTCCTTTCTATTCTTATCCCCGCTAATTTGCCTTGACTGTTAGTAGTTCAGATTCTTGTAGAGAGCTTAAGCTTGCAATAAATCTTTATACTCCTTTGAACTGCCTGATTTCCCCAGCACTTGATACCAGGTGACTATCCCTATAACTGTCAAATTTGCTGAAGGGTCTTCAGAGCACATCCTCATTCAGCCTCACTCACATATTCTTGGAGGGGCCTTGAGCAAATATGTGCCTATTCACACCTTTCTTGGGGCTTGCAAGCTTGCTGCTCTATCCTGTTCCATTTTTAAAGTCTCCTTTTCATTAAAAAGAAATGCATGGAAAGCTCATATGGCACAAATCAAATACTGATGGTCAGGCTGTTCTTGGTTCTTTCTTGGCCTTCTGAGATAAACATCGAGCGTGAAAAAGAAATGGCATGTGGGTGGGAAGTCCTGCTTGGACGTCATCCCTTCCACTGTCCTCTTGGCCAGCTGAAGGAAATATTGTCTTATATGGCATTTCTTATTTTCTGAGGCGTGGGGGAGAATGGCTACAAGCCAACTTGAAACTAATTCTGAAGTTTTGGGGGACATAAATAGGGATGTGTTTGGAAGGCAGCATGTAAATTTAATGTTAGATCATAAACAGATTGCTTTTATTGGAAATGAGAACACTAAAACTCCTAGCATTAACTCCTAGTTTGTGTGAAGAGGGAAGGAGAATCATGACCTCATATTCCTCTTCCTCTATCTTGCCCCAAAAGGGTAGCTTTGTCTTGGGTGTGCCTTCTATAAACTCCATTTTCCTTCAAGGCGGCCTGTTGTTTTGGTTGTTGACTGAGCTTTTGTGAAGGATGTTCAGCCTTTTCTCTCTCCCACAGGAAGAGATCAACGTCAGCACATTCTCTTATAGATGTGCACAACTTGAGGGCCTCATCTCAGAATCTGCCAACTTCTTGGTGCTACGGGTGATGGCCAGGAGGCAGTCCTTACCACAAGATGCTATTTTCCTCTCCTTTGACTCTGACCAACACATCTGTACCTCTACCTATGTAAGTTCAGGTTGTGGGTATATTATAATGGAACCGCTGGGTATCTAGAAGTGTAGTGGGAACTCTATCTTGGAAAAGAACCATAAATGAGTAGTAGAGCACATGTTTTGCCTACAAAAGGTGCCAATGTTAGCTCAGGCATCTCTGGATAAAAACTGGGGAAATCTGCCTGAATCTCTATCAAATGACCACCAATTAGGTTAAGATAGTAGAAAGTTAATGGACTTACAATGTCCCTCATTATAAAGCAGTTTCTTGTAGTTCTCTTGCTCTACTTTGACTAATCCTTTTCTTTCTATGTATTTATAATTGGTAACAAAAAAAGAAGTACAGGTAGTCCTTAACTTACGACCACAATAGAGCCCAACATTTATGTCGCTAAGTGAGACATTTGTTAAGTGAGTTTTGCTCCATTTTATGACCTTTCTTGCCACAGTTATTAAGTGTATAATTGCAACTTAGGTTAGTTACATGGATTCCCCATTGACTTTGCTTGTCAGAGGGTCGCAAAAGATGATCACATGATCCCAGGACACGGCAACCATTATAAATATGAGTCAGTGGCCAAGAATCTGAATTTTGATCACATGACCAAAGGGGATGCTGCAACTGTCATAAGTGTGAAAAATGGTCATAAGTCACTTTTTTCAGTGATGTTATAATTTTGAACGATCACTAAATGAACTGTTGTTAAGTTGAGGACTACCTGTATGTGTTGAAGCAAAGGAATAAAGATGTAGCCTGTGTTGATGTTGGTGGATAAAAATGAAGCCCAGATACCTCCATCCAGACTTTCTGTTTACTTAAAATAAACCCTGAATGTCTGGAACAGTGGTTCCCAAAGTGGGCGGTACCACCCCCTGGAGGGCGGTGGGATGCCTTAGGGGAGTGCTAAGAGGCAAGGGGGGGCGCTGGAGGTGGACCTCTTGCAGGGCGCAATTCAGGGGTGGGATTCTACTGGTTCATTACCATTCCCGGTAGTTTAGAGAATCGGTAAAACAAGCCCCTGCTGGCCCTGCTCCTCTCTGCCTGCTCTTCCGTTCCTTGCCGTCAGTCCTTATTGCGCATGCGCGACATCGTTATGCATCTCTCTTTGCCATTTCTGCCAATTCCTCAATCTCTTTCTAGAAAAGCCTCGGCTTCCAGAAGCAGAAAGTGAAAAAAGAGGAAGTGGATGTGTTTGTGATTGAAAGGACTGTACACGCCGTGGAAGCGCCCCCCCTGAACTGGCAGTTCTACTTCCTACCAGATGGGTAAGAAAGCTCTGGTATACAGCTAGCCCCTGACTTACAAACATTCATTTCAAAATACAACACCACTGAAAAAAAAAGTGACTTATCCAAAACGTTGGAAATGTGGACAAAAAGATGGTACCTTTTACCACATGTGGTGGTTATGCCCCAAGAGCAGGAAATATTGGGTCAAAATAAAAAAAACTGGCTGCAAGAGATTACCAAACGCCAAATTGAACTCAAACCGGAATTTTTTTTGCTAGGAATAATTACAGGCCAATATACTAAAAAGACTAAGTATATTATATTGCATATTTTGACAGCAACCAGAATAGCTTTTGAACAATTTTGGAAAGGAGCTAATATCCCCTCAGGATTTAGTTATACACAAAATATTGGATTGTGCCGAAATGGACAAGCTCACATTGGAAATGAAAGACAAGGAGGATTCCGAATATTATTTAATATGGGATAAATGGTATGACTGGTTAAAAACAGATATAAAGATTAGGAAGAAGGATTATAATAAATAAAGCAAGATACTTTAATAGAGTATTAATGTAGATATGTATATAATAATGTATATAAGACATATGTATTTGTCGATGCCAAAACGTTGTTACAAATATAAGTGAGATTTGTATTTTTGAAAACTGCAATAAAAAATTTTTTAAAGTGACTTATGACCAGTTTTCACACTTAGGACCATTGCAGCGTCCCCACAGTCGTGTGATCAAATTTGACAAACGGTATATATTTACGATAGTTGCAGGTTCCTGGGGTTTTAGGATTGTCATTTGCAACCTTCTTAGGGAACTTCTGATCAGCAAAGTCAATGGGGTACGCCAGAGTCCTTAACAACCACATGTTTCACTTTACAACTGTAGTGATTTGCTTAACAACCATGGCAAAAAATGATCATAAAATGGGGCACAACTGACTTCCTTAGCAATGGGGAAAAAATTTCCTATTCAGACTTTTCCTGCATTCAATGTGGTCATCAGTCTTTTCCTCGATATATTCAGTCTTTGCTATGGCCACTTAGTTGGTAAGACCCATGATACCTCCTGCTGTTTGAAGCTTGGTTTTCTTCGAAGCATTTACAATTTTTCAAATGCTACCAATTAACTCAAGCTACTTTTTCCAATAAAAAAGGTGTGAGTTAATGCATAGTAATCTTTTATATTATTATATGTATATTTTATACTACCTAGATCAAAATAACTCAAAGGAGTTGACAAAGTTAAAAAAAAAACCAGACCATTTGGGCATCAACACTGGGCATGTAAACAGTCAACCAAATACTTGGCTGTTCAGTTATCAAATAATCCTACAGTGTCAACCCCCAAATGTCATTTCCAACACAATGCTCTTAACTCCGTTACAGAATATCTTACAGGCTGCTAATGGGTAGGATCCCACTTCTACTTCCAAGGGCAAGTGTTCCAAAGCATTTGCTGACACACATATAGCTGTAATGAGTCTCTCCTTCTTTTCTTCCTTTGCCAATCTTAGAAGCATTTAAAGAATATTTCTGTAAATACTCCAAGGATAACATGTGGCCCCTCTAGATGCTTTCTACATTCAGTCAGTCTCTGCTTACATAGCCAAAGATTGTGAAGAATAGAATTATAATCTGGCCACATCCAGATAATTCACAGCTTACCTGCAGTACTTTTGCAGAGTTTTGGATGTTTTTCAATCGAAAAGCTGATTTTAAATACCATGTATCTGCCCTAAATCTTGTATTATTCTTTGCTTGAGTAAGATAGGCTTGGGATGACAGCTTTCAGCAGGTAGCATGTATACCTTGATTCCTTTCAAGGCAGTAAGGGAAGAGAATAAAGCTACATCTAGCCATTTTTCCTCTGGGCTTTTGTCTTGTTGGTGATGGAGGCATCCTGTCTGGGTATGAGAGAAAAGCCACATTCCTGAAAGTGGGAATCTGCTATGAATAATGATTAGTGAAGCCGGTGTAATAACCATTGTATTATAGGAATAAGATTTATTTACCAGAAATACGTGATAGGAATAGACAAAGTCTAGCCCCCTGCATCCTACTGGAGGAGAGGCAAACACTATAAATGCCTGGTAAGAAAATGAAGTGGATCAGAGCCTGGCAATTTGTTAGACAAAGATTAAACAGAGAAATGACCCAGAGTAAATCCTTAAGACTCTATGCCCCACTGCCCTCTTGTGGTCAGTAAGTCACAAAGTGTTGAAGAGTCAATGCTATTGAGTTCATACTACCTACAAGGCAAACTGCCCATTCCCATGTTTTAGGGACATTAAGCAATAATTTCAGTAAACTGAGAAAATGTTTTCAAGGAATATAGCAAGAGACTCATTAGCTACCTCTTTTCTTTCTTTCTTTTTTTCAGAACATATGATGGGGACTGTTTTGTGGCACACCAATAGCCATATTTAGCCAATAACCAATAGCCAATATAATCTCCAAACGCTTGCTATAAATGACTCCAGTTATGCATAACTGGAGTTATTTGTAGCAAGCATTTGGTGGTTATACATTCTGCTGTCATAAAGTGTCTGGGTTTGTCTTGCCATGTTTTCTAAAACCTGACAGCTTCATAAGCAGGTTCTGGGTTAGTCCTTGCTTGGTAATTTAAGTCTTGGCAACCTGGATAAGAGACACAAAAGGCAATTTTTGTACCAAAAACATGTCAGTGGATCAATTACTAGAGACCAAATTTAATTTGATTTATGACTTCACGTGAATGTTCTATATTTAAAGCCAAAGGAATTTGGCTAGCATGTATACCAATAATAAACCATCCACATTTCACAGTGAACCTATGGGAGTCATATATTGTTTTAGTCCCAATCCAGGGACATTCTGTCCTTCCTTGTAACCCCAAACTTTCTTTTTTTTTCCCAGTGGTGTTGTAAGTTAGAACGTAAGTTCTTTTATTGCTTCTGATGTTGATAATTGGGAACCATAAATTATTTTGATCTGCTCAATTCAGTATATCATAATTTGGTTCTTAGCCCAGTTCTGCCATTGGTTACTGCCTCATTCTGTATTTGTCCACAACAAATACAGAAAGTCCCATTAATTTACTTCTTTTCCTTTTTCCTCCATCCAGGCATTTATCTTGCCGTGTACAAGTTGGATCTCCGGCCACCATGGTGATCCTGCAGATGCCCATTTTGATTGACATAGGTAATATCCTCACAGGCATTCTCTCTATGTTGCAAATAGGAATTGTTGCCGGCATTGAACTAAGATTGCTTCTGGGTGTTCTTTTTGTCTGAAATGGACAACTGTTGGAGTAGATCATCAGTCTCAAGAAAACAACAGGAACACCTTCTCTTTAAAAACAAGAAAATTTCAAATTTGTACTACAATATATTCTGCTGCACGCTGTCTATATATCTCACATTCCTATATAGCCTGAACCATTCTCATCCATTTTCCACTCTTTTTCCAGATGAACCAGACCCTCGTCCTGTCTTTGAAAAAGTCCTCTTAGACTGGGAAGAGGATGTTGAATTATATTCCAAGTTCTTAGACAGAAAGGTGAATTGTTTGGGGATTGAGGGCAGCGTACTGTGTTTCCACAAAAATAACACCTAACTGGAAAATAAACCCTAGCATGATTTTTCAGGATGCTCAGAATATAAGCACTATCCCCCCAAATAAATAAACCCCAGTTAAGTTTGTCAGCCTGATAGACGCATTTAGTACCATATTTCCCCGAAAATAAAACCTAACTGGAAAATAAGCCCTAATGCATCTTTTGGAACAAAAATTAATATAAGACCTGGTCTCATTTTGGGGGAAATATGGTAACATCTGAAGTATGGCTCACAAAATGGCAGACTTCTAAGCTCATGGGATAATTAACTCATTTTACTTCTGCATAATCTACAGGTAGTCCTCAACTTTATGACCACAATTATTGCTAAGCAAAACAGTTAAGTGAGTTTTGCCCCAATTTTACAAACTTTCTTGCCACAGTTGTTAAGTGAATCACTGCAGATGTTGTTAGTAACCTGGTTGTTAAGTGAATCTGGCTTCCCCATTGACTTTGCTTGTCAGAAGGTGATCACATGACCCCTCCAAGACACAGTAATGGTCATAGACATGAAGCAGTTGCCAAACATCTTAATTTTGATTATGTGACCATGAGGATGCTACAATAGTCTAAAGTATGAAAATCAGTCATAAGTCACTTTTTTCAGTGTCGTCATAACTTCAAATGGTCACTAAGTGAACATTGAGGACTACCTGTAATAACATAAAACCTCTGAGCAGTGACTGGTCATTGATTTCTGCCCTCGAAGCTTGTTTCGCTTCCTGGAGACATTTCATTAGTATTACTATGAAAGTCGGCTTTGATCCGGTCATTCTCTCTTAGCCCAACTCAATGGAGTTGCTGCTTTGGGGAACATAAGAGGAGGAAAGAGTATAGTGTATGTTTGCAGCCTGGAGTTACTTATAAAGTAATGAAGGCAGGATAAAAATCTGATAATTAAAGAAATGTCTGTTAATAGCCGACTTGCGAGACTGCTATGTCTCTTAAGAATTCTCTTGTGTTTTTACATCTGGCTTACATGTCTACAGTTCGCCAATTGAATTTGTGGTTGAACTTGTCAGCATGTTGTGAAATTAAGGAGTTTTTATCATGTCTTCTGACTTCCAGATGATGTTTGTGGAGGCATTCTTTCGATTTTCTTCCTCTTTGCCCCACATAATAATTTTCACATTATATGCTTTGCATTATATGCTGTAAATGACTCCAATTATATTATTTGACTATTGGTGTGCCATAAAACAACAGTTAAGTTCACTGAAATATCCCAGCAACAACCCAATGGGACAGAAAAGATGGGTAAGAATTGCTACAGGCGTCGTATATTGCAATAACCTAGAATTCCAAAAATTTGAAATAGATTATCTATACATGTCTTTAGTCCAGACAAGGAATAATGGATGGAAACTGGTCAAGGAGACATTCAACCTAGAAATAAGGAGAAATTTTCTGACAGTGAGAGCAATTGACCAATGGAACAGCTTGCCCTCGGAAGTTGTGGGAGCACCATCACTGGAGACTTTCAAGAAGAGATTGGACTGCCATTTGTCAGAAATGGTGTAGGGTCTCCCGCTTGGGCGGGGGGGGAGTTGGACTAGATGACCTACAAGGTCCCTTCCAACTTTGTTATTCTATTCCATGTAACAATGCCTCAGTGGTGCAGTGGTTAGAGTGCTGTACTGCAGGCCGCTTCTGCTGATTATCGGCTGCCTGCAATTTGGCAGTTCGAATTTCATCAGGCTCAAGGTTGACTCAGCCTTCCATCCTTCTGAGGTGTGTAAAAGAGGACCCAGATTGTTGTGGGTAATATGCTGACTCTGTAAAACCACTTAGAGAGGGCTGTAAAGCACTATAAAGCAGTATATAAGTCTCAGTGCTATTGCTATCGCTAATGCAATGGATATGAAAGCAACTTCAACAAAAAATTAAGGGAAAGGAATTATAAATTAACAATGGCAATTTCTTATAAAGAAAATCTATATAAAATGTTTTATAGATGGCATCTACCTCCTGCTAGATTAACTACAATGTTTAAAAATCTGTCTAGGAAATGTAACCAAAAAATGGGCACATTTTTTGTGTCTTGTGTCATAGCAAAAAAAATTTGGGCAAAGATACACAGGTGGTTAGAAAAGATGATAGGAAAACATGTAGATTTTAAACCTGAAATTTTTATTAGGTACAAAATCAGAAAAACTTGATAAGAAACATATATTGTATTTAATATTACATGTCTTAACAGCAGCGAGGATTATTTTCACGCAATATTGGAAAAATAAAGATATACCACAAGAGGAAGAAATTGTGCAGAAATTGATAGATTGACATTGAAAATTAAACAGAAAAGGGATGTGGATTATTATCAGGCATGGAATTTATTTTATCAATGGTTGGAAAAAAGGGGTGGAGATTAAGAATGTAATTTATATTGCTAAGCAAATTAAATACCCAGACAACATGATGTTTATTAAGCACTAAGAAATATATTTAATAGAAAATCAATAAAATAAAAATAATGTATCTAACCATACAACCAGCAATTACACAAAGCTGCATGACCTATTAATGGGATTTATTTTTATTTATTTATTTATTTTATTAGACTTGTATGCCACACTCTCTCCCTGAGGACTCAGGGCGGCTCACAATATAAAATCACAATACAATAAGTTAATTAAAAAAATAATCAAATAATTAAATCACAAGCCTAATAATCAAACTAATAAAATTAAATTAAAATTTCTTTAAAAAAAATTCTTAATTTCTTAAAAAGCTACTGTATGTCAAAACCTGAATGAAACTATCAGCAAATTGCTGCAACTTCTAGGCATCATGGCAGTCCATAAACCAACAAAATATCCTAAGCAAAACCAACAGTCATTGAACACAAAGCAAGAGTCATTTACAACATACAGCAGAAAGACTGTGGAAACCACAATTGCAATTGTAAGATTGCAGACATGCTAAAACCAAACCAGTTCCAAAACCACAAGAGTTCTACAAATGCTAGGGCCATGGCTCTGATGAATCATCCATTAACAAGACACACTGAGATAAGCATTATCCTCATATCATTCAAGAAAGAAAGCAACCAAAAGGTCAAAGAAAGACTCAAATACACATCTTCCCATCACACACCTATTAATCAATACCCAGACAAGAAAGAACAATCAAGGAAGAAACAGTGCCCCAAGACAATTTATCATATAAACAACCAGCAAACTATACTCCTGCATGAACTAATGATGCTCCTAGCCTCGTCACAAAAGTCTGCAAGGACCAAAGTGAATTCAGAAAACACCAAGAACCCACCCAACAATTCAAACCTGAAGTACTTATATTCCCCACTATGGCAGGGTGCAATCACTTCTAAATTTTACAACGTTTTTACTTTAAAACAAAGGCTGTAGAGATAAGAGAGAGAGAGTCTTTTCCCTATGATGCTTCCTGATTTTGCCTAGCACTGAAGGGGTTGAGGCTTATAGATAACTATTTCACAATTGGCTTACTTAATAAATGGAATTCTGACTTGTTTGGAACTTGTAGTGAATAAAAATGTCAAGATGTGCTGCCTTGATCTGGAGGTAATGCTGAAGAGCTACAGTAGTTGAGTGTAGAATTAATTATACTTCATTCTCATGAAATCAGTGGGACTTTCATAACTAACAAATGCCATTGATTTCAAATGAATTTACTTTGGCACCCAGTGTCACAAATCTCCAGTTAATATATAATCTAGCCCTGGAGGAAAGTCCTAGCAAGCATCACATGGCTGGCAGCGTGGTGTGGCTGTATGACCAAAATGCCAATGGGATAGAAACACAAGAAATGGACAGGGGCGTCTATGCTCATACATGTTGAAGATGGTAACGAGCAACCTGAAATGCTTTTTCAAAAGGCAACTGGACTTTCTGGTTTTTCTTTGGAGACGTTTCACTTCTCATCCAAGAAGCTTCTTCAGTTCTGATTGGATGGTGGAGAGTGGAAGGATTTATACTCCTTACAGACAGCTGATCATTTACATTCTTTTAGTGAGTCATTAAGGCCACCTGGAGGTTTATATGTTTCCTCAGGGTCACCTGATTGGTGCACATGGGTGTGGAGCCTTCTTGGAACTGTTGAAAGTCTACAACAGTCTACTACCACACAGTCCTTTCAATGGACTGTTGTGGACTTTCAACAGTTCCAAGAAGGCTCCACACTCATGTGCACCACTCAGGTGACCCTGATGACACACATAAACCTCCAGGTGACCTCAGCAATTCCCTAAAAGAACACAAATGACTACCTGCCTGCAAGAAGTATAAATCCTTCCATTCCCCACCATCCAGCCAGAGCTGAAGAAGTTTCTTGGATGAGATGCGAAATGTCTTCAAAAGAAAAACCAGAAAGTCCAGTTGCCTCTTTGGGACAACCATGAGATGGATGACTGAGATGACTGAGAATCTCCATAGACATTAAGCAACCTAAGATGTTTTGAATGCAGTTGCGACAGTAGTAGCAGAGCCAACAATTGGAGATTAAGACTTGTACACAAAACACAAAACACATAGCTGATGTGGCTACATATTGCTTAGGGCAGGAGACTTTAAAAATGGCACTGCAGGGGTGGGGGGCAATGAGCATCTTATTTTGATCCTCATTTACTGCCACTGAAGAGTTATAGTCCTAAAGAGAGAATGGGCTGTTTGCTTTCCACAGGAAGAGCTACAAGCAAGCCATGCTACCTATGTGCGTCGCCATCCAGAACTCAACACCTTGCTGGCAGATTTCTTGCAACTGCTTCTCCTTCGCAAGCCGGATGATGTGGTCACCTTTGCCGCTGAATTCTTCGCTCCCTTTTCTGCCCAACAACCGCCATGCAGATCATTTCGGTCATCTGACAGGCCCAGCCCCTTTCGCAGCCATGTCTAAAATGACTGTGATAAAAATAAAGATCCGGGGAATAACCTGGGAATTTGGCAGAGCTATTTCTTGAAGCTGTTGGAGTGCTTGTCTAGAGAGTTGTATGGCTCCTCTTTTATTACAAATACTCCATTTTGTCATCCCCTTTCTAAAATGATGTTTGGAGTGTCTGCCACTAAAAAACTGCTGAATTACAGAGAGTACATATGGGGAGATCGAGATTATAGCATTGTACTGTATTTGTGTTGCAGTTTAATCAAAAATGATGGACAGCCAAAATCTATAAATAGCCCTTTTGTTGTTAAAGAAATGAACTATAAATTCAACTGTAATGGTAAACCATAGTTGGACCTAGAGTTAGGTTTGTACAAACTGCAGTTCAAAATGTCTATTATGAGACATAAGTTCCCCATTCTGCATAGTGTTGTTTTTTTTAAAAAAAATACACTGCAACCCAACGTTTATTAAAAATGGGAAAGCATTCTGAATTTCCCCTCCTTCAGTCAGTTTAAGGACATCTGATGCATTATTTTGACTACTTAGAAGTAGCACAATATTCAGAAATAGTAGCACAGAAATAGGAGCTAAAGCATTTTATTCTTGCTATAGACTACTTATTTCTTGTTTCTTATTTATCCTCACAATAGTTGAAAGCCTATGAACATTTTATTTTGGAGAAAGTCTCATTGAACTAGTGGATCAGTCCTGTTAGACAAGTCATAATTCAGAAATATATCGATGTGTTTCCCATATATGAAGATTGTATAGGAATGGGGAAAACTCTGGGATTGCCTTCAGACTAAAGTTAAAGAATTAAGGTCGCCTGTATACAATCATATGATTGTTGATGTATGTTTGTGTCAGAAAACTAATTCTGTATATTTGTAATAATCCGATATTTAGTTAATAAAATGTAATTGCTTTCATGTGACATTTTTGAAGGGATATGTTTCCAATACAGCAGTACAAAGCTTTAGCAAGAAGAGTCTTGTATTGTGCAAAAGAGTGGATGAAATCCCTCTCCTTGAATCAATGAAGGAGCTCTGTCTTTTGAGAGGTTGCTTCAAAAACTGTTCCTGGCTGTCCCCATGTATGTAATTAAGAAAGTGACACTCTTCTTGAAAGCATCCATATATATTTCTGTAGTTTGCCAAATCTAAGCTAATCTCTCTCTCCAGAGTTAATAAGTATGTGTTCCCATCAGTTCTGGCTGCACTATCACAACTCTGACTCAAGATGGACTCACACGAAGATGGAGCATCTGCCAGGGAGACAACTGCTTTTCTTACAGAATATTATTTTCCCTCAAAAATCTGTTTCCCCCCCAGCTACTTTTGTGGTGGGTCTTTCAGGCCAACTGCCTCTGCTAAAAACAACATGTTTCAAAAAAAAGTGTATTTGTTTTGTTTGTTGAATATGGCTAGCTGCTACATCAATGTGTAAGTAAAAGCATGTCAGGCTGCTTCCTTTACATGTTGTGAAAGTGGCCATAAATTATGAAACTGAATTGTGGAACTGGCTTTGGGATTGGTAAACGGAAGGTGAGTGGGAATTTGTGGGCAGGAAAGGGTTGGTTTCCACCTCACAGAAAGTGACCTGGGTGGTGTACAACTATCCACTAAACCTAATATAAAACAATCATCTAAAACCATTATATCATTATTAAAAGATCATTAAGAATATAAAAGCAGACCTAAAACAGGAAAAGGGATGGAGGGATGTAATAATAATGGAGCCACCTCAAGAGTTCAAATGTCATCTAGCGTCCTCAATCTTGCTGAAATAATCAGGTCTTGAGGGACCTTCATAAGTTCAGGACTGATAAGGCTGACTTCATCTCTGGGGAGGGGGAGAGCCACAATGTGGGCACCATAGCAGACCCACCATCAACTGTCTGCCCAGCGTAATTTCTTAGGCAGTGGAATTTGTAGGATACCCATTTCTGTTGGATCTGGTTGGATGGGCAGATGGCATCAGGAAGAGGTAGGCCCTGAAATAAACCAGTCCCATGTCATGTAGGGCTTTAAAGGTCAACACCACCTTGAATTGAGTTACAAAGCAAATGTAGTCAAGGCAGCTCATGCAGCAGATGTGTACCAGAAACAAGTGCTTGGACCATGTTTTCAGACACTCTTTTAAGGGCAGCTCCATGCAGAGTGCATTGCAATAGTCCAGTCAAGGAGGTGACCAGGGCATGAGTGACTATAAGTAGGGCCCCTTGATCCAGGAACAGGCACACTAGGGTGCACAATACAAAGTCCCTCCTAGCCACAACTGTCACCTGTTCTTCATGCGGGAGTCAAGAGTACAGGAGGGCTCCCACACAGGAGCAGTGTAACCGAAAATTGTGTCAAAACAATTGATATACTGGAACTAAAAGGAGGACTCAGGACAGGGGTTTTTCCTCTGTCCTAGTCCTTTTAGATCTCTCAGCGGCTTTCGATACCATTGACCATGGTATCCTTCTGCAGTGGCTTAGAGGATTGGGGGTGGGGGGCACCGTTTTGCGTTGGTTCTCCTCCTTCCTCTCGGGCCGCTCGCAGTCGGTGTTGGCAGGGGGGCAGAGGTTGGCCCGAGGCCCCTCACTTGTGGGGTGCCTCAGGGGTCTGTCCTCTCGCCTCTCCTGTTCAATATCTACTTGAAACCGCTGGGTGAGATCATCCGAGGTTTTGGGGTGAGGTATCATCAGTATGCTGATGATACCCAGCTTTACATCTCCACCCTAGACCAGATCAGTGATGCTCTCTCGTGATGTCCCGGTGCCTGGAGCGGGTCTGGATGGGTAGTAACAGGCTCCAGCTCAACCCCACCAAGACAGAGTGGCTGTTCTTACCAGCATCTCGGTCTTTATTGGATGTACCATCTTTGGTCATGGGGGAGAGGTGTTGCCCCAGTGGATAGGCGAGAAACCTGGGTGTCCTCCTGGACTCACAGCTCAGTTTGGAGGAGCATGTGGGAGCTGTGGCCAGGGGGGCTTTTGCCCAGGTTCGGCTGGTTCACCAGCCGCCCTTATTTGGACCGAGATGCCCTTGAACGGTTACTCATGTGCTCGTCACCTCTAGAATCGACTACTGCAATGCTCTCTACATGGGGCTTCCCTTGCGGACGGTCCGGAGGCTTCAGCTGGTGCAGAATGCAGCCGTGGCTGTGATGGGGTATCCCGATACTCCCATGTTACACCCTCCTGCGCGGCTTGCATTGGTTGCCGGTTGCCTCCCGGCCCTTCAAGGTATTAGTTACAACTTATAAAGCCCTTAATGGCTTGGGTCCAGGGTACTTGCGGGAACGCCTCCTGCCAGCATCACTTTCCGATCGCCCTGTTGGCTCTCATAGGAGGGGCCTCCTTGGGGTGCCGTCAGTCAGACATTGTCGGCTGGCGGTCCCCAGGGCTAGGGCCTTCTCTGTGGGAGCACCTGCCCTTGGAATCAGCTCCCGTGGATCTCCGTTTGGCCCCTGACCTCCGCTCCTTCCACCGGGACCTGAAGACTTGGTTGTTTCAACGGGCCGGCCTGGAATGACCGGGGGGGTTGGGTTTTATTTTAACTCCATTCGGCTTGTTTAGTTGTTTAATTCTGTTTTATTGTAAATTTTTCTCTGTTTTAATGTTCGCCGCCCTGAGTCCTTAGGGAGTAGGGTGGCATACAAGTCGAATAAATAATAATAATAATAATAAATATACTGGAACTAAAAGGCCTGGAACTAAAACCATATGACCTTTCTGAAACTTACTTCTCAGAGATGATATTCAGCAGATTCTGATCAGTTCTGGAGAACTGGTAGCAGAAATTCTGAGTATTTCGGAGAACTGGCAAATACTACCTCTGACTGTCCCCACCCCCATCTATTCTCTGCCTCCTGAGTCCCCGCTGATCAGCTGGGTCTTCTTTTGTTGCCCTGCACAGAAGAATGGAGCTGGAAAGCAGGTTAGTGGGGTGGGGAGGGAATGGGGATTTTGCAGTATCCTTCCCCTGCCATGCCCACCACACCATGCCCACTAAGCCACACCACGCCCACAGAACTGGTAATAAAAAAAATTGAATCCCACCACTTACTCCTGCTCTGGTGAAAAAAGTAGGTGTCTCAGGGTCATGTGAATTTGGTTCACAAATCTCATTTCTAATGCTTTGCATTGGGCATTCCTGCCACTGCCTGTGTGGGACTTCAGGGGTGTATTTGCTTGAGGAGATGGGACGTTCTGCTGCCCATTTCCAAAGTTTTACTGGTTAATAAAATTCTGATACAGTGTTGGAGAGAGGAAGCAAAAGGTTTGGAAATGCCTACTTTATAAGGGAAGACGAAAAAGATTGTAGGTCTTTTAGTTGGATTTCTAATTTTCAGACAAAATGACAGAACAGTCCAAATTTCTCAAGCTGGGGGCTTCAGGGGAACTGAATGAGGAAGTGATGCTCCTCCATAAATGTACAGGGGCTCTGCCAGCAGAGGTGGAGGCGTGTTCAGGCTGGGAGCTTTGCATGTACCTGACGAAAGCCTAATGGGCATGAACTGACTGGAAAAGTCCCACTCTGTGACATTTACAAAAGAACAGGAAGATGCCTTTTATAGGCAAAGCTGCTTTCCCCCATCACAGAGGCCCCAGGATCAAGCCGATCAGCCTTGTCAGTTAATAGAGCCAACACAGTTAGTTCTCCCCACTGGCTTTATTAGAAAATAGCATTTCAAAAAAAAAAAGGATTCGTGAAAGAGGTAAATTCCTAATAAATTTGCCCTCTCCTATTTTTGCTTTGGCTGAGAAGAGATTGACAGTAAAAGGGCATCGCCAGATGGTTGCTTCTCAATTACATTATGTTTGATTAAATTAAATTATGATTGATGTTCCTGGGTGGGTGGGAAGGAAGCTAACCAAATTATGAGAGGGGAGGGGGAAATAGGATGAGGAAAAACAATGGAATTTTCTGGGGAACTCTTGTATTTCTTAAAGCAAACAGAAATCAATTCAGAAAGGATAAAAAGCAACTCCCAGGAGAATTACTTCACAGAGTATGTAGCTAATGGAATAAATTACTATCCTGTTCTCTTGTTTATGTCCCTTAAAGAAGGATGAGCTTATTCATGACCAATGTTTATTGCAAGCTCTTTAATCAGAAGTATGACAAAAATGTGTAATCGTGGCCTTGCCTTGAGATAACGAATGTACGGTACTGTATTGTTGTGATAAGAAGCCATTTCTTCCATCATGATTGTTTTACATGTGTTGGGTATATTTGTGTGCAGACTGTATGCAAGGACAGAGATGGAGGTGTTTCCCACCAATCATTTGTGATCAAAATAGAATGAACATTTTGTGCTGCATTTGTGCTTGGTTTTTATGTTTGATGCTCTGAAGGTGATTTGGTGAAACTAGATGAGGGCAATGCTGCATTATTGTGAGGCCAGGCTTTGTCATACAACACAAGCACAAAGGGATGATCAAAATTTGCAATCACTTTTCTTCGAATGCCTAAGCTGCTATAAATAGGTTCAGTAAATAATTACTCTCAACTTCAATGGAAATTTTCTTAATTAATATATTTAATTCTACAACTTGGGCACTGTACAAAATTATGTGGATTAAGACTCATGTTTGCATGGATATTAAGCTAAAAAAAACTTCATCCAGGAGAGTAGATGCAGTACCCCCCATCATATATTGTCAGGCTTTGAAAAAAAAACCTGCCTCTGCTACCATTTGTCAAGCTTTGAAAAAAAACATTTGTTAGGGAGTAAAAATCTTCCAAACATCCCTGCTAATTAGAGGTGATAGACCGTGCTTTTCTTTGCTGTCAACTCTGATAAAATTAGACCCGGAAAGTAATCTAAGAAACATTTTTATTATTTAACAAAAATAAGAAAACCTAACAAGCTACATACCGGCAGCTTAATCTCACACCAAAGCATATAGGGAAAGAACAAAGGAAGTTACAGGAAGTGAAGTAAAAACTTTTTAAGACATGCACAGTAAACTCAGACATCACAAGACTTTCTTATCTCATTACTATGGAGACAAGATAACACAGTGCTAGCTAGCAGACACCTGCTTGCTATAATATTAGCTTAGGAGCTTGGCAGACAAACAAAAAAACCCTGCAGTGACATATATAACATCTGAAACGCAATTTAGATGAATGCTTTTTAACCATTTTTTAGTTTAGCATATAATTCAGACACAGACCCTGAAACCTACCTACCTACCTCTCCCTCCCTCTGTGTTTTAAGGCTGTGCCTGGTTTAAAGAAGGGCTTTGGAACTTTCACAACCCCAGAGACTTTCTGACTTTTTCAGGGTTCACTCCTGAATCAGATCAAAGATTTATCTTTGATATCCTATGTCTCATAATGGATAACAAGAAAATGATGGAAAGATTACGAGGAGACACGAACATTTCATGCACAGCATTAGTTATAATTGATAGTTGTTGACGGCTTAATTTTCCAACAACCTGCCCTATTACAGCCATCTAACTTGCTTGTTGTGAGTTTTGTGATCTTACAGAGGAATAGCTTTCTTTTGCCCAAATCTTCTACTACTTAGCTTGATATTGGGTCCTGTATCTCATGTCTGTATTGACCATAATTCTCAGGATAACTTTTCAATATATTACACATCCACACCCTTCTTTTTAAGGATGTGCGTGTGTAATGCATTGAAAAGTAAGTAAGGTAATATATTGAAAAACCTTTTTAAGGTTTATGCATTTGACAGAAGCCATTTTTTAAATATCACTCCCCAAAGTACAGGACATTCTGCTTGGCTCTATATCTGGTAATTCCAGACTGCCAATAATTAACTATTAAGAGAGAGTCCTTTATTGCTCAACAGCTTATTTCCTGCTTTAAATCATAACCAAAATCCGGAATTCTGAGCTTTCTCAGGAACACTGTACTCTAAGAATAACCATGGAATCTTAGTTCTTCAAGGAGCATGGGTTTCTTCCTCAAAGTGTGGGAAATACCTCCAGAAGGAAGCTTAATTCTTACTTCATCCAGAAAACAGTTGCCAAATATTTGAAGAGTAAAAGGCAGGGTTTCTTGTGAACAAAGAAGACCCAAGAGAAAGATTCAGATCATGGAACAATTTTGCAAGGGATGAGCCTTTGAAAGGGCTTAAAGTTACAGAGTTGGAAGGGACTTTGGAGGTCTTCTAGTCCAACCCCCTGCTCAAGCAGGAAACCCTACCAGAGATGTCAAACTGGCAGCCTGCAAGCCGGATGCATCACACGCAGGCCACACCCACCCCAGCTCCATGAAGGGAGAAAACGTCATCATACATCACATGACGGCAACGTGACACGGTGAGTTTGTCACCCGTGCACCATTTCAGACAAGTGGTTGTCCAATCTCTTCTTTAAAACCTCTACTGTTGGAGCTCCCACAACTTCTGGTGGTAAGTTGTTCCACCAATTAATTGTTCTGTAAGGAAATTTCTCCTTAATTCTAGGTTGCTTCTCTCCTTGATTAGTTGCCATCCATTGTTTCAATACAATGTGTTCAGGTGCTTTGGAGAATAGCTTGACTCCCTCTACTTTGTAGGTGCCCCTTAGAAAGTAGAACCTTGCTATCATATCACTCCTAGTCCTTCTTTTCATTAAACTAGATATACCCAAGTTGATCCTTCATAATCCCGACAGGACTCAATTGCTTTCAGTTCTAGGTCCTGGTTGCCAAAAACAACATATAATATTTAAAGCTTTTTCATTGTTCCTGGATTATTCTTGTTTAAGAAATCTTGCTCTTGGAGAGACTCTAGGTTCTGAGTGGCATATTTCATCTCTTGCTTGACTCTTATGAAAGAACTCTGGTCTGGCTTCTAACCCTGCTGAGAGTTGCTGCCTTTCTTTATTACAATACTACTTATTGACCTGCTTGTTCAACAGCCAAATGACACCATGGCCTTGGTAGTTGGATGACATTTTCTGCTAACTCTATTTTCTTTCCAGGGTCTACATTATTTTTACACTCTTGCTTCCACAGCCCATCATTTCTTCAGGTTTTATCCTATGGGCTATAAACAATGTGGCTCACTTGCTTTACCAACAAATTTTAAGAATTCCTTACGGCTCAAGGTTGCCAATTTCTCCCTTCAAATAGAAGCTGTTGCCTTGACAGCTTCATACAAATAAATATGCCATTGGGATTTTTTTTCCTCATTGCACCCAAGAACATTGTGGTCATGTGCAAATATATGTAAGCAACCACAGGTGGAGGGCTAGTTGTTTTCACTAGGAACTAAATAAATAGCAATAGCAATAGCACTTAGACTTATATACTGCTTCACAGTGCTTTACAGCTCTCTCTGAGCAATTTACAGAATCAGCATATTGTCCTCAACAATCCAGGTCCTCATTTTGCTCACCTTGGAAGGATGGAAGGCTGAGTCAACCTTCAGCCTGGTGAGACCCAAACTGCCAAACTGCTGGCAGCCAGCAGTCAGTAGAATCAGCCCACAGTACTGCATTGTAACCACTGCACCACTGCAGCTCTTTAACCAAAGAAGTACATTTAACCATTTTAGAGAGCACATACAAGTGGCTAACTTGAGCTTTTCTTTTCTTTTTTTTAATTACATTTATATGCCACCCTTCTCCGGAGACTCAGGGCGGCTTACAATTTTTGGGATACAACCCAGTGTGCTCAGCAATAGCCTTCATTCCATTGTATATGCCTGCTTATTACTAAGCGGCATTTTTACAAGGTCAGCTAATTGCCCCAAACAATCTTGGGTCCTCAATTTACCTACCCTGAGAGGATAGAAGGCTGAGTCAACCTTGAGCCTGGTGGGATTCGAGCCTACAGCAGTTGTAGGCAGCTGGAACTTAAGTGCAGGCAATTAACAGCCTGAGCCACCAAGGCCCTTTTCTTGAATATGAATAGGGTAATCTTTGCAGTAGGAGAATTTTATTACCCTGGAAAGGTGCTACCAGACTTCTGTTGATTAATTTAATCTTTGCATATGGTGAAACTTAGATAAATCTCTCTCGTAAATTGTAAAATTCCTCAGCCTTTCCTCCTGGAAATAGGATTTCTCATCTAGAAGGGAAAAAAATACAGGCAGAAGGCAATCAGCTGGTCATGAGGGTAAGTCTCAGTCCAATCTCCCTTTCGATCTTTAAAGCACCCTGATCAGCACACAGAAAATGGGTTTTCAGCTCCCAGCTCTGCAAAACAATGGCTCTCCATCCTCCAGTGAAATTCCTGGCCATCTGACTATACACTAAGATTGCCACAATGAAGCACTCGAAGCAACTCTTTCTTTTACAGAGATTATGCTGTCCAGCCAGTTTAGAGTTAATGGGATTTGGGCTAGGTAGTTAGGAATTGAGAGCTGTCCCCTTAACTACATTTATCATGATGCATTCCCTTAAGGGGACAGCTCTCAATTCCTAACTACCTATCCCAAATACATCATGGTAAATGTAGTTAAGATATATCCTGGGAAATGTAGTCCATGTCATGTGGTCACATCTGTAACCCTGATTGGACTACATTTCCCAGGATACCTTAACTACATTTACCATGATGCATTCCCTTAAGGGACAGCTCTCAATTCCTAACTACCTATCCCAAATCCCATTAACTCAAAACTGGCTGGACAGTTAGAGATTAAGGATACATAGGATACATTTTTCAAGCCAAGGCAGATTTCCCAGTAGCACTTCCTACTGTCCCTTGCTTGTTGTTCTCATTTCCATTTTTCATTGTCTCGTGTTTCTCATGTATGTTTCTAAATCAGAAACCACCATGGGCTAAAATGTCTATTTGAATCTGCTTTTGGTTTCAGAAATGATTGGTTGCTATAAATCATGACCTCCTCCAGCAAAACTTGCCAAGTATAATTTCAGTGTGAAAATGCAGAGAACTGTGAAATCATAACATCCTAGCCTGATGGCATGCAGTAGAATATCTATTGGACTGGCTGGAGCATCAAAAGCATAAGTAGAAGGAAGCAAGAGTTCCCACTGAGAAAACAGTCCATGGTAATAAACAAGAAAGTGATGTGAATAAGTTTTATAGAGCTTTAGGGCATGACCTCATGTCCCCAACTCATAGCTCAATTATTACCCGATAACTCTTTTGTCAGATGTGTTCTTTCATCTTGTTCAGAGGTCACTGAAGAAGCAACTTGCATTCATCTTTTTTTTAATTACATTTATATGCCACCCTTCTCTGAAGACTCAGGGCAGCTTACAATTTTGGGGATACAACCCAATGCGCTCAGCAATAGCATTCATTCCATTGTATATGCCTGCTTATTACTAAGCAGCATTTTTACAAAGTCAGCTTATTGCCCCCAACAATCTTGGGTCCTCAATTTACCTACCCCGAGAGGATGGAAGGCTGAGTCAACCTTGAGCCTGGTGGGATTCGAGCCTGCACTAATTGCAGGCAGCTGGAACTTAAGTGCTAGGCATTTAACAGCCTGCACCACCAAGGCTCTTTTGCTGTTCTGGTGTCAAAATTAAGATGTTTTCCCTCTCTTCCTCACACAAGTCTTGCTGCCTGAATGACTTACTGAGAGTGGTCAATGATGCAGTTTGTGGGTAGGTTATGCTCAGTTCCTTCAGATAAAATAAGTCCTTATTGAAGGCTAGCAGTTTAGTTATTATTGTGCATACCAGTGGTGGGATTCAATTTTTTTTACTATTGGTTCTGTGGGTTTGGTGGGAGTGGTGTGGCTTAGTGGGTGTGGGTTGGTGACCATGGCAGGGGAAAGATACTGTAAAATCTCCATTCCCTCCCCTCTCCTGGGAGAAGGTTACTGCAAAATCTTCATTCCCTCCCCACCCCACTAACCTGCTTTCCAGCTCCGTTCTCCTGTGCAGGGCAACAAAAGAAGACCCAACCAATCAACTGGGACTCAGGAGGCAGAGAATAGATGGGGGTGGGGCCAGTCAGAGGTGGTATTTGCCGGTTCTCCGAACTACTCAAAATTTCCCTACTGGTTCTCCAGAACTGGTCAGAACCTGTTGAATAACCACCTTTGGTGCATACCCAAAAAAGGCAGAAACTGATAAGGTGAGGCATATGGAATTAGATCAGCTATTATAGGAACAAAGAGGTTTCTATTATGACTTTCTTTGTGCTAGACTTGGCATTAGACCCAACGAATGTGCAAAAAGGCATGGGACTGTGCATTCCAAAGCCTGCCAAATTATGACACCTGCTGAAAACGCCTGATAACTTGGAGCAGCGGTCTCCAACCTTTCCCCACCAAGGACCAGTGGTGGGGGCAGAGGGGGGCAGGAGGGTTTCATACATGCACCTGCCGCTTTTGCAAATGGAGCTTCGTGCATTCGCCCACTGCTTGTGTGGCCCACTTCCTAGCGGGCCATGGACCAGTATCAGCCCCCAAACCAGGATTAACTTAGAGGACCTTCTGATATGCACAACCATCTTCCCCAATAACCCATCCCAGGGGCCAGCCAACATCCTTTCTGGAAACGTTCATTCAAATTGGCCATTTCTTATCTATGTTAGCAATGCTTTTTAAAAAATTATCTTCATTTGTTCTGGGAAGAAATACTAAATGCGTAAATTTGAAATATTACTTCTGCTTAATATTACTTCTGCTTAATATTACATGTTACTTCTGCTTAATATTACATGCATATTCATATGTATGCTGACAAGTATAATTTTTTTAAACAAGTTTTATTCAATTTTTCCAAAACAACATAAAAAAAAGCTCTTTTCAGTGTACAACATAATTCTGAGTCCCCTTTTTACATGCAAATATGACAGTAATTATATATTCATTTTTATCATTCAACATCCTATCTTATCCATTTTTAACTTCATTCTATTTATTACTTCTCCATTTCAACTTTTACACACAAAAAAGAAATACGTTAATTTATTTTAAGTGATGTTACTTTCCATCTAAGCATCTTCTCAATTCATTTCAATTTATTTCACATATATTTCTTAGCCATTAACATTTCTTTTAAACACATCCTTTTCCAAAATGTTCTTTTCTCATTTTACCTCTCCACTTTTACAAGAAAAGGAACTAACAAATTAATCTTAATATATTTATTTATTTATTTATTTAATCAAACTTATATGCCGCCCAACTCCCAAAGGACTCTGGGTGGCTCACAGCAAAAAAACAAAACAAAAAACACACACACAATGAACTACACTATAAAATTTTTTAAAACAATTTAAAAAAACAGCAAACAACAGAAGGGCTGGATCTCGCTTGATCTCAGTCGTGAGATAAACAGCCCCATGCCTGCTGGAAAAGCCAGGTTTTGACTGCTTTGCGGAAGGTCAGTAGGGTGGAAGCAGTCCGGACCTCAGGAGGTAGCTGGTTCCAGAGAGCTGGAGCAGCCACAGAGAAGGCCCTCTCCTGTGGGCCCACCAGCCGGCATTGTTTAGCTGACGGAACCTGGAGGAGATCAACTCTGTGGGATCTTACCAGTCGCAGGGAGATGCAGGGTAGGAGATGATTCTGGAGATAACCTGGTCCTGAGCCATATAGAGCTTTATAGGTGATGACCAACACCTTGAATTGCACCTGGAGACTAATAGGAAGCCAGTGCAGCTCGCGGAGAATTGGTGATATGTGGGTGTATCTCAGGACACCCACAACAGCTTGCACAGCTGTGTTCTGGACCAACTGCAGTCTCTGAATGCTCTTCAAGGCTAGCCCCATGTAGAGTGCATTACAATAATCCAGTTGTGAGGTGACTAGGGCATGAGTGACTGTGAGAAGAGCCTCCCGGTCCAGGTAGGGTCGCAATTGGTGCACAAGGCAGACCTGTGCAAAAGTTCCCCTAGCCATGGCTGATAGGTGTTGCTCCAATTTCAGTTGTGGATCTAGGAGGACACCCAGATTGTGAACTCATTCTGAGGGGGACAATTTCTTCCCACCCAGAACCAAAGATAGAAAATCAACATGGCCCCTGGGGGGCAGTACGCACAGCCACTCAGTCTTGTCTGGGTTAGTCTGAGCCTGTTGACTCCCATCCAGACCCTCATTCATTAATATTACTTTCTGTTTTTTTTTATAACAAATTTTATTCAATTTTTAACCATTTTTTAAAACAGCTCTTTTCAGTAGACAGCATGTTCCCGAGTCGTCACTTTTACATGCAAATATGACAGTAAATCTATATTCATTTTAAACATTTAACTTCCTATTTTATCCCATTTTTACTTCTATTCCATTTTAGCAAACAAAGGGTCAGAGAAATTAATCCTAATCTCAAATCTTAGTCTCAATCTGTATAACCCCCCAGTTCATTTTGAGTTAATTGCCAGTATATATATATATTTTAAAAACATCATTTATAAATCTTACAAATAACAATATGTTTGCCCATCATATTAAAGATATAGTTCATCCATATCTATCCTTTAATTATCTTCACATTGTTAATACTCTTTTATCATTTACAGAATTCTTTTATCCGTCAGATTTGCCCTTTCATCACATATTCTCTCCATGATTCTAAATCCATACAGGTTTTAACACTAAAAGAATGAGAAGAAAAAAAACCTAGACTTGCCCCCTTTTACTACTTTGAAAGTGACACCTCAGTGGTTAATATAGTAGCATAATTATAATCATTCATTTTAAAGCGAAAGATAGAGAAAAAAAGAAAAAGGAAAAAGAAAAGCTACCTTACAATATATCTCTAATCAAACGGGTTCTGCAGTACATATCCCCTAAGGTTTATTTATGGTTCCAAAATAATAATAAAAATAACTAATCTTGGTTATTGACAAATCTCATTTTTAAACATTTTCTAGAATCATTTCAATTAATTCAATTTATCTAATCAACATTTACCTTTCTTTTGTAAATAAGAAATAAAAGTGTGACCTTTTACCAGTAAAATTGTCAGTAACCCTATTGTTTTACACTTTTATAATTGCAATATATTCTTATTACCACTTCTTCATGCAGAACCCCCCTTCTTAGTGCATTAGCCATTATCTCTATGCAAACAAGTTTCTTTCTTCATTATGTAATTCCCTTGTTTCTCTATCTTATGTTCTTGTTTCTTGTTCCTTCTCCACCCTTTTATCCCACTATCCCCTTCTCTATCCAGTTTGAATCCTCTCTCTCTCTTTACCTTTCTGCTCCTATCCTTCTGGACCTTTCTAACATGCCTAATTTCATGGATGTTCCCCTTTTAATTACCCTCTTAAGTTTCATTTTTTTACCATCCTCCCTTTCCTTTTATTTGTGTTAATCTTTGTGATAGTTGTCTTCTTAAAATGGCTTTCTTGTGCTGGCTCCCTTCTCCTCCCTTTTATCCTGCTCCCCTTCTCTATCCAGTTTGAATCCCTCTCTCTCTCTTACCTTTCTGTTCCTTTCCTTCTGAACCTTTCTAACATGCTTAATTTCATAGATGTTCCCCTTTTTAGATACTTTCTTAGGTTCCATTTTTTAGCCACCCTTCCTTTCCCTTTTATTTGTATTAATCTTTGTATTAATTGTCTTTTTAAGATGGCTTTCTCTTGTGCTGGCTCCTCCCTTAAGATTCCTTCTTCTTGTTCTTTATTTACCATTTCAATGCCCATGTTTTCTGCAACGAGCCAAGTTAGTTCAGTCACTTCCTGTAGCAGTTCTTTCATACTTTTAAACTCCATTTTTGATTCTTTGGATGGCCAGCAGAATTTTTGTTTTCCTTGTTTCTTCTTCTTTAAATTTTCTAAGATCCTAACCCATCCAGAATCTATATCAATGTCACCAACTAATCCGGTAGTCCGTCTTTGTGTATTCAAGCTTTCACTTTCTATGAGTCTTGCATCTCTTTAAAATGTAACAACTCCAATCCACAAAGGAACAAGATAGTTTCTTTCTTCTTTAGCTTCCAATTTTTCTCCACAAAGTGGCACTTTCTGCACAAAGTTTTAACCCTTTCCTTTTATTTTGATATTCAAAGTTTTCCGAGCCCCAAACTTAAATTCTTACACTGGCTTCTTCCTTTCCTGGTTCGAAGCCCCTTATAGCTGTCAAAAATATTTTACTTATTTTTTCCTTCACTTGAAACTGCGCCGCTTCTGTTTCTTTTTTAAAAACTCATCTTTATCTTAATCCGGGTGCCTTGATCTTACCATCTGATACTCCCGGTTCCTCTGCTGTCGACTTCTCTCTTTCCTCCTGCACCAATCTTAATCCCATTGAGACCTTCTCTTCGAGGTGGCCATTTTTGACCACCACTTCTTGACGTCTTCGGAGGGAAAAGACCAGACCCAAAAGGGGAGATGCGCTCCCCTCACTCTGGCTGGCAGATTTCCCTTTCTCCGCCGCCCCTATGAGGCAGCTTCAGCCCCGAACCTTGCAGGATCGGGTCTCTCCAACGCAAGAGCCAGGCTGCGGTCGCAGACGATCGCAAACTGCCGCCTGTTCTCGAGAAGGCACAACCCGGAAGTGGGTTAGTCTGAGCCTGTTGACTCCCATCCAGACCTTCATTCATTAATATTACTTTCATTCTAAACATCTTCTCAATTCATTTCAATTTATTTCAGATATATTTCTTAAGCATTAACATTTCTTTTAAATATAACCTTTTCCAAAGTATTCTTTCCTCATTTAAATCACTAATAATTTCCATATCTTCATATTTATTCCCTTTTAATTCTCTTGTCTGTCAAATTGGCAATTCCATCGCATATTCTTTCCACAAAGTCCAAATCAATAAAAGCTTGTATTCATATAACAAGACATAGATTTCCCCTCACCTTTTTCTAGTTTGGGGGTGTCACTTCAGTGGTTTAAATATATCTTAATTCCCTCATCTGTCCCAATTAAATATCTATTTTGCTTAATTATAATAATAATCATTCCCTAGAAAAAATAGTTATTCTACATTATACTTTTCAATCAGATTCCACAGTCTATTTTCTCCCTTTACTTCCATAAGATTTTATTTATAACATTGAAAGAAAAAAATAAAGAAAAAAGAAACAATTAAACCATTTAACTAATCCTGGTCACTGATATTAATCCCATTTTAAGCCTCCTCACAATTCATCTCAATTGTTTCAATATATGTACTAAACATTAACCTTACTTCTAATAATAAAAAAGAAACATACATTCATCTTCTAAAAGAATATCAGTGCCCCTCCTTCCTCTCTATAGTCTATATTCTATAATTTATAATCACAAAGTACATCATTACTGCTTCTCATGTCAATGCGGAATCTCTTTTCTTAATTCATTAACCAGTATCTCTATGTATTCTAGGTAAAAAAATATTCTCTTTTATTTCACAATCCCCATATTTCTTTCTTTCCCATCCCTGTTCCTCAGTACCTCTCTTCCCTTTTATTTTCCCAAACCTTTTCTTCCTCTGGGTCTCTCTCTATTTTTTTTCCTTCCCCCTTTTACTTTTCTGCTGTTTCTTTCTATCTTTCTGATTTTTACAAGTATTCCCCGTTTTAATTACTTTCTTAAATCTCCCATTTTTAGCCCTCCTTCTTTTTCCTCTTCTTCATGGAATTCTTTGTGTTGATTGTCTGTTTAAGATGGCTTCTTCTTGAACTAACTCCTCCTTCTCTGATGTTTCTTTTTCATAATCTTCAATCGCCATTTCCAAATCTCTTAACTCAGAGACAAATGATTCACCTCTCGCATGTAGTAGTTCTTTAAAGTTTTTAAGTTCCATTTTTAAATTCAACAAAGATACCATCGTTGCACACTCTTATGTTTTATAGTCATTAAAATCCACAAATCAGGTTCTCTTTTTCTTTTTTCTTCTTGAAATTTTCTATATTCACAATTATTCCAAAACTGGGTTTATAGCAAAGTCACCAATCAATCCAGCATTCCATGTCTTTTCTTTTATTATGGTTCTATTTTCACTTTCTGGGGTGGTTATTATGTTATTTCAATATTTCCTTTTCAGTATATCAAATCAGGTTAATAGAGAAATAGGAACTTCTCTTTTTCAGCTTATATTTTTGTCCACAAGATGACACCCTCCATTATACAATGTCCTCACCTTTTTCCCCCAATTTTATTGTTCAGGGCTTTCCGAGCCTCGATGTTCCAAACCATTCAAATCTCCAGTTAAATATTTCCCCCTCCTTTTTAATGTTCTTAAGTCCAGCTTTAAAATTATATCTGTTTATTTCCACTGTATTTTAATGCGATTTATTTGAATATCTGGCTTCTTCCTATTCTGGTTCGAAGCCCCACTCAGCTGTAAAAGATATTTTCACTTTTTTGCTTCTCTTTCTAATTCCTCCGCTTTCTTATTCTTTCAAAAAAAAATTCTTAAAACATCAATCCCAGGGTACCTTTTAGATTAGTTGTTGCACCAAATTGTCCCGGTTCTTATGTTGTCCACCTCTTTTTTTTCTCCTGCACAAAGCATAGTCCAGCTAGGTCCTCCTCTTCAAGGTGGCCATTTTGGACCACTGCTCGGTCATCTTCGGGGGGAAAAATTGCCAAGCCCAGAGAGGGGAGATGCGGCTCTCCTCGACCTGCCTTGCAGTTTCCCCTTACTCCGCCACCCCTCCAAAGCAGCTTCAGCCCCTAATCCAGCTGATCGGGGCTCTTCGACAAGAGAGCACAGACTGAAGCCGTGCACAGTCGCGGTCCCCGGTCCATCCAAAAGGAGGGCTTAACCGGAAGTTCTCACAAGTATAATTTTTGTTTGTTCTTGGTTTCTTTTCCTTTTTACCTTTTGAGTTTTCTAAATTATTGGTGAGATTTTCTCTCACCAATAATAATTCTATAATAATAATAATAATTCTATAATAATAATTCTATAATAATAATAAAAATTAAAAATAATAAAACAACTTGTAATGGGTTGTAAGAATAATCATGGGAGACAGGAATAAACCTATAGGCAATGGTCTGCTAAGAGAAATCTGTATCTGAAGCAGGAATGGGGTTGGAGACTCCATCTCAAACATGATTGAGTCTCTCTAGTTCTCTGGCATGTAAAGCAGGGGAGGTGGAAGCCATTTTAGATTTGTGGGATTTTGTTACTCTGACCTTACAATAAAGGTAGTAACAGTATTCTTGGCTTTGGTTTCCTAGTCTGGATTATGTTGAAAGGTTAACAACATTGCAGAGTCATTCTTTTTTTCTGTTTTAAGAAATATATAGTTTTGATACATGCACAAACTTACTGGAGAGACAAGGTTGTGATGGAAACTATGCATTAACATTTTAGCACATTGTACTTTTCCCTGTATCTTTATTTAGCTTTCTGTGTATGGGCCTTAGCAACAGTTTCAAGGTTGACAGAACTTCCAGATTTGCTGGGACAGTCAAATGTTGAGGCACAAGGGTCAAGGATCTTAATTTGCTGATTCATTCATTACACATGCAACCAATTTGCTCATTTAAAGAGAAAGAGCATATAGATTCTAGTTCTGTGAATCCATAGACATTATCCACAATACAGCACTTCGATAATTGTTAATTATTTATTTTCAAGAGCTGTGTTTGTATTTCAGCTGTATTTGAAACAATACAAATCAATAGTACTTTGCCTTTGGATTAGCATTAATAAGACATGATTCTGGATATTTTCATAGCTGAATCTTAGCAAGCCCACTTCTGTTAACCAAATGATCATTACAAAAATATTAAATGTTGGGATAACTTCGTTCCTGTTCATTGTCCATTCTAAGTAGCTCAAATATCCTGTTGTAATCAATGAGGTATTAAATAGTGAAAGGTGAGAGACACACATGACTGTTGTTCTCTAAAGCAGAGGTTGCCAACTGGTGGTCCATGGATCACTGGTGTCTGTGAGAAAATTTTGGTGGTCCGCAGTGCACTTCTTAAAGCAATTCAACAGAGCAAAGGATTAGGTAAGTTAAGTTAAGACAGGAATGGGTCAGAGAAAGGCAATTCAGAAATCAGGGCCAGCTTCCACTGGTAATTTTCTAATGCTTCATCCAGGGGCAATCTACTGTAGTTATTGTACAGTTATTAAATGTCTGCAATTCCTGCCAGAATAAAAGTAGTTATAGTTATATTGTATGTGCCCATAAGGTCAGTGTACACAAAATTACGGTTATAATCAAGGACAATCCATGAAACATATTCAGGCTCTCTGAATTCCTGGGTTTTCCTACAGATGTGCTTTCCAAGCATTTCTTCTTCAGATGTTCCAAGTTCAGAATATCATCATAGCAAAGGCTCCATTTTTTAAAATCCAGAATGAATTTCTTCTATTTATGGTACTCAACACAGGTCTCCTCTGAAGGTTTTCCTGAATAAATAGAATAATACACGTACAGAGGGTCCTTTTAGATGCTTGCACCCCAAACTTACTTCCTTGACAAAGCTTTATCTTGCTGTAAATGCTCAGCAGTTTGAGGCACATGTTGTTGCTGGTTGTGTTATTTTGGCACCTGACATAGAAAATCACAAAGGTATATCTTCAAATGCCAGAGATTAAAACTATCCCTAAAATAAAACAAAACAAGATAAATGGCAATTTGGCCATGATGCTCAAGTTGTTCCGCTGAGGCTGTGCTTCTCAATGCCAAACACTGCCTGTAACACAAAAAGCACACTGTTGCTTTCTTTTTGAACACGCTTCTCCTTTTACATTATTGTGAAATCCAGGAGTAACCAAAATGAGTTCGCTGTTAAACTCCTTCCTCTCTACTGTTTTTCCCTGTTACTGAACTCTAGGGCATGTGGTGACTTCTCTTCAGCTTTTATCATTTGTGAAGATCTTGTACTTCTCTGACCTGAACATAACTTTTGACAGAACAAACTTTTAAATGGGATCCCAAGATGCAGGTAGATTTCACCAAATTGTACTTGTTTTTTCAGTGATAAAAATTAAATCTTCTGTTCCTCTTGTATTTTATTTAATTGATATTCATTTCTTCCATAGACATGTGTTTGATTTGTTTATTTATTCAGAAGAAGTAAAATATAAATGAGTACAGCATTAGAATGATTTCTAGAAAACAGTTTACATTTTCAGTGCTTCATCTAGTATACTTTTCTGTTCTTTCGATTGATTTATACCAAGTAACTTTACAGGTTGTAATCTTTATATAGTTGATGTGAATAAGCCTCATTTAATTCAATGGAACTTAATTCTGGGGTAGATATGCTGCCTGTAGGATTTATTTTATTGGGATCACTCAGCTCTGCAAAACCCATTTTTATGTAATTCTGTAGCTTTTAACTGTCTGCCTATTACCCAGTGATAAAATCACCAAAGCATGCTAAAAAAACGAACAAAAAAAATGTAACAATAAGATTATGAGACAATTTCTGCCTAACATATAATACAGATTTGTGAAGGTCCCATAACTTTGAACTATGCTGTAATTAAGCATTTATCAATACGGTAACTACATGAGTTACAGAAACAGAATTTAAGTTCTTAAGTTCCTTGGAGGTGATTAAATTCTGAAATCTTGAAGACATTCTATGTTTTAATCAGTAGTGTGTGCTGGCTAATACAGCTTCTTCTGGATAGCACCAATTTTGATTTTAAAAGGATACTTACAGAAGAGAAGGAATCAGGAACCAGGATGTCTGAAAGCTGATTATTTTTGTCCTTTTCTTGGATTCCATTCCAGTGTGTTTCCTTTGTTTCCTAACAGAAGAAAAGAGGACCACACACTCAAAATCCTTTGCTGAATTACAGGCTGGAAGAGATGGATCATCCCCTTTTCTTTCTGTCAAAATACCATGCCTTTCATACAAGTCCAATGCTTCATCCTAGAGAGATGGGAAGTTGCACCACTTGAACTGTTGTTTTAAGAGTTACACTTCAGTTAAACCAAGGCAGCACCTCCAAATCTTGTGGCCAGTGACTAAGTTTACCCATCTTCTTAAATCATACTCGTTAACGCAATAGATTAACATGATGTATCTTTTCATGATCAAATCAGCAGGTGGCAGTAGAAGGACTTCTCTTTTTAATCTCTGAAGTTCCAAGCCCAGTAGCCTAGTGGGCATGGCAGGCGAAGGATACTGTAAAATCTACAGTCAGAGGTGGTAGTTGCCAGTCTCTGAACTACTCAAAATTTATGCTACCAGAACTGGTCAGAACCTGCTGAATACCACCTCTGTTTCAACCCCACCAAAATTATATCCAACAATTTCACTGAAAAACTTAGTGGTGAGCTCAGATAAGTATGAAATGTGAAGATCAGTCCATGCTCATAGATCTCACAGCCACAAAATTGTGTTGCAGTCAACTAGCTCTCATCAGTCCCTGAAAGAGGATCAAAGGCTCTGGTTCTAATTCATCAAAGGGAGAGGGGGGGTCTTTCTTCACTTAGCAGGCCTGAATGGACTCCAAGTCTTGTCAGAACAATATTAAGACTATATGGTATAACTGCCTTGCTCTAACTTTCTCCAATCTTCTCTGGTTTGCTTTATGGGACAGAAGAAAGTGATTCAGCAAACTGTAGTCTGAAGTCAAGATCAAGACCATTGACAAGGACTAGAGGGTAATGCTTGAGTTACCAAGCCAATTTTGGTATGCTGTAGACAAGGCTATCAAGATATCAGCATGACTGTCAACGATTAGCACTCTTGTCTATTATGCAACAGCAAACAAGCATGGATATGTAAATACAACTCTCTAGACTCTGGGAGCCTGGTTGTCCAACCTGGGCTGCATGGAGTAAAGAGGAATTGTCTTGGTCCACATACAAATATATAGCATAGTTAATGAATATAAAATCGCATAATAATGTTAAAAGTTTACGATCTTGTGGGGCCACATTCCCAGTTGTCCAGGGCCTCATGTGGCTCATGGGTGATGGGTTGGACGTGCCTGCCCTAGAGCAATCTGAATGTAACTTGATTTTTATTTCCCATCAAGCAAATCTGCCTTCCTTCTCCCAAAACCAAGCCTGTTTAGGATAGTTCACTCCAGCACCCAGATGTATAATTCTGCCTGCTGATGTGACTAATAAGAAGCAGCCCAAGCGTTCATATTCTAGATTGATATTCTGTTTTTCCTCAGGGTTTTGAGGACATACATATTACAATCAGAGGTGGTATTCAGCCGGTTCTGACCAGTTCTGGAGAACCGGTAGTGGAAATTTTGAATAGTTCAGAGAGCCGGCAAATACCACCTCTGACTGGAGATTTTACAGTATCCTTCCCTTGTCACGCCCACCAAGCCACGCCCACAAAACCAGTAGTAAAAAAATTTGAATCCCACCACCGATTACAATCATTCCATAAATTTTCGCCATAGCAATGTTGAGTGGGAAGTTGGGATGACCAGGAAAACATGACTCAGGGTCCCCCAATGAATTTCTGCAGCTGAAGTTGGACTTGAACCCAGTCCTTCACCAGTAACTTAACCATTGCATCACAATGCCTCTGTACCATCTTCCAACAAATACAGATATTGAAGCCCCACCAAATGTGAAACACAATAGATGGGCTTTTTAAAAAAAAAAATAAGGGAAGCAGGCTGCTTATTTAAAAAAAAAACTAGGGAGGCAGACGGCTTATATTTTGTAAGATGATGAATCTCACCAAAAATGAAACCTTTCCTGCATAGATTTTAAGTGTAGTGTGACATTTTGTTTTGAATGCAAAGAATACCAGCCAATCGGTGCCCTTTCCTTCTGCTCCAAATCATTTAATCATTCAAGGTACTATGCACACAACTTCCAAACTTTGTGAATTAACCATCTCCTTCCCAAGAGAGAAGCAGTTAAGTCTTAATCGTTCCTACCCATCCACCTTTATCTGTGTGGGTTGGCAGTCAAGTTGTGAAATATTCCTCCCATTCATCCTGGATGTGTGTGTGTGTGTGTGTGTGTGTGTGCATGTACATGCACACAGAAAGAAAGCTTGGTTCTTAAAAACCACTAATCTTTGAAGGGAGAAGCCTGGGAAATGATTGCCACAGTACCAGATCAGTATAGCAAATGTAGAACAGCAAATACCAGGAAGAACTTTATGCAGGGAGAGCATAAGGTGATATACTTGGCCATGCTCCAACATGTACATGGGAGCTGGACACAAAATAATTGTCCTCATTTTGAAATTGTTTTATCTGCTATACTGCACCTATGGTTTGTTTAATTATCCATTATATTACTTAACAGTTTGTGGGTAACAGTTTCATTTTTAATTGAGTTCACCTTGAGCTTTGTGCTGAGGTTGGAAGGTGTGCTATAAAACCTGTTTAATCTAATGGTTCCCTTAAGGAAATCTGGCACAAAGAATATGCATGCATGTATGTCTTGGTCATACTACCTAGCATTATTTTTATTTGGTAGACTATGCCAAGACAGAGATTATATTGAACTAAGAATTCACATCTTGTGCTTCATAAGTAGAGTATGTAAGAGCCCATTGCTATTTATTTTTGGCATCAGATGGTTTTCTTTGGGTAAATGAAAATAGATATGTGTTTTTAATCTCCAAGGTATCCATGTTTTTAATCTCCAAAAGTTATGTAACAAAAGAAATATCTTTAAATATGAGTAAAAGTACAATGAACAGATAGATGTTGGAAAATAGATTCTGTAATTTTTAGAACTTGAAAAAAATTATGTTGCCCAAGTTTTCTTAAGAATGGTTTGCTTGTATCTGCAAATAAATAACATTTCTTTATCTGACTCGTGTGCCGATACATTATTACATCCTTTGAAACGCAGAAGGTCCCACACACCCTAGTTATTTTAAATATGTCTCTTGATAGCTGGCTCAGAACATCTGTAAACAACAGAACACACTTTATGCAGATATCCAGCATAGGAGTTTTACATTAACCTCTTTGTGGTCAGTGTATTTTCAGATCTTGCCATGAACTATCCCCAGCTAAATATGCAAACAAGGTTTCATTGGTTAGGAGGTATTAGCATGGGCTTACCAAGCGGGTTTTTCCAGACTGTGAGACTCATCAAAAAGACATTTTGCTTAAAATCACATGGTTGTAAAGTTACTTGGACTGTGTGTGAACTAAGCGGGAAGAGATATGCAGGAACAGGGTAAAGTATGGATATTCTTTCTTAGAACTGATGTAAAAATGCATTTATATTTGTTGAGCATATTTCATCTTTTTTCTCAAGATGAAGTAGGCGTTGACAAAATGTTTCTCACTTTCCTGGAAGCCAGGAAGCTATAGCTACCTAGAGGCATGCATTTTACTATGCAATTAGTTTCATTTTTCTAGTTCTACTGAGTCTAGGAAAAGAGTCTGGTGTGCCTATGTTTTGATCCGGGGTGGTGGGGTGGTGGTGTTTGTTTAATAACACATGAAGTTCCCCATCCCTTCCATTACTGGCTGCTGCTGTGAGATTTTAAATAGTTGCAAGGTATTGATGTTGCATCTTGTATCAAAAGCGTTCCCATAGAAGAGCTCAAAACTGGGGGCGGATGGAATGTTCATACTACAACATCAATACTGCAACATCAATACCTTGCAACTATTTAAAATCTCGACAGCAGCAGCCAGTTCATACTCCCAGAGCTTATGGTTCTGGGTGACTTCAATCTGCCCTCCTTGGGGTCGGCGTCGGGTTTGGCCCAGGAATTCATGGTCTCCATGGAGGCCATGGGTCTGACCCAGATAATAGATGGCCGACTCATGGGGGGGGCAACATGCTTGACCTGGTTTTTGTCTCGGAGCAGTGGTGCAGTGGTCTGGGGGATGGTGATATAGTTATCCATCCCGTTTCATGGCCAGACCACTATCTCCTGTGGCTGCTCTTCCACCAAGCTGCCCCACACCGCTGGGATGAGGAGCCACTTAGGTGGTTCTGCCCCAGGCGCCTGATGGACCCTGAGAGGTTCCAGGCAGAACTGGGGTTTTTTCCTGCATCCCTTACCCACAGCCCTGCCGAGGTCCTTGCGGCTACCTGGCAACAGTCGGCCGTGGGGGCTCTTGACAGGGTTGTCCCCATGCGTCCCCTTACTCAGCGCAGATCCTGGTCAGCTCCCTGGTATACCGAGGAGCTCCGGGAGATGAAGCGTCGTAGAAGGGACTAGAGAGCAGGTGGAGGGCGACCCGCTCTGGATCTGACCGAGCCCAGTTAGGAGCCCACATTGGGACTTACCTGGTAGCTGTGAGGGTGGCGAGAAGATCTTATTTCTCCGCCCTCATAGCATCCGCAGATAATCGCCCAGCCGCCCTGTTCAGGGTCGCCTGCTCCCTCTTGCAGCTGGGGGTGGTGGTGGACCCTTTGCGCGGCAGAGCTGAGGAATTTGGTCAGTATCTGCAGGATAAAATCGCTCAGATCCGGGAAGGGTTGCGCTCGGACTTGCAGTGGCCTGAGGATGGGGATGCGAGTGGTCTGGCTAGTGTGATCTGGACTGAGTTCGATCCTGTTTCTGAGGATGAAGTGGACAGGATTATGCGGCGGCTGAGCTCCACCACATTGGATCCGTGCCCTTCCTGGTTGGTTTACACCTCCAGGGAGGTCACGTGCGGCTGGCTCCGGGCAGTGGTCAATGCTTCGTTAAGGGAGGGGCTGTTCCCTGCCGCTTTGAAAGAAGCGGTGGTGAGGCCCCCCCTGAAGAAGCCTGCCCTGGACCCAGCCGTGTTGAACAACTTTTGTCCGGTTTCCAACCTTCGCTTTTTAGGGGTTCTTAACTTTAATTCGGCTTGTAATTGTTTAATATGTTTTTAGATAATTTATTTATTGTTGTATTTTTAGCTATGAGTCGCCCCGAGTCCTTTTGGAGATGGGGCGGCATACAAGTCGAATAAATAAATAAATAAATAAATAAATAAATAATAAAAAAATAAATAAATAAATGCTAGGCACTGTGATTGTAGCAGAAATCATAATGATATTGCTTCAGTCATTATCCCAATCCACAGTCAGAACTGAAGAAGTGTCTTGGATGAGAAGCGAAACATCTTCAAGGAAAAAAACAAAGTCCAGTTGCCTTTTGAAAAAAAAGCAACTTTGGAACAACCGCGACCTAGATGTCTGAGAATCTCCATAGGCTTCAATCCTTACAGTACAGAATATTTTTTAGGGTTCCGTTCATTTGTGCTTCTTTCTATTGAGCTCTCCTTGCTTTTGAACTTTCCTAGGGAACAAAATTAGAAGGAAAACTCAGTATGGTGCTACCGAGTCACCAAGGCTACAAGATCATCAGGAGGAACAGGATCAAACCTACTTGGATGAGAGGATCGCTATTCCAGAAGTTGGTGGGGTAAGCCTTTGGCTACGAGTTTCCACACTGATTGTTGTCCTGGGGTTTTACTCTTGACTGAAAAGCCCTTTTGGAAATGACCAGCTAGGCTCACACAGCATGTTAATGAACTAGGTGACTCACAGGATGTTGCAACAGTTATAAGTGCAAGGACCGGTCATGTTTTTCAGTGAGATTGTAACTTCAAATGGTTGTTAAATGAAGGACTGCATTTTAAAGCAATGGAACAGCTTGTCTCCCAGAATTTTAGGTGCTCTGTTGCTGGAGGTTTTCAAGAGAAAGTTGGGCAACCATTTGACTGACATGGTTCTCCTGCCTTTGGCAGGAAGTTGGAATAGAAGATCTCTGAGGTTATTTCCAAGTCTGTGACTCTATGAAAAGCCATGGCAAATTCCTTCCATACTATGGTTAAGAAAACCCTGTGGATATATGCACAGTCTCCAGGAATGGAGCTTAACTGAAACTGATTTTTTTTACGTAGAATTAACATAATCCCTCAGTTGTGAGGAACTAGGGAAATGTAAGCTTAGTTTAAAACATGGGGAAATAGAGAGTTTACTGGAAAGTATAGGAGATGTAAACAGTTCATGGCCTAGACAGAGGGCCAAGGCAAATTTCATTTGCAAGGGTTGAACCAATCCAAGATCATGGCTGTGTCTCTGAGTTGCTAGTCTTTGCAGGTGGAGTCAATCAATTTTTGGCTCGGATGCTGCTTTGGGGAAATGCTGCAGGGATAGTTTTGCAGGGCAGGCAGCTGCTCCCTGGAGGGAATAGATCCCTGCTTCACCCCTTCTGCCAATTTCTGAGTCCCCACCTCCCTCGCTTCTGCTGTCACTATGGAAGCATCTGGTTGGCAGGAGCCATGCAATTTCCTTTCCCACTAGCCTGTTGATTAAGCTGGCCAGTATGAGATATTGACTCTTCATGGGCCATGCTGTTGTGGCCAAGATCATGTACAGCTTCCAAACCACAGCTGCCCACCCTGGGCCCCCAAAAAGGTTAGGAGAAGTTTAGAAGCAGGATACATGCCTACAGATAGACAGATGAATATATATACGGGGACACACACACACACACACACACACACACACAAATAGCATTGATCTGCATGAGAAAGAGGAACAAATTCTTTAATTGGGATCAAAGTGGTATGTCTTATGTCAGGTTTTTCTAAGGCAAAGGTCTTCAAACTTGGCAAGTTTAAGACTTGTGGACTTCAACTCCCAGAATTCCTGAGCTAATATGACTGGAGGAGGAATGCTGGGAGTTGAAGTCCATAAGTCTTAAAGCTGTCAAATTTGAAGACCCCTGTTCTAAGGGATACTTTTGGTTGACAAGAAGAGTGATCTTGTAGACCTGATTCATTAGAATAAGCTATCCAATCATTACTATGTTTTGTCTTCTCTAGCTCTTCAGTTAAATTTTCCATATCTTTGTTCTCCAGTACGGTTTCAGTTTCAGAAAGCTATGGGCTTTCACCGGGCCAGGATTCCTCATGAGTATTGCCTACCTGGATCCAGGAAATATTGAGTCAGACTTACAATGTGGCGCTGTCGCTGGCTTCCAAGTGAGTATGTGAGGAAATGGAGGAGTGGCCCACCAAACAAGTAGCCTCCTGTAATGACTTACTTTGAAATTAATTTAAATACGCATTCTTATTCATCTTTCCCAGTTATAGAAGCCCATCCCAAGGCTGGAAACAGGAGAAATCCTGCATACTTCTAGTTCTCATTGCTCAGCCTCTTGAATCACAGGGACTTTATAAAACTGTCCCCATTCCTTCTACTCTCCGTAACTCACCATCCATGCTGCATTTATTTATTTGTTTATCATATTTGTACAGCTGCCCATCTCATCAAAAGTTGCTCTTGGTGGACTCAGTATGGACATGTGTTTCTGAGATTCTCTTCCAATATCCTAAAGCTATGTGGACCTCAGTCTTGTTTAGTTGTTGTTGTATTGGTACAGAGCCTCCTATGTGCTCAATTATCATGTGCCTTTGCTTCCTACACAGCTGCTCTGGGTCCTGCTTTGGAGCACAATTTTGGGTCTGCTGTGCCAAAGGCTGGCTATCCGGCTTGGGGTAGTTACAGGCAAGGACTTAGGAGAGATATGTTATCACTACTATCCCAAGGTGAGTATGAATGTGTAGCAGTCCAATAAGGCAACATTGGCTCCAAATTCTGGTTTATTCAGTGGTTGCAGTGGCACAGTGATAATTGCAAATGGAACTAAATTGACCTCCGTCTGCTTTTCTTTCTCTGGCTTTGCACTTGGCACCTAGCCACAATGTAGTTTGATTGTTGTATGAACCAAACAATTGTGGCTTATACAATAAACCATGATTTGATTTCATGTGTTTGCCAGATTAAGCCACAGTTGTGTGTGATCATGGATTATTGGTTGTTTTATGCAAAATGTTAATATATAAATTACGGTTTACAGACAGCATTTTTTTTAAAATTTACTTGATTTATACATTGCCTTTCTGTTTGAAACCACGCTCAGTAAATGCATATTCTAAAGAAGATTCACAGTAAAATAATAACGATCATTCACTGTTAATCTTGTAAAGATGTTGGCCCTTTTCTAAAAAGCAGAGGAAGTGAGATTCCAATGCAACTTCCAAGGAAATGCAAGTCATAGCTGGGAATGATGAAAAAAACAGTTTCTCCCACATCTGAAAACAGGAGCATTTTCAGAAGGTTCTTTCCTACAGATTGTATTGAGAGTTGTTCCCTCAGATGACCTTAATGGTTTAGGCAAAGCTGGCTGAGGAACTTCACAAGTCTTAAAGTTGCCATGGTTGGAGACCCCTGGTTTAAGGCTTCAGGATTAGCAGCATAACTAGCAATTGCTCAGATCTTTGTCCATTGGCATCCTGTGATCCCTGGGCCCTTTTTTGTTTTGTTGTTGTTGTCTTGTGTTTTGTATCAGCCTATCTGCCTTTTTTTTTTTGCACTATTTGCCATTTCAAGACATTTTTACTTTTTTTCAAAGAATACTAATTGTTAAGAAGGGAGATGACTAAGTTCTAGACCACTGTTGCCAGATCTGAGTTGCTCAGGCATGATGACAGATGACAAACTAATCCTACGACTCTTCCTTTATTGCTGCAATAGTGTGGATTCCTCCAGGCCTTGAGTTGGCCAAGAAGGACGCCAACATCACTGGCATTGCTCCAGCAACCTAGCTGTTTTATGCTTCATTAAGAAGGTCAATGAATAGAGCTGTTCTTTTCAGCTTTAACATGGGAGAATTTAAGGGCAGCAATTGGTGGATTTCTTTGGCTGCATTTCCCCCCCAGCAGCATCAGCAGCCAGAAGAAAAGCAACCACAGTCGCTTTAATGGGCAATGGGCAATTGGAGAAGATTTAGGTCACCCTTCATGATAATTTTGCACCATTAAATTGGCCCAAGTAATAGGCCTGCATGGAGACAGTTTACACCCAAGAAGAATAGAATAGAATTAGAAGAATTAGAATCAGAATAGAATTAGAGTAGAGTAGAGTAGAGTAGAGTAGAGTAGAGTAGAGTAGTTGAAAGGAACCTTGGAAGTCTTTTGGTCCAATTCATCTCAGGCTATTTCTGAGCATGTATCTGCATGTAGTGATCTCTGGAAGTATGTTAAACGTGTGTAAGAATACTATGGCATTTTGTCTGATTTTAGGGTACAATGGGACCCTTAGGAGGCTTCCCACTCACATGACTACTCTTAACACGCAACACACACAAGCAAAGTAAAAAATTATTCAGAAGTACTTGGCCACAAACTTTCAAGTAATGCCTAGTTATCAAAACGGGCCTCCTGCAGCTCAAGAAAGTCAGGTGATCAGCTGTAGATCCTGATCTTTAAATATAGCTACAGTGAACCATACTTTCTTGGGGGGAAAAATAAAGGACAAACTTGAAAAAGGGGCAGATATGAAAGAGGTTCATAAGGATAAAAACATTTAATTGTTTGTTTACAAGAGCAAAACTAAGAAAAACTATACAAAAACACCTTTTAATAACAAATCTATAACATCAAACAGTACTGTGTATGTAGTTTTATTTTTAAAGGGCAGTTCAATTTTCCATATTTTTACATGAATATGAAATACTTTTTTATTAGCTGGTACCAATTGTATAATAAAGATTACATATCCAAAATAAAGAAGTGAGTTTTTGTAGAATAAATCAAAAGGACAGCTCTCTGAAAAAAGGACTGTCCTTTATAATACATATGGTCACTGCAACTATATCCCCTCCCTAGATTAGTGACATGTGTGAATGATGATCACTGAGTTCCTAATATGTTTTAGCCAAAATTAGGAAGAGGCATGAGACATCTTAGAGCATAAATTTTTCCTTTGTATCTTCTAACAGTCCAACTGTTGTCCTTCCCACTATAGGCCCCACGTTTGCTGCTCTGGATTATGATCGAAATTGCTATAATTGGCTCTGATATGCAGGAAGTGATTGGAACAGCAATTGCTTTCAACCTCCTTTCAGCTGGACGGTAAGATCCCTGGTTTTCTATAGCCAGAAGACAAAGCAATGGGGAGGTTTCAGAAACAAGTGCTGTGAATGCTATGGAACTACCAAATGCTGGACTGTTGGGTCAGAATCCTAGAATCAGGAAAGATTGGAGTCAATAAGGTGAAACCAATGCTGTCATTTCTCTGTTCTTTGCACGTCCGGCATCATTCCTCCCCATTTTAAATATCCTCCTGGAGAATGGTTGAGGTGAGGAATTGTCAATTCATGGCACTGTAACTATTGTCATATACTGCCTGATCCTGTATTTCAGACTGACCAAGACACACAATTATGGAAGCAAAAAATATTGTACTTCAAAGTTGTAGGATATAGGACAGCCTTCTCCAATCTGATGGCCGTCAAAGGTTAATGCAAAGCACTGTAAAGGATAATTAAGCTGGGGAAAAGAGCTATAACCCAGTGGTACAGCACAGTCCCAGGTTCTAACGCCTCTAGATAGTACTGGGAAAGATTCAGTGGTGGGATTCAAATAATTTAACAACCGGTTCTCTGCCCTAATGATTTCCTCCAACAACCAGTTCACCAAACTGCTCAGAAAGTTAACAACCGCTTCTCCTGAACTGGTGCAAATTGGCTGAGTTCCACCACTGGAAAGATCCCCATCTGAAACTTGAAGAGTTTCTGACAATCTCTGATTGCACTCCCAATTTCTCAAAAGCTAGTGGAGTCCGATTTGCACTTCACTTCCACCCATCTTGAGATGTTATGGCCTCCTGGTCTCCAAAGCAAGGATGGGGAGAGAAAGACATTGGTGGTGGGTGCTGAGAGGAAAATGGGAAGCACCTATGGGAAAACAGATGGTCAATAAACTCTGCAGAACTGCAGCATTTTCAAGTTAAAAAAACAAACCCAGCTTCGTTCCAAAAGCAGATGATCTTAACTGAGCCAGCTGTACATTGACACAATTCTTAGATACAGCTGATGACATGACACAGTACAGATCCAGTGCCAATTATAAACCAGTAAAAAGACCTTTGTGGAAAGACAAAGCCAAAATTCTGACTTGGCCTAGCACAAAGCTGTTTTCTATCATTCTTTGAATTAAAGACACTATAGATAGAGCTTTAGCAAACTTAAGGCCCTTCAAGAAAAGTTTTGTTGTCATAACTATGCACCTAATCTATCCCTTAGTTACCCATCTATGCACAGTACCATTAGAAAAACCCTACAAGACTAAAGTGTTGCAATTCAACATGGCATAGAAAGCACCAACCCTCCTGGATTTATGGGTGCTTCCATTTCAATGAGACATGGGTTTATGCTAGCAGGACACTGAGTCTTCATAGTACTCTGAGAAATAGATTTGTGCAATTCTATTTGAATGATAAAATTTTACTTTTTTTTGCAGTATTCCTTTGTGGGGTGGAGTCTTGATCACAATTGTGGACACCTTCTTCTTCCTCTTCTTAGATAAATATGGTAAATACTGGGCCTGAGAGAAGGGATGTATAAGTGGTCATCTAGTAAGATATTCAAGTTTATGAGAGTTTGGTTACTGTGTTACTAATGATATACTCATATGTTGTAATGCCAACTCTTACATCATTACCATGTGTTGCCTGTATTTTAGAAGATTTGTAGCTATTGTGTTATGAATGCTATGGAATTTTTTGCTATATATTTGTCAGCAACTTTAATGGACGTGCATGTAAGTTAGAGTACATGTCACCCATACAAGGTATAAGGTTATCAAGGTAGACTCCATGCTTCTAACCCTACAGTACAGTACCAAAATGAAATTTTCTCTGAAGGCACAAGAGATGGTTCTCAAAATAGAATCTAGTCCCCCACCTCCAAAATAGGTGATGTAACCCAGATGAGGCAGTGGCTTTAAGTGGAAAACTAAACCAAAAACATGAAAAGAGGGTCAAGCCAGCATTGGCCAAACCAAGACTGGCCAATCCTTGACAGAAAGCTGTATTGGGTGTGTTTTGCATCACAAAACAAGGCATTCTAGTGGTGGGCATTCCACTTTGATTCTTCTGGAACTCAACCTTAACCTGGATAGCTAACTTTGAGTTGGTAGATAGACATCAGTGGGTGTAGGTGTGAGCAAACAAAGCTTTTATTTCAGAAAGTCAGCCTGTGCTGTAAATCTGCATTTGTTCCTGTGTGCCCAGAATCTTTGGCTATATCAGAACAGGAAGGAACACTCAAAGTATTATAAATATACAGAGTGATTTCATGAAAATAACACCTATTTACTTGGCACAATAAGGAGCACCAAGTAAAATGTTAAATACTGTTTGAAATAGCCGTTGATGCAGCGTTTCCTGCTGGAAGCTCTCAGAAATTTGTTCAAAGTACTTCAGGAGGGCACTGGATTGAGAATAATCTAATTGAGAATCCCAAGGCCTCCTATGGAGAATAAACCTCTTTCTCTTTTATCTTTCCCTGACAGGTCTGAGGAAGTTAGAAGCCTTTTTTGGCCTCCTCATTGCTATCATGGCAGTAACGTTTGGCTATGAGGTAAAACATGCTCCCTCCTCCCACATGTGAGAAGTTCAACCACTCTTCCTTAGACTGCTTTAGCAATCTGAGGATTAGGACCTAACTCTTCTCACCCTCAAGCATCCAGAGAGTGGCCTTCTCTAACTTGATACTTCACATGTATTATTGTTAAATAATCCCCAGCAATGGAATCTGGGGAAGGAACTTGTGACTGAAAAGAATTGGGTGGGAAAATCTGATCAAACTACTTTAGCTTGTTATAAAAATATCCCAATAAAAGATCACAGACATACTGCAAGAAATATATTTTACTTTAAGATCAGAGGTTTATTTCATGAGCAATTTGGAACATGATCATGGGCATTTCCCTGGATGTTTTTAAATAGCAACATATGCCTAGAGCACTGGTTATTTCAGGCTACTTGGACCCTCTTCCTCCAAATAAAGAGCACCAGAATATCTTTAAAAATCACTCACTAGGTACAAATAAGAAGGAAGAAACATTTTTGCTATGAGTTTCCTGACAGCATCTGGTTGCCACTGTTGGCCACTGAATATTGATCTTAAGGGAAAAAGACAATCAGGGAAATGCCCATGATCACATCTGGTGACAATAAATGCCAGAAGGAAATTTAATTAGGAGAAAAGATTTCTGTGTATTCTGGCATCGAAGCAATATCATTGGAGCTAAGTTGGTGGAACATAATTGCTTGTGGTTTGTTCCATGTATTAAGAATTTGCCACCAGGACTCACAAATGAATTAGGTTGCAGCAAATTCTGGCATCTTTCAGACAAATCAATATAAGCAACAACTGTACTGACATTTTAATTCCCTTCATAGTACAACAGCATTGTGGGAGGGGAATCTCATCTTTTCACACTCCTTCCCTAGCCTCTGGTAAACATCTAACCTGTTTTCCCAACTCTAATTCCTCTAGTGGTGGGATTCAAATTTTTTTTACTACCGGTTCTGTGGGCGTGGCTTGGTGGGTGTGGCAGGGGAAGGAGACTGTAAAATCTCCAGTCAGAGGTGGTATTTGCTGTTTCTCTGAACTACTCAAAATTTCTGCTACCGGTTCTCCAGAACGGGTGAGAACCTGCTGAATACCACCTCTGGATATAATCTCATTCCAAATAGGTGCCTTGCCTTTCTCTGCATTGCCTAATCTTCCCTTCTTCTTTCTGCAGTATGTGGTTGTAAAACCTGATCAAAAAGAGGTGCTGAAAGGTGTGTTTATTCCTTACTGCAAGAACTGTGGACATGAGCAGCTTCTGCAGGCTGTGGGTTTGGTTGGAGCCATCATTATGCCCCATAACATCTATTTACATTCTTCACTTGTCAAGGTCAGTGTCTTATATATAGATACTTTATTTTAGGGCATAGATCAACAGTTCCTTGAGTATTGGATAAGAAGATGTTATCCATATCTTCAAAGTTACTCATACATGTATCTGATGGTTTATGACAGCGTGATACATTTGTAATGGGTGCAAAGGCAAAGAGAATAAAACATATTCCCCGTGGTCAATATATTCTATCTTGTAGTAAAGCATTATTGCAATTTATGTTATATTTATTGGGGAGGAGGGGACTAGCAAAGCAAACCAGGATAGCCACCCGCTGGCTAGATTTAGGCCATATGTCTTGCATATATAGATGCTGTATCTTCTCTTTAGGTAAAATTCTTTGTTTTTAACACCTCCAACCTAATCAGTGTGAGATGGGATATGCATATTTCAAGATTTAAGATAATACAACCAGTCCTGGTTTAGGAACTGCCTTGTTTAACAAGCATTCATAGTTATGACAATCATGAAAAAGTAACTTTGCAACCAGTGCTCGTATTAATGGCCTTCACAGGTCTGTAAAGCAAAGGAAAGCTGGAGTAAGATCAAAAGCACAGTTGTGTTTCACTTAGCAACCACCTCACGTAATGACCAAGTTGCCATTTCCAATTACGATTGCTAAATGAGGATTACCCGTAAGGGTTATGAATTAACAGAGAACAAATATATACTTAACTTTTTCTTCATGCTGCAGAGGAAAGGTTACATTTTTCTTTCTTTCTGTAAGTAGGGAAACAACTTGTCTGAGGGTAGATTTCAGGCTGATAAAGCTTTGGTTCAAGCATTGAGCTAAATCACATGACTTGTTTTGGGATTTGCAAAATGGTGTGAACCCACCCACTATTGTTTTAAGCCATGGTATGTGTTAAGTTTGCATGAAGAGTCAAACGCGAAGAGCTTCAGTAAAGTGTTTATTCAGTGACTACAGCTCAAATGGACCCGAGTTGGCTGGGCTACGGCTGCCTCTTATAGCCTGCAGCCGTAGTTGCCAGCCAATGGGAGTGCAGGGTTTCTTCCCGCACTATTTAAACCAATACCATTTAACATTTTACAAGAACAGTTCAAATAAACCAATAACATTCAAACCTACATACATAACAGTATGGCTTAAGAACAATGTTACTAACTTCACAACTGCAGTGATTCCCTTAGCAACTATGGCAAGAAAGCTTTAAACTGGGGCAAAATTCACTTAACAAATGTCTCAGCAACAGAAATGTGGGGCTCAAGTGGTCATAAGTTGAGGACTACCTATATTTCAAAAGCACAACAGATTTAAAAGGACAATGTGTTGAAACTACAAAACCTAGCTCTTTCCTTCGTCTCTGGGGTCGTGCTGAGCTAGGACCCTGCTTGGATGATGGTCTCCTTTCTCATTTGGACGGCCATTTTAGGATTTCATGATTAACATCTGATTTATGTATTGTGATTTTGGATTCTTTTAGATTCTGTTGAATTTTTCTGTAAGTCATGAAGAGTGACTTTGATTGAACTGGACATTTAATTTTAAATAAATAAATAAAAGTTGAAATTTGTATTAGCAGGGGATTCTTAACAGGTAGATAAAGCATTCCATTGCATGTTTTATCTACAGAAATGAACAAAGTTGCTCAAAGTTTATCAGGAGTAATGTTTGGAGGACTAGTAACTCAGCACTTAATTATTCTACATAATACAATACTAAAATATAAAACTTAATTATGACTAGATAGCACTTTAATTTGATTTGATTTGATTAGCAAGTATACATTTAAAGGAGCAACCATTTCTGAGCATGTTAGATCATTTTAATCTGAGGTCTACTATTTCTTAACTGTTATATCAAAATTGGATTCTTAATTATTAAGTAACGGGTATTTAATGAATTGGACCAAAGATAATTATATTTAAAGGAATACAAAATTACTTTCAAGTTACCATTAAGGCTGAAAATGAAGGAATGACATGAATACTTATTAGAAACATTTATATGGGGAGCAAACTATTCAGTAAGTAATAGTACTTTTACAAAATATGATTTTGTACATAAGTCAGTCCAGACAATGCTGAAACCATTAACTAAAGCATTAGTAAACACATTATTAAATTAATTGAGAAATATGCAGAATATCTTAATTAAACAATAATAGAAACTGAAGACTATTAATGTAATTAATTTTAAAATGGGTAGATTTCATGAATGGGTGGTATTGGAGGGCTGTTTTTTTTTAAAAGTCAAATCCAGGTATGCAGTAACAAAAATTTCTGACTGGAAACCAATTGGGTTTCTATCTATAATCAGCTGAAGAATTCTGAGAATTGAAGTCTGCACATTTTAAATTTGCCAAGGCTGAGAAACACTGCTTTAATTTAATAAGAGTCCCAGCAGATGCCAGTATACTTTCCTGTTGCACATTTACATCATAACAAATCAGTATTTACTGCTCTACTGTCCAATAGGTGGGCTCCGTCAGCTAAACAATGCCGGCTGGTGGGCCTGCGGGAGGGGGCCTTCTCTGTGGCTGCTCTGGCTCCCTGGAACCAGCTACCTCCTGAGGTCCGGACTGCCTCCACCCTACTGACCTTCCGTAAAGCAGTTAAAACATGGCTTTTCCGGCAGGCATGGGGCTCTTGATCTCGCGATTGAGATCTAGCGAGATCCGGCACTCCTGTTGCTTACTGTTTTTTAAATCGTTTTTAAATTTTTATAATGTACTTGGTTGTTGTTTTTTCTTTTTGCTGTGAGCCGCCCGGAGTCCTTTGGGAGTTGGGCGGCATATAAGTTTAATTAATTAATTAATTAATTAATAAAAGGTTTAAGTAATTAGCCTGTACCGAACAGTTGACAAGTCACTTCTTGTATGAATCAAGCATCTATCTGGATCCACACTGCAAAAATACAAAGCACATTTATTTGAAAACTCAGTGTGTCTGCTTCCAAGTCTTCAGATTTGCTATGCATACAAAGAAGTTTTGAGAAAACCTTGAAGTAACTATGCTGAAATTCAGAGAAGTTGCTTCATAGCTTGAAGCCAATTGATGCTTCCTTCACATTCACAACTAAAGTCCCTTATCAAATGCACAGCCTTATTCCATATTACATATCAATCTGGATTTGAACATGTGGTCAAACATGACTACATAAATGCTAATCAACAGACCATTAGGTGGAATAAGAATATTCAAAGTCTTAATATAAAAAAACAAAGTATCATGTAATAAACCTATTTGCAGATGACATAATTTTCTTGCAAATTCTGACAAAGATATTCTCTAATTACAACTTTAATACATTTCCCACAGTGGCGTAACTAGAAATAAAGTTTCATAAATCATTTCTATGCTAATTAATGTTGATCAGGGTGTTGCAACAATGCCTTTGGAAATTCACTAGTCTACATATTAACTTAGGATGGATTTAGATATTTAGGAGTACCGGCAGTTATTAGAAAATGTTGATACCAGTTTTAAAATTATAATATTTTTTGCAATAAATCAAAATAGATGTTTTGTTGTTAGAAGAGCCACCATTAAACTAGCTATTCTCTCTAAAATGTTATTCTTGTTTCAAATTTTTCCATTTTTCTGGCTTATTGCATTGAAAAATCCTTCTTATGTGTGTAGTTATAATTATTTTTAAAATTTAGAATATTAACAAAACTATAATGAAAAGTAATACAGAAAATCTGAAACATTACTGCAGTGTTTTCAGTTAAAATAATTAACTTTCCAAACTCAAAAGTCTAATTATCACTATACTTTTTATCACTTATAGCAATACATGCCTCCCAGATGTTAAGAAATTATTTTAAAATAGTATTCACTAAGCATTATAGCGTATGTGAAAGCAGTCTGTGTAATGCTCAGCCAATATTATTTTAAAGCATGTTTTACTGAAGAAGCCATAATGGTTGCACATAGCCCAAAGCCATTTATATGACATGCTGGGCAAAAAGCAAAGCATGTGATCACTTCATGGGAAGTACAAGGACTGAAGCTGACAAGGCAAGAAACCAGAAGCCTGAGAATAGACCGGATGATTGTGTAACCACAGCATAGTGCCATTAACAGCAAAGCCTGAGAATTAGGCTGCAAAAAAAAACTTTTATGAGGACAGGAGAAAGAAATCCAGGGTTTAAACCCTGAGGCGACACACACAAATATATAACAAGATTCTTAAACTCAGAAGATTTTTGTCAATACTAGAATGACTTATTTGGAATAAAAACCTAGCCAAACCTTGTCCTTGACTTCTCACTGCTAGGGACAGTACATTGGAGCTTCTAAACAGAGATTATTGTGAAGCATAAACCCATCCCTAGATATGTCTGATAGTTGACCTCACCCACACTCTCAAATGGCTGGATGGATTTCAGTTATCCTCCTACATATTGTCAAGTTTTGGACACTTCTATCCCTTGCAAATGTTCTAAATACTCCCGTCTTCCTCCAAACCCATCTCCAAACAGCTCGTGATTGTTGTCTTGCATTTGTTCTGTTGGAAGAAATATCCTTCTGGGTTCAGTTCCAAGTGGGGAAAAAGACACTGGAAACATGGAGATTATTTGGAAAGATGGTTTAATGATAGACAGGACCACATGCCTTGGGTGAAAAAGAAGGAAAAAGGGCAAGATGCTGAGAGTGCAATTGTTTTATACACTCTGTTGGGATTTGAATTTGAGCTTGTGTTCTGATTGGTTATCAAACTCCCATGGGGCCATGCAGAGGCAACTCTGTAGGCTGTTCTGAGTCCCAGGCTTGGTTGAGCCTTGCTGGATGATGATGTAATGAAAGGGCTTTGGGCAATTCCTGTTATAACTCTACCTGGAGTAGATCTTTGTTACGTAAAACAGAGTGGCCTAGGCCAGAGTAATGGTCCATTAGCAAAGGTGGGGGTGAGCTTCTGCTTCTGAGTTTCTATTCTTTTTAGGGGAAATATTCTGCCTTTTTAATATTTCCTAGGATATTTCATTTTTCTAGGAGAGGGGTGGGTGCTAACTTCCTACAGTTCCAACAACTGAAGCTGAGCCAGCCAGCTCTTCCTCCCTAGCCTTGAGTAGTGAAAGAAGGACCAGAGCAGTAACATGGCTACCAGTCAGCTTTATGCCTCTTTTTGGTCACCCAGACACCTTCAACTGGAAAACAGAATTTCTATAATTTGATATTTGGGGAAGTCAAGATGGAAGATAGCTGTCTCTGCTACATCAGGGCAATGCAGTTTGGCATCAAAATGACTCCACAGCTCAGGGTGGAAATGCCCAAAGACCACCCATGTTGTCAATGGGCTACTGGCAGGGGTTCAGGAGAACCCCTAGCTAAGATTCTGTGCAGTCTGGAGAAACCCCAAATCTCATTCCTGGGTGGCTCTGCCTACTCCACCCTGCTGCTCCCAGGAGTCCCCATGCAGCCTGTTTTGGATGCTGGTAGGTGCAGGGCACGCATGGCGGCTCAGGGAGGGTGAAAAACCGGCCTCCTGGGAGTTCAGGAAGGCCAGGAATGGGCCAGTTTCTGGCTTCTAGACAGCCTCCGGAGCCCAGGGAGCCTGTTTTCACCCTCTTGGAGGCTTGGGGAAAGCCTCCGGAGTCCGGGGAGGGCAAAAATGTGCCCCTCCCCCACCATGGTGCAGGAGGCTGACTAGGCCATGCCCACCATGGCCATGCCTACCCAGCAACCAGGCAGAAAACCCTTTGCTAAAAATTTTTGAAGCCCATCCCTGGAGAGGGGAAGACCACTGGAACATCCTGTGACACACATAAAGGTAGAAACCACTGCATTTTGTCCCCAACAGACCCGAGAAGTGGATCGTGACAACCAGAAAGCAGTGAAAGAAGCAAATATGTACTTTCTGATCGAATCCACCATCGCACTCTTTGTTTCCTTCCTCATCAATCTCTTTGTCATGTCTGTGTTTGGCCAGGCTTTTTTTCAGCACACCAACCAGGAAGCGGTAAGTGTTTTTTTCTTCCCTCAAAGTCAGCTCTGAGATTAACATCTATAGTTCCTTCCCGCCCCTACATGTAGGCTTTTATTCTTTTGATATATATAGAAAATGATAGAAATGGACTTGGGGATCCTGCCTGTCCATTGGCCTAAGAGCTCTCCCAAAAGGGAACCAAAGGGGGTGAAATTTGGAGGGAGGAACGAAATATAGATAGATATGAATCAATCAAGCAATTAGGAAAGAGTCAGATTAAGCTGGAGGATATAGAGATTTAAAAAAAAAAGCAGGAAAGAAAGTGCATCCCCATGTGAGAAACACTTAGACAGTGGCTTACAATGTGGCTAACCCATCTATTTAAAGTAACACCCCCCCCATTCTCTCTCTCTTTCTCCCTCCCTCCCTGCTCTCCCTCTCTCTTCCCTCCCAGTCATGTGAACCAGAATGGAGCTATTCTGAAAGGGTTGGGAATAATCCCAGAAGCCTTGTTCTGTATGATTTTTCTATCTTGTTTTCTCTCCTTCCCTAAAAGGGTTTAGAAAAAAAGAGAGTGAGTTATTCCTTCAGCCAAGTAGGAATTGGCCATCCTCATCCTATTTACCTACCCTAGCCCATCTGGTAGAATGTCCTATAGTCCTATGCTATGTAACAGTGGTATTTCAATGACTGGGAGTCAGAGAAACAGGAACCCAGTTGTGCAAACCAATGCAGTAAAAGCTTCCCTTTACCAGTTGTGAAGAAGGAAAGGCAGATTTTTGCACATTGCCATACAAGAGAAGTGTTCCTACCCGTGGTGGGATTTTTACTACTGGTTCTGTGGGCGTGGCTTGGTGGGCGTGGCAGGGGAAGGATATTGTAAAATCTCCAGTCAGAGATGGGATTTGCCATTTCTCTGAACTACTCAAAATTTCCGCTATCAGTTCTCCAGAACTGGTCAGACCCTGCTGAATACCATCTCTGGTTCCTACCATTAAATAGAGGAAGCTGGCCATTATAGGCCACAAAGGCTAGGAAAAAAGGGGGCACAAGTGACGGTAAGATGCATAGGGACAGACCCACGGATCCCACCTATTTGTGTGAGAGTTGTAATTTGTTCTAGAGAGTTTACCAAACACAGAGAAATATAAAAGGGGATGACAAGCAATATTGGAAAAGATTAATAGCATTTAAAAGATTTTATGTAAGAATTACCCTACAATTTCTCAAACAGCAGGCTGGTCTTTTTATGGCAGAGCAAAGAGTGCAGGAACTGTAATAGGCCTGTTTCTAATGAAACAGTTTTGGTTTTTTCTTTTGTCTTCTATAATCCAGCATGATGTCTGTGCCAATCAGAGCTTATTCTTGAATCAGAGCATTTTCCCCAACTTTCCTGAAAACAATGAGACTGTGACTGTGGATATTTTCCAAGGGGTAAGTATCCAGCAAAATGATGGCTATCAACCAAACTGGTGCTATAAACTGTATAAATAGAACCTCCAGATGAACACTCAACTGCTTCTGTTCTCCCAATAACTTGCATTGAGAAGCAACTCATAGCCAATGCAGCTCCCATAATAATGTTTGATGGGCAAACATTGTGCTGTCCAGCCAGTTATAGTTAATAGGGAATTGGGATAGTTAGTTAGGAATTGGGAGCTGTCCCCTTAACGGAATACATCATGGTAAATGTAGTTAACGTATCCTGGGAAATGTAGTCCATGTCACGTGGCCACATCTGCAATCCTGACTGGTCACTGAATTGACCCTTGGTGGGTTGCGGGAGGTTCCTTCATTCTTGCCTGAACCCAGCATCATGCTGCTGCTTCACCCCCTTGCTCCACCATTATTGGAATGAAAGGAGAACTATCCTTTTACACCAGAAAGTCAGCTATGCAAAGAGTTGGACATTGAGATGAATCTCGACGTAACTATGAGTTATCTTGAGGATTTTTTAAAAATTCATATTTATATGCTGCCCTTTTCCGGAGACTCAGGGCGGCTTACAATTTTTTGGAGCATAACCCAATGCGCTCAGCAATAGCCTTCATTCCATTGTATATGCCTGCTTATTACTAAGCGGCATTTTTACAAAGTCAGCTTATTGCCCCCAACAATCTTGGGTCCTCAATTTACCTACCCCGAGAGGATGGAAGGCTGAGTCAACCTTGAGCCTGGTGGGATTCGAGCCTGCACTAATTGCAGGCAGCTGGAACTTAAGTGCTAGGCATTTAACAGCCTGCACCACCAAGGCTCTTATGAATGATGAACTAATAAAAAGACTTTGTATGGATGCTTTGTGGAGTTATCTGTCTGCTTTATAATCAGCTTATGGTTGTAAGGTCCAGAACAAACATAGAATGTCCATAATTACCTTGTCACCACATGCTGAGCCAGCTGAAGCTTCCAATTGGTGTGCAAGGGTTGCTTTGCATTGTAGTAGTCCAGGTATGAGTTGACAAGGGCATGAGCGATCATTAATGAAACTTCCTTTTTCCAGAAATGGTTTGAACTGGCATGTAATCACACAAAGGGGTTTCTAGCCATGGCTTCCCCACCTGCTATTCAGAAGCGCCTCCAGATTTTGAACCAACTTTGTCTCAGGGACTACAGCCCCATCTAGAGTTACAGATTTTCAGCTGTTTTCAGGATCAGTTGGCTTTCAACTCTTGATTCTGCAAGTCACCCCAACTTGTGGATTGAATCCGAGTCTGTATTACCCCACCTTCCAAATATACCAAATTCCATTCCATTACCTTTCTAACCAAAGATGGAGACATGCATTTCAATAGATGGCCTCTCCTAGCAGGTTCGTAAAGATATTAAACAATAGGGAGAGAAGGTCTCTAAGACCTATGGCTGTCACTTCTATTGCTTTTTAAATTTCCTTATCAGGAAGCCTTGTGATTGATTTAAAATTCCCTCTCCTCCACTCCATCATTTTCACTTTAATTAGAATTATCTAATTACTTTCTATTTTTAGTTCTTTAGGCTGTTGCTGTTGTCACTATAATGTTAGGCTTGGACAAATGAGATGGTGAGCAGCTGTGTGGGCCTTTGCAGGATGAAGTCAAAATTATTTAATGCATTTTTACATAGCACAAAGAGCATGTCCATTGTGGAATACAAGCCATGAATGTTTGCCTTTTTCTATGCAGGGAATTATCCTGGGATGCTACTTTGGGCCCATAGCTCTCTATATCTGGGCTGTTGGAATCCTTGCAGCAGGTCAAAGTTCAACCATGACAGGAACCTATGCAGGACAGTTTGTTATGGAGGTGAGAAAATACTTGGAGACTGAGGTATAGTAAGTTGGGAAGTGGGAAGGGCTGACATTCAGCAGTGGCAAAGGATGAGATAATTATGCCTGCCTATCACTAAAATAGATATAAAAGCCTTCTTAAATATAGGGCAATATAACTATAGTTTTCTTTGCTTTTAAGTTACAAAATGCAAATGAAGGAAAGAAACCTCAAAATTCTGGACTTTGTCTTTTTTCCTTTCCTTACATACATTCCCCACATAGAATGGAATCACTATGTCTTGATATGCCTTTGTCAAAGTACATGTGAAACCAGAATTTTCCTGATTCATATACCGTTTCTGATTGCTATTATTTCACTTAGTAGCTGCTGGAATTCCAATATTCCCATTTCTCCCATCTTCTTTCCTGACCTCTTCCGCAGGTAAAATACTCCCTCTTCTCATATTTTCTCCCATGGTTTTTCCAGCTCCACATATCCTTTTATGTCCAGACTCATTTTATCCTGTTAGAACATCTTTTTCCCATAGTGCATAGTGCATACATGTTGTCCTTGAGGTGATTGAGAACTATTGGTCTAAGATATCCTTTCCGTACCTCCACTACTTTTTTCCTGCCCGAATGTTCTCTGTTCTGTCTTGCTACTTAAAGTGGTGTCCTGAATTTATTTTTATTTTTTTTTATTTTATATTTTATTCATATTTATATCCCGCCCTTCTCCGGAGATGCAGGGCAGCTTACAGTTTTTGGGATACAACCCAATGCGCTCAGCAATAGCCTTCCTTCCATTGTATATGCCTGCTTATTACTAAGCGGCATTTTTACAAAGTCAGCTTATTGCCCCCAACAATCTTGGGTCCTCAATTTCGGGTTTGCTTAGCATGTTAAGCAAAACTATTAGTTAAAACCTATAGCTTTCTTTCTATATCCTTTCGGGATATCACCAGCCAGTGCGAAATAATCTACCATCAATGCTAGCAGTTTTTTTGGTGACTAATCCAAGTGCTTTCATGGGCAAAGATGAATCAAGTTTTGATAGGTGGATGTGCAGAATTGATGTTGGGGATTTGAAACTCATTAATAATAATAATAATAATAATAATAATAATAATAATAATAATAATTCATTAGACTTGTATGCCGCCCTCTCTCCCTAAGGACTCAGGGCGGCTCACAGTATAAAACCCAATACAATAATTTACTTAAAAATCAATTAAACATTACAAGCCTAATAACAATAAAATGATTAAAATTCATTAAAATTACTCTAAAACAAACTGCCCCCCTTGGTTCAGTCCAGACCGGCCTGCTGAAAGAGCCAGGTCTTCAGGTCACAGTGAAAGGAGCGGAGATCAGGGGCCAAACGAAGGCCCAAGGGGAGCTGATTCCACAGGGTGGGTGCTCCCACAGAGAAGGCCCTACCCCTGGGCACCACCAGCCGACAATGTCTGGCCGACGGTACCCCAAGGAGGCCCTGCCTGTGGGGCGTGCAGAGGTGATCGGGCGTATGCCAGCAGGAGACACTCCCAAGTACCCCAGACCCAAGCCATGTAGGACTTTATATGTTGTTACTAATACCTTGGGGTAGGTAAATTGAGGACCCAAGATTGTTGGGGGCAATAAGCTGATTTTGTAAAAATGCCGCTTAGTTAATAAGCAGGCATATACAATGGAATGAAGGCTATTGCTGAGCACACTGGGTTGTATCCCAAAATAAAAAAAAATTGTAAGCCGCCCTGAGTCTTCGGAGAAGGGCCGCATATAAATGTAATTAAAAAAAATAGGAATGACTCCCGGGATGTTGTGTAGCAATCATTCCTTGATGCTTTGGACCAATCCTGGAGCTATGCTCACCCCGAATTGGAGTCTTTTGCATTTAAAAGCCCCCCTGTGTGTGACAATTGTCTGCACCTCAGCCATGGCTTCGTCAACAGGTAGCTGTTGGTAGGCCTGTGCCAAGTCCAGTTTTGCTAATATTGTTCCCTGGCCCAAAGAGTGCAGCAGGTGTTGTACAACGGGCACGGGGTAGGCACTCTGCTGCAATGCCTTAATCAGGGTCATTTTATAGTCTGCACAGATCCTGATCGACCTGTCTGGTTTCACTGCTATCACAATGGGGATCTCCCACTTTGCGTGGTCCACCGGTTCCAATACCCCTTGGTCAATCAGCTTGTCGAGTTGCTTCTCGACTTTTGGCTGCAGGGCGAAGGGAACTCTGCGCGGTTTGAAACAGATAGGGGCAATGGTGGGGTCTAAACTAAAAGAAATTGGGGTCCCTGTGTACTTGCCCAGTTTGCCGTCGAAGACTGCTCTGAACTCCCATTCCAGCTCTGCGATGTCTCCCTTCCAGTCATGGGTAGAGGTCCTGGTCACGTGGACGCCATCGATGCTGATTTGGAGTGGTGAGAACCATTCCCACCTGAGCAGACTGGGTAGGCTCCGATCTACTATAGTAAGCGGTAGTTTTCCACTGAATGCTCCATAGTCTATGTGGACAGTCTTCTTTCCTATGACGGGTATTTGGTGGCCCTGATAGTCTCTTAATATAATGTTCTGCCGTTCCAATTGGCCCCGCCATAGGTTGGGTAGGATTCCCCTCAGCGTCTTCCAGGATACCATCAAAATGTAGGACCCTGAATTAAACTCCATCCGGCATGATTTGTGCTCAATCTGCTTTCATCACTTTGTTGGCTTCATAAGCATTGGCGTGCCTCACCTCGGTCTGCGCGTAGCCTACGAAGGTGAAATGGCACTCTTCTTCTCTCGCCTCTTCCCACCTTTTGAATCTCCCACCAGAGGACTTCCGCCCCCCACTTTGGCAGCCATGTCGCATGGGAGATGCGGTGACCACTGGCTGTGCGGCCCAACAAACCTCTGCGATGTGGCCTCGCTGGTCACACCTTCGGCATATAGTATCTTTGAACCAGCAAACTGATCGGTTATGGCTCCCACCGCAACTGCTGCAGTCTTGCGTTCCCGGTTTGCCACTTGGTTTTCCGGTCCTCAGTTTGTAGACCTCGCCATCAGCCCTGTCGTCACTGGCTTCAGATTCTGGTTCCGTGGGCCATGGCATAGGTGTCGGTCCGGGTGGCATGGACCTTCCCATTGCCCCGGATCCATGCAGCCAAGTAGTCTGATGATTCCACGGCCCTGGCTTCGTCGACTGCTTCTTGGAAGGTTACGTCTTCACGGGCGAGGAGCTTCTTCTGCAATGCGGGGTCCCTGGTGCCCAGGATGATCCGGTCTCTGATCATCCCTTCGGTGTCGGGGAACTTACAGTTCTTCGCTAGCCTTCTCAGTTGTGCGATGAACATATTGTTTCCCTGTCTCTCTGGCTCTGCGTATAAAAATCATATCGACTGGCCAGGTAGGACGAGGATGGGCCATAGTGACCCCGCAGGGCGCTCTGCAGGTCCTCCCAGGATACGGCCTGCAAGTTGTCGGTGACTAGGGCATCGGCCATCTCGTATATTTCAACGTAGCAGTAAGTCAGGAACAGTGCCTTTTTTCTTGGCGTCGGGTGCGTCCTGGAGTCGGTTTACTTCGAGGTGCAGGTTGAATCGCCCCATGTACGAGGACCATTTTTCCTTGCCAGGTCGTACAGGATGGCCATCGGACGATGAGCCAGGCTGGAAGATTGCTGTGCCATGCTGTCTGCTGTGGGGGGGCGGGTGTCTGATCCCGGTGGCGATGCAGTAGCCAATGTCGATTGTTCCTGCTCCTTATGTGCAAGATCCCTCCTTTGTCGCCACTGTTTTAGATGGGTCGTGCATAGATAGGCAGGACACAGATCAGGTACAACAGTTTTATTTAACGTTAGAAAAAGCATGCCGCAAACACACGGCAGGCACCAGCTTTTATAGCCAACACTGTCCACCAATTCAGCCACTGATGGGACTTTATTTTTCCCACCAGTGGCTGAGCCAACGAGTGGAGTCTTCAGCCGACTCCACTCTTTGGCCATATATGGGCATACAGAACAACCGGCATTGAGAAGCCCATGTTCTCTGTAAGCTTTATCATGACTATCAGTGAATAAGTTTCCTCAGGATAAAATCTTTAAAATGGGCTCCCTCCCAAAGTCATTCTTATGCTCCACTACACCCACACAAACACAACTATTTGCCCACACTTATCTGATCCCTTAATTTGGTTCACATGCTGTCCTGGGCTACAGGATGCTCTGGGCCTAATTTTAAAATGGTCTTCCCCAAGCTGATGTACTCCAATTATTTTGGGCCCCAGGCCTTTCATCCCCAGCCAGGATGGCCTGGGAATGCAAGCAAGGGAAGGCAGCCCTCAACCCCATTTAGAAATAGATTAACCAATCTTTGGGTTTTTTTTCTCACAGAGAAAAAGATCTTTATTTGTTAGATTTACGCAGGTAGTCCTTGAATTACGATTACAACTGAGCCCAAAATTTTTGTTGCTGAGACATTTGTTAAGTGAGTGTTGCTTCATTTTATGACCTGCCACAGTTGTTAAGTGAATCATTACAGTTGTTAAGCTAGTAATACAACTGTTAGGTGAATCTGGCTTCCCCACTGACTTAGCTTGTCAGAAAGTCGCCAAAGAAGATCACATGACTCCAGGACACTGCAGCCGTCAGAAATATGAGTCAGTTGCCAAGCATTTTGATCACATGACCATAGGGATGGTGCAATGGTTTTAAGTGTGGGAAATGATTAGTTTTTTCAGTGCCATTGTAATTTCAAACGGTCACTAAATGAACTATGTGAGTTGAGGACTACCTGTACTTACCTTTTCTCCAGGAAGAGAAGGCATGCATAGAATATCTGTCTTCTCTTTTTCCCAGAACAAGTGGGGAGAGTGGGGAAGAGGCTGAGCTGAGAGATAGTGGCTTGACCATTAAGCTTCCATAGGTGAAGTGGGATCTCTCCGTTTGTATGGCTCTTCCATGTGGCAACCCTAACTGCTGCTATGCAGGGTGGGAGCCAGCAGAAACCTCTGCCACCTTAATCCAAAGCTGCTTTTTCAAGAGGCACCTGGACTTCCTGGTTTTTCTTTGAAGACGTTTTGCTTCTCCATCCAAGAAACTTCTTCATCTCAGAGCTGAAGAAGTTTCTTCAATGGGGAAGCAAAATGTCTTCAAAGAAAACCCAGAAAGTCCAGTTGCCTCTTGGGCAGGGGGAGCACCTTTGGGACAACCATGACCTGGATGACTGAGAATCTCCATAGATATCTGCCACCTTAAAGAACTGCTGATCAAATTTCCACTCACTATCTGCTGAACTGTGAAAAAGACTAGGAGTTCTGCCTGAGTGAGAAGTGAGGAGGAAGAAGAGGGGAAACAGGAAAAGCCTCTTTGGGTGCCAGTAACTGGTCTTCTGCTGTGGGGGTGCAATCCGACTACTCTAAGGACAAAGAACTGGCAACAGGGATTTTTCCCTCCCATTTCCGTCTTTCCCCCGAAGGGAAGAGAAATTCAGGAAGAGCCAATTTCCCCCAGCAAGATTCAGGGGTAGATTCAGCTTGGCACCCAGCAGCCTCTCAGTAAAGTTGCCCACCCCACCCACTCACCTGCAGCTTGGATGCTGGAGGACCTAAGCCACAGAGTGGGAAATATATAAGAAAATATCAAGAACTAATTTTCCACCATGAATCGCAAGGGAAGGTGGGAGAAGTATTTGGGGTAATGTCTCCTTGCTGCCAGTTTCCTGATCCTCTGGACACTGGAGAACTGACAGGTGGCATGATTTCTGCCTTGCTCCCTTTTTGGGGCCTAGAGAATTGGCACCTCAGAGACCAGATTTCCATCCTTGCCTCCTGCTTTACTGCCACTCATGGTTGCCAAGAGAAATGGGGGAGATGGCTTTCTCTAGTCAGAAATGGCCTTGAAATCAGTGACCAGGAATCAGGAATTAACAGGAGCAAGGCAGTCCCCTTCTTCCCAAATTTACCTCAGAAGGATTTGCCGCAGTGCAGCTTGTGCCAGCAGAAGTTGAAAACATCACTTTTGAAGTAGAACAAGGGAAGATGGGGTGAGGTTGCCATACTTATGGAGCAAGGACGGGTGGAGTATAACGTTGTGCATTCATGTCCTCAGGAAATGGTTAGCAGAGTGTTTCTGTACTGGGGCAAGCAGGCAAACTCTTAGTGATGGCCATTTAAGCAAAGCTTTATTTCTGTCCACATTTCAATATTGCATAGATTTCGTGTGTGTGTGTGTGTGTGTGTGTGTGTTGTTGTTTTTTAACTTGAACATATCATCTTCCATTAAACAGTGTGTCGTCTCGGTGCAATTGTCTCTGTGTTATTACAATCAAAATTTACAATATTCATTACATTGATAATTCTCTAATCTTACAATATTAATAATCAGCATTATAACTCTATTCATTTCTCCCTCTTAACATATCTTCTAATGAAGATATAATATTATATTCGATATGGTAATCTTAACAATCATATATAATAACCATCATGTTGTTTACATCTCTATCTTAACATATGTTCTTTCTTTCACTAATCTCCATTTTTCTCATTTCTATTTTTATTCTCCAACCATCCATAAAGCAGCTCCCATGTCATATAAGATTCAGTTTGTTCTTTCTCCTTTATAGCAAGTGTTAATCTGTTCATTTCTGCAAGATTTCAATACGTTTATAGCAGGCAAGATCCCCTTTTGGCAGCAGAGTGGTGTGTGGAGAGATGTGGTTTCAAATGATCTATAGATGAGGACAGAGAATGGTTCCAAGGATTCTTGTGACTAATAAAAGCATCAAGAACCAAGCAGAAGACTCTTGCTTAATCTGTCCCATTGTTCTGATTGTTCTCTCCACTTCTAGCCAGCGGTGCTTTTCCAGTGTTCTGTTCTGAGCCGATTCCTCCATGAGGGCATGTGTATGATTCAACAGGCTGTCCATTTCTGCATTTTTTTAAAAATTGAAACAGTTCAAAGAGCCCTCTTGTGGAATACTCATCTTTTCTGCTTCTTAGCCAACTAGCAAATTACTTGTTCTTTTAGAGCACCAATTTGATCTCTGAGAAATGCTCTGTCACTAGCAATGGCCACTATGATAAATAACCTTTGTATAACTCTCTACATTCCAAATATAGTCAAATGATTCAACATTTTGCTTTTTAAAAATATATATATATATATTGCAATAATTTAAATTGACCACTAGGTTGCAATCTTTTTTCAAAATAGTTGCCGTTCAGTTAGAGATTAACTGTGTTTGAAATTGCTGTTCCTGCTACTTGCCTTCAACTATTTATTTATTTTTTATTTATTTGATTTGTCAATCGCTTACAAGATAATAGGTATAAGTATAAATATGAGTAAGAATACAGGAAATAGGTACGAATAAATGGGGACAATAGGACAGGGACTGGAGGCACGATTGTGCACTTATGCATGCCCTTTACAGACCTCTTAGGAATGGGGTGAGGTCAATAGTGGATAGTTTAAGGTTAAAGGATAGTTTAAGGTTAAGTTAAACTACTCACTCATAATCATGATTTTAAAAAATGCCCAGGCAACATCATTTTTCTGTTTGGCACCCGTGATGTTGCTTTCATCTCAACCCCTGTCCATAGCTGAGACTAGCTTAAGAAGTTCTTAGCTGTATCTATGACTTAAAGGAATGTTTTTCTTCTTATTTTGACACTATCCAAGAGAGCCTCAAGTTATGCAAAAGAAGTTAAATTTTTTTTTCAGGTGACCAGGGGAGAGGGATTTTTGATAAGTATAGCAGGACTACAAATGACTGATAGTAGCTTGGCCTTTATAAAACTCTCTCTTTTTTTAATTTCCTGCAGGGTTTTCTGCAACTGCGCTGGTCTCGCTTTGCCCGTGTGCTCTTCACTCGTTCCTTCGCCATTCTTCCCACTGTCTTTGTTGCTGCCTTCAGGAACGTAGGAGACTTAACAGGCCTCAACGACCTCCTAAATGTACTCCAGAGCATACTGGTGAGTTTCTAATCCAGTAGCAGCCCTCTCCCAAGATACAGAATAGAATAAGAATAGCATAGCATAGCATAGCATAGCATAGCATAGCATAGCATAGAATTCTTTATTGGCCAAGTGTGATTGATAACCCTGCTTATCTGAATGTGGGCTGCTGAAGAAGATGTGTTCTAGTCTTTTTGTTTATCCTTCCTCAGCTTTTTGTTGTCTGTTTTGAATGGTGTGTAAATGTGGTTTCTGTAAGTAAACCACAAGAATTTCACAATTATAGCATGTGGTCATAATTGGACCACTGTAATGGCATAGGGGCGCAGTGACTCAATGGCTAAGAGCTTGTCGATCAGAAAGATTGGCAGTTCGAATTCCTAGCACTGCATAATGGAGTGAGTTCCCATTACTTGTCCCAGCTTCTGCCAACCTAGCAGTTCAAAAGCATGTAACACTGCAAGTAGAAAAATAGGGACCACTTTGGTGGGAAGGTAACAGCATTTTGTGTGCCTTTGGCATTTAGTCATGATGGCCACATGACCACGGAGACGTCTTTGGACAGCACTGGCTCTTCGGCTTTGTAACGGAGATGAGCACCGCCCCCTAGAGCCAGAAACGACTAGCACGTATGTGTGAAGGGAACTTTTATCTTTACCTTAATGTTTGTAAACCGCCAGAATTCCTGTAGGAGAGATGGGTGGCAAAAAGATCCAATAAATAAATAATCAATGGTCAGTAGCCCTTAGAAAATATGTTGTTTGTTCGCCCATGTAGTTCCATAAAAAATTCTGAGAAGGGATACAGAAAGAAAACACAGTACACACTTTTAAAACCTGCCTGCATGCTCAACCTGTTTTTTTCTACCTAATTCTAGCTACCTTTTGCTGTCATACCTGTTCTCACCTTCACCAGCATGGAACCTCTCATGAAGGATTTTGTCAACGGGATGTAAGTAGCTCAACTGGGATGGGGACTCCTTGGTGGTTCTGAGGACCATTTCTATCTTAAATTTGTACTGTTGAACCTGCCACAGAACCACGGTGCTCAGATCTCCATCTGTATTTCAAAGTTCAATTTAGTCAGGCTTGCTTGTTCTTCCATATAAACAGCTTTCTCATTAGGTTGTTCTATAAATAGAAGATGCTCAGGAGGTGTTCCTGTCATGTCAAGCTTAACCCTCGGCAATTATGTGGATATGTCCATCCTTTTTTGGCAATAATAAATCACAATACACGTAGGCATTAGTTATGCTAATTATAGTATTTAGAGGATTGTGTGGTTTCCTTTTCTTTAAAGACAGAAATGAAAGAAATCAAGGTAGGAAGTGTTCTAAGAAGAGGGAAAGTCTTCTCCTCCCCGCAGAGATTAATCTTTTTCACTCTAGGTGATTTGGCAGATGTAGCTCCGAAAAGGTGGTTGAGATGGAACTGCTTCAATAACATGTATTTTCTCTCCTCTTGTTTTCTTAGCATTGGAAAATTTCTAATGATTCTGATCACTGGATTAATCTGTGCAATCAATTTATACTTCGTGGTGACGAGCATCATAAGCTTGAACTTTCTGGCTTACTACATTGCCATATCATTCGTGCTCCTTGCTTACGTGGCCTTCGTCTGCTACCTGGTAGGAAGCTTGTATGCAAATCAGGCATCATTCATATCGGTGGTTTATCCCCAAATTGGATTTAACAGTTCTAGGGATTACCTGTTCAAGCAGATAAGATGGTGGAATCTAGTGCATTAAGCTGTTCCTAATGCAAAATCTCAAGGGAAGATAATCAGGGACCTGAGTCGTAGTGATGAAATAGCCGATGCCTGTTTATCCTGACTATTCAGTCAGCTCAGCTCTTTCTCTTCCCCCATTCCTTATCATAACTAAAAATGGTGTTATATAAAGATAGGTGTTTATGAAGCGATAGATAGAATGACATTTCTGGAGAGGACACAGAAATGGACTGAAATTGTATAACTTGCTAAGGGCTATGTGGTTTGACTTTAGCACAGCATGTTATGCCAAATTCAGTATAGGCCACTTTTAAGCAAATTGCAGCTTAGCACAACTTCTGGAACGGATCTAATGGTCCCATGGAAACAATACCCCCTTAAATAAGTACTTTGTGGGGAAATGAACTCACACCTATCTCTTGGGCGAGCTGGCTGAGAATTCTGAGAATGGTCACTCCAACATATCTGAAGGGCAAAAGCTTGAAGACCAACTTAAGAATATAAGAGAATTGTTATGGGGGAAAGTGGGCTAGTCACACAGGGACATTATTCCAGGCAGATGGAGAACATAAGGAAGGTTCTTTGGCTTGACAGTCAAAACCAAGGGTCTCCAAACTTAGCCACTTTAAGACTTGTGGACTTCAACTCCCAGAATTCCCTAGCCAGCATGGCTGGCTTGAGAATTCTGGGAGTTGAAGTCTACTTGTCTTAAAGTGGCCAGGTTTGAAGACCTCTGGTCAAAACTCTCCCTCATTTTTTAAAAAATTCATATTTATATGCTACCCTTCTCCGAAGACTCAGGGTGGCTTACAATTTTTGGAGCGCAACCCAATGCGCTCAGCAATAGCCTTCATTCCATTGTATATGCCTGCTTATTACTAAGCGGCATTTTTACAAAGTCAGCTTATTGCCCCCAACAATCTTGGGTCCTCAATTTACCTACCCTGAGTGGATGGAAGGCTGAGTCAACCTTGAGCCTGGTGGGATTCAAGCCTGCACTAATTGCAGGCAGCTGGAATTAAGTGCTAGGCATTTAACAGCCTGCACCACCAAGGCTCTTATGTATTTATTTAATATACATATATGGCCACCTGTCTCATATACATGACTATACCATACAAATACATGCAACTTGTTCTTGGATTTTGTCATCTCTCTCACCATTCCAGATTTGGACCTGTCTCATTTCACATGGAGCTGCCTTCCTGGCTCGTGGGCCCCATACTCGGTTCAGTTATGGACTGCAGTGATAGTACATCCCACTCATCACCACTGGAAGCTGATGAATCATCACTATGTCTCCCCAACAAAACAGGAAGCAGCTGCTCTTGGGCATCTGCCAGGAAGCAAAGGTGTCAGAAGCAGAGTTTCTGTTGGCAAAGGATGGACTCCGCATCAGTAATGATCACTCAGCACAGTGCCTGCTTTGCGGGCCAAAAGTTCCAGGGACAATTTCTGGCATTCCTAAAGAACCTTCAGACTTGGAATGGCTGTGGTGTAACTTCCAGAGAGGTTTCAAGACTTGATGCACTCTTGTTTTTTGTTTTAATTCTGACAATATGTAGCAAGTTATGGGGGGAAACAGTATAAAGAAAGAACTATAAAGTATTCTAGATACTCATATCAAATGTACACACCTTCTACCAGCTTCAGACCCAGATCGGCTTTGGGTGGAACATCAAGACATCCATTTTAATAGTGGGTGGGGAGCAGTCCTTTTTGGGGGGGTAGGTGAGTTTAGGAGCTTAAGGAATGGGGGTAAAGACATGAATGTTTGATTCCACCATTGGTGAGGCCACAAAGGAATGCTGGAAGAATGCACACACCCCTTTGTTTCTACTTCTACACCATTGCTTTAGACTTTCTCCTTCAAGTTGCCTGCTCTGGCCTGTGACTCTCTGTGGGAAATCCAGCAAAGTGAGATGCATCTAATATTTATACTGCAGAATCTGGCAGCTATTCCTTCTTTGCACCCATTTTAATCTAAAACCTACTATCAGAGCCTGTAAGACAACTCCACAAGCCCACACTCTGGTGAAGGATCCACTGTAGATCAACCATCTCACCTCACTTTCTCCATCCTACTGCTGCTTGACTTCTGCCCTCAGGATGAACATAGTAATGGGAATGACAGATGGAGTAATGAATCATGTTAATTAGAACAAGGGGGGGTCGATTCAGTGTATGAATTCACACATTATGCCAAGCCATGACTTACTTAACTATGGTTTATTGACTAATATGACATGTTTGTTATATATATAACATGATACAGGATTTGTAAATGTTGGGTTTACACAGTACACCAAACCAATGCAAAACAACCACTTTATGGTTTAATGTAAGGGACTGAAGAAGGTATCGGATTCTCAAAGCCTAAGACAAATGCTATTAACATAATTTGGATTGCAAAGTTTCTTCCCCATCTTAGACGCTTCAGTTCTAGCAGTTCCTTTTCAGATCAGTGTCTTAGTTTAAGCTCCTGTGCAGCCATGGCACTAAAACATAGAGGTAGTTCCAGTGGTGGGATTCAAAAGTTCCCACCACCGGTTCTGTGGGCGTAGCTTGGTGGGCGTGGCTGCAGGGGTAGGATCGCGTGACTTGCACAACTCGCGTGACTCATGCGACCACGCACACACCAAACACGATCCTCTCTCTGCCTCACCAAGAACAATTGCAAGAACACTGGAGTTCTAGAGTGCAAATCTCTTGTCGCTTTGGAGCAGAGGTCTCCAAACTTGGCAACTTTAAGACTTGTGGACTTTGACTTGTGGAGTTGAAGTCCACAAATCTTAAAACTGGCTGGAAGATTCTGGGAGTTGAAGTCCACAAGTCTTAAAGCTGGCTGGAGAATTCTAGGAGTTGGAGTGCACAAGTCTTAACGTTGCTAAGTTTGGGGACCCTTGCTTTGGGGGAACAGACCTTAAATCTGGCAGAAACTGGCAGGCTCAGCATGCTAGCATTTGCTGGCATTCTCACCAGATTTGAAGTCCGTTCCTCCAGCACACAAGAGGATTTCTCTTCCCTGCAGGAAGGGAAAGGAAAATCCCTTAGCATGCCAGGGGAAAGGACCTGAAATCCATCATCCCTCTACTTGTAAGTTACTTCCCCATTAGCTTTCTGGAGAAGCCACCAAAGAAGATTGTAAATGGCTGTCCCATGATCACACTTAGTGACCAGTCGTAAATTTGAACAGCCAAGCGCCCCAAAATGTTATCATGTGACGTTGGAGGTGCCAACAAGATGCTTTAGGGAGGCTGAAAGTATTTTATAGGCTATAAACCATTCTTTCCAAGGCTATCGTGATTGAAAACGCTCATTAAATGACCAGTCATAATCTACTTGTAGATGGAGAGATTCAGAAGGCATAGAAAACTGGAAAATAAATATGAGTTTCCTTTTTTGCAAAAGCTGTGTATTCTGTGTATCATGAAGTCCTGTCCTATAAGAAGTATTAGATGTTAAAAAAAAGGATGAAAGCTCCCATATCTTAAATCTGGGTTTGACAATGAAATGATGACAAAGCCCCTAGATATCTTCCTAAGAGAGTGGTAGCCTTGCAGCATTCTTATCTTCATATATTCCCCCAGTTGGGTTTTGACTCAAAGCAAAGAAAATGAACCGTGGGCCAACTAGCCCCAAAGCGATGCTTGTGTTTTTTAAATTACTCTTGGTTTATGCTCAGAGGACCAGGAGAATGGTCAGAGAGAGGATAGGGAGGTGTTCAATGAATTCCAGAGGAGAAACAAAAATGTCTGGAAAATCTGGGGTGCAAAAATCAGCAGAGGGAATGAAGAGGATATCCAGAGAAGAAGGGGAAAAAACACATACTTCTACATACGAACAGGGAGCCTTTATATATGGAGAGAAAGGCTATCTCAACATTTTGTGGCTGGCCCTGCCCTTCCTGGCTGCCAATCTGTGGTAGCACAGTACTCAGCCAGCTTGTTCAATTTTCTAAATATGTTCAAGATCTCCCAGAATCTGGAGACCTCTGCCCTTGATACAGTAGTTAAATGAAAAGGAGGATTTCCTGCTACGCTTTTTAAACCTGCAGACCTAGCAAAGGCTTTCTTTGGTATCTGATTATTTTTATCTAGGAGAATGGTTGTCAGTTTTAATAGTTGTTCCTCTGTCCAAAAAGTGCAGAAATTGATAGGTGCCAGATTCGATATGTGCAGCAGAGTATGTTCATCTTATTTTAATTGACTGGCAATCTATAGCAACAGTAAGTTCTGAATCCTTCTGAAAGCAGTCTCATCTGCAGGCAGGGAAAATGGGCCTGTTTTTAGTATCTGGCCCCAGTGGTGGGATTCAATTTTTTTTACTACCAGTTCTGTGGTTGTGGCTTGGTGGGTGTGACGGGAAGGATTCTGTAAAATCTCCAGTCAGAGGTGGTATTTGCTGGTTCTCTGAACTACTCAAAATTTCCGCTACCAGTTCTGCAGAACTGGTCAGAACCTGCTGATTATCACCCCTGGTCCTCGCACTTACAACCACTGCAGCATCCCCTGTGGATGATCAAAATTCAGGTGCTTGGCAACTGGCCTGTATTTATGACAATTGCAGTATCCCAGGGTCATGTGATACAATGGTGGGATTCACATTTTTTTACTAACGGTTCTGTGGGCGTGGCTTGGTGGGTGTGGCAGGGGAAGGTTACTGTAAAATCTCCAGTCAGAGGTGGTATTTGCTGGTTCTCTGAACTACTCAAAATTTCTACTACCAGTTCTCCAGAACTGGTCAGAACCTGCTGAATACCACCTCTGTCTGGCCCTATAAACTGACTGTATCTTCTAAACTCAAGTTAACTGACTTTTTATTCCATTAAACTGATTAGTTACATCATGGAAATTATTGGGACCATATACATCAACACTGATGTTTGGAGGTCATTTGTACCATCCCCCCCCACTACATTGCTTTAGGCTAAAGGACTTTTTTTTCCTCCAGTAAAGAAGATTATCAAGTGATTTCCAAGAATCAAAAGATGTGAACTGTGTGGTATTGCTAAGATAGCTGAAGATGTTCGAATCAAATAAATATTCTTCTGCATTGTTAAAATAATAATAAACCTTTTGAAATTGGCAAGGAATGGCATGCCACATTGCTACTGGATTTGTAGAAGTAGTCTGTAGAGATTCTCAGTCATCCAGGTCCTGGTTGTCCCAAAGGTGCTTTTTCAGGAGGCAACTGGCCTTTCTTGTTTTTTTCTTTGAAGACATTTTGCTTCTCCTTCAAGAAGCTTCTTCAGCTCTGACAGAGCAGTGGGGAATGGATTTTCTCATCTCTCTCACCATTCCAGATTTGGGCCTGTCTCATCAGGGCCTTCCATTCCCCACTGTAGAAGTAAATTAGGTTAAGGGGAGAATTGGGGCCCTGCAATGTGTGGAGTTTGTTTGTTCACCCAATTGTTGTACTCTACGAACCATGGTTAAAATAATCATGATTTAACACTATGCAAAACCCACTGCTACCTTACAGCAATCAAATCCTCAGAACTGAGCAGAAGTTTGGATCTTGCAACATCTCATATCTCACTAAAACATTCCATCCACTGTGGCACAATCAACAATCAGCACTTTAGTTGGCACTGATGATTATTAATGTTATGCAAAATCAAGCATTCTTCTTTACAGACAGTCAAGTAAGCAACTCTGCCATCTGCCTCCTGAATTGCTTGCATATCTTTCATCACATTACATTGCCCTGATCAATGTTCCACCATGTGTCATTAAGCCATTCCCCATCAGCCCCATTTGGCAGTGGTTAGTGATCAAGAAGGATGGGACTTCTAGTACAAAGTCATTCAAGAGTGCCGTATAGCTTTCCCACTCGGATCCATCATCTCTGGTTTGGTTCCCAGGAGAGTCCCTCAGCTAGCATTTCCTGATGAGGAGAGATGTTCTTTTGCATGCTCTGGTATGCAAGCTGAAATCCTTCATGTTTCCTGCAGCCTTTCCAGCACCAGCCTACATGAATTAGAAGCCCCTGGAGATGCTCCTATCCAATTAGTGCCTTCTGCAGGGACTAAGCTTTCTACTCTGAGCACCAGGCCTGTGGGTATTTTCCACTTAGCCAATAAATCTGTGACTTCCAGGGGAATAAGAAGTGGCAACTCAGGCCCCCATAACTGATGGATTGGCCTGTGAGCTGAATAAGGCATAAATGTGGAAGCCAGCATTGTCCCCAATACTAAGCCTGTCTGCTCAAGAAGAACCCTCTAAGTCTAAGCCTGCAATTTCCAACATGGCACTAACATGGCAAAGGACTCCTGGACTTTCTCGTTTTCTTTAATTAAAATAATAATAGTAAGCTAGCATTCAGAGCAGCAGCCTCCAGCATTATGTTTAGCTCCAGGAAAACCTCTATGCTCCATAGAGAGGTCTCAAAATGTTTCTTAGAAAATATGGATAGCTACAAACTAGAATTTTATGACGAGCATCCACCTGCCCAGAACAAAGGTAACAGGACTGGTAGTGGGTGCTTAAGGCTGAGAGTGAAAGTGACAAGTAGAATTCTGGGAACTTGCTACCATTTCATGAATGGACAAACCATCATCCCAGTGATCATGTCACAAGAATGCCCACTGCGTGCTTTTTGAATTCTTTAGCATGCTCACCAGCTCTAACAGATGAATGCAACTCTGAACATTTAACACTGACGTCTTTCCAGCCAGGAACCACAACACATTTTTTTTAACAAAGGTGATCAAACTGGAAATTTCTAGATCGACTTTTTAAAATCTGCTGATACAGCCTTTTGATGGTGAAATTGACAGGAATGCTTGCCGTGCGTATACTGAAAAGCAGCTTTCATACAAGGCAGAATTCTGACACACAGTAAAGGAAGTTAACCAAAGGTTATTATTGGCCACCTTCTGCTTTAGCTGGCTGGAATGTGCTTATAGCCATGTCTATGGAGATTCTCAGTCATCCACCCAGGTCATGGTTCTCCCAAACGTGCTTTCTCAAGAGGCAAACTGGACTTTCTGGTTTCTCCTGCCGGCATCACACTCCGATCGCCCGGTACGGTCCCACAGGCAGGGCCTCCTTGGGGTACCGTCGGCTAGACGTTGTCGATTGGCAGTGCCCAGGGGTAGGGCCTTCTCTGTGGGAGCACCCACCCTGTGGAACCAGCTCCCCTTGGGCATTCGTTTGGCCCCTGATCTCCGCTCCTTCCGCCGTGACCTGAAGACCTGGCTATTTTAGCAGGTTGGTCTGGACTGACCGGGGGGGGGAGGATTTTTTTTAGACTTATTTTAATTAATTTTAATTTTATTATTTTATTACTATTAGGCTTGTAATTGTTTAATTGTTTTTTAATGTAAATTTTTGTACTGAGTTTTTATTGTTAGCCACCCTGAGTCCTTAGGGAGAGAGGGCAGCATACAAGTATAATAATAATAATAATAATAATAATAATAATAATAATTATTATTATTATTATTATTATGCTTCTCCTCCAAGAAGCTTCTTCAGTTCAGAGCAGAAGAATCTTAGATGAGAAGCGAAACATCTTCGATGAAAAACCAGAAAGTCCAGTTTGTCTCTTGAAAAATACTTATAGCCATGTGGAATAAACAGCGAGTTTCTCATGAATTAAAATGAGAGAAGTATTCAGCAGTCTCTAAACCAGGGGTCTCCAAACTTGGCAACTTTAAGACTTGTGGACTTCACCTCTTATGCTGGCTGAGGAATTCTGGGAGTTGAAGTCCACAAGTCTTAAAATTGCCAAGTTTGGGGACCTCTGCTCTAAGTCTAAACCATATTAAAATACATATGATTTGGAATTAAATACAGGTAGTCCTTGACTTACAACAGTTCATTTAGTGACTGTGCAAAGTTAGTGGAAAAAAGTGACTCATGACCAATTGTGACAGTTCCAACCTTTGCAGCACCCCTACAGTCATGTGACAAAAATTCAGATGCTTGGCCACTGGTTCATATTTATGACCTTTGCTGTGTCCCAGGGTCATGTGATCACCTTTTGTGACCTTCTGACAAGAAAATCAATGGAGAAGCCAGTTTCACTTAACCACCGGGCTACTAATTTAACAGCTGCAGGGATTCACTTAAGAGCTGTGGCTTGAAAGGTCATAAAACTGGGCAAAAATTCACTTTAAAAATGTTTCACATAGCAACAGAAAATTTGGGCTTAACTGTGGTTGTAAGCTGAGGACTACTTGTATTGAGTTCTACAACAGGTAAGTTACAACAGCACTGAGAAAAAGTTACTTATAACTGGTCTCACACTTGTGACCATCTCAAGATTCCCACGATCACATGATTGTGATCCGGGCGCTTGGCAACCAGTCTGCATTTCTAATGGTTGCAGCATCCCAGGGTCATGTAATTGCAATTTGCAACCTTCCCATCTGACTTGCAAGAAGCAAAATCAATGAGGAAGCCATCAGGGAAGGGCAGGAATCATGATCACGTGATGTCTTGCTTAACAATTGCAGGGGGAATTGTAAAACTACCGTAGGTAGAGTCCTGTGATGGATTGCTTAACAACTGCACTGCTTAATGATGAACTTTTCAATCCTAATCGTGCTTGTGAATCAAGAACTACCTTTACAGAGAACCCTTTTGTACCCCATTGCTGAGTTTTTAATATGAGTATAATGGCATTTATAAGGGATGCGGTAGCTCAGTGGCTAAGACACTGAGCTCATCGATCGAAAGGTCAGCAGTTCGGCGGTTCAAATCCCTAGCGTCACGTAACAGAGTGAGCTCCCGTTACTTGTCCCAGCTTTTGCCAACCTAGCAGTTTGAAAGCATGTAAAAATGCAAGTAGAAAAATAGGGACCATTTTGGTGGGAAGGTAACAGTGTTCTGTGCGCCTTTGGCGTTTAGTCATGCCAGCCACATGACCACAGAGACGTCTTTGGACAGTGCTGGCTATTTGGCCTTGTAACAGAGATCAGCACCGCCCCCTAGCACGTATGTGCGAAACAACTAGCACATATGTGTGAGGGGAACCTTTACCTTTAATGGCGTTTATAACACACACAATTAATGTTCCACCTCCTTTTAGATATAGCTTCATCCTAACCTGAGGGATCTAAAACTTCTCTCCAAACTAAAAAAGTTGTAGTCAGATATCCAAACCCAAATATTTCCAAATTCTATGTGGGGAGCCAACATTTGTACAGCTGGAATAAATTAAGCATTCCATTTTCACAGCATATTCTAATTTCAGAACCTGAGAGCTCTCGGATTCAAGAGCACGTCTAGCCTTTTTTCCCACTCACTAAAAACTGTCTATTTGAGGACTCCATCCAGATGCTTAAACAGCTTCAACTGCAGGAGGCTAGAAAAGTTAACAGTGCCAAAAAAAAATGGGAGGAAAAACAGGTTACCCTAAGAAAGATGACACAGGCCATCATAGATTGTTGCTTCTGGGGGTGGGGTGGGGAAAGGTTTGTGCAAATGTTCCTTAGAATCAAAGAAAAAAAAAAGGAAAAGATAGAAAGATGACATTCTCCACATACCCCCATGCTCACCCGTGAAGCATGTTCTTTATATGTTAAAAAAAAGTAGCATATCCGAGGAATCATACTTCGCCCTAGTTTTTTTTCCGTTTATGTTATTGTATGTACCACACTGGGTTCTTCCTCTTGACCTTTGCCACTGGGAAAGCATTTCATAAAAAAATAATCCCTACATTTACAGCTTAAAGTAAATACCATTCACGACAAACCTTTGCTGTTTGCGTCTCCCTAGACATTGAAACCGCGGGCTCTGGGGTTTTTTGTCCCTGACACAGGACAATTCTGCTGATGCCCTGGGGTTTTTTTTTTTCCTTCCCCAAAGCCCTCCACATCCACATAGCACTACTGTTTACCCTGAAAGAGGCAGGCATCAATGCGGGTATTGTAAGGAGAGTCAGGAACTGAATGAAGAGGGAGGGAAAGAAAAGCCAGGAATTGCTAAGCATGCAGGAGCCATTGATTCGGGCTTTCACTCACAAGCCTGGAGAGGGAAGAAAGAAGCGGTTGATGAAATGCAACCAGTTCAGAGCCCCACCCCCACCCCCGTTAGTGGGAATAGGCAAGAAACAGGAAGTGATGAGGGTGCAGCAGCTCCCGCTGGCCTCAGAAAAATAACCTTAGGAAATGAATGGGATTTTCACAGCAGAGTTAGCAAGTTTTGCTGCCGGGCTCTAATCCCCAGAAAATCAAGGGACACCGAATATAAGCAACTATTGTATAGGTAGCTCTCGACTTACAACTACCCATTTCGTTTAGTGACCATTTGAAGTTACAAGGGCACTGAAAAAAACGGTCTATGATGGTTTTGCACATGACCATTGCAGGCTCCCCAGGGTTTATGTGATCAGAATTGGAGCACCTGGCAACAGGCATGTATTTACGATAGTGGCACGGCCCTGGGATCATGTGATCACCATTTGTAATCTTCCCAGCTGCTTTCCAAAGAGTAAAGTCAATGGGAGAATCCAGATTTGCTTAATGACTGTATGATTCACTTAACAACTGCATTGTAAAATGGGGCCTTCGCCTTGTTTTTTTTTATAAATAACCCAAGGTGGTGGACATACCCAATATCATCTCCCTCCTATTTTCTGCACAAAACAATCCTGTGAGGTAGGTTGGGCTAAGAGTGAGTGACTAGCCCAAAATCACCCAGAACTCACAGCCTCCCATTTTCAAGCCTGGTGACTTTAACTGTTAAAAATGTTTTGTTTATCACATTTAAGGAACATTTAAAAAAGCAAAGAGGATGGGGCAAAGATTAATAATTACGGTACTCAAGAGAAAGAAACCGGAAGGCATTATTTATTTATTTATTTCTTCTTCTTCTTTCTTCTTCTTCTTTCTTCCTTTTCATCATTTGTGAAGTCCTGTTTGCTTACAGATGGTTTTAATGCTCAACTAGATAATGTCATCAGTGCAAGAGAGTGAGCAGATTTACCCCATTAGTTTGCCATGCCTGTTGGTGTGGTTTATTTTATCTTTAGAAGTTTTTGATAAGGGTATTGTTTTCTGATCATTTGTCTAGTGTTCATCCCTGCTTATCTGGACGTAGGCTGCTGGAGAGGATGTCTTCTGCTGCTTTTGTTTCCTTCTTGGCTTTTTGATTATCTCTTTTGAATGGTGGAAATCTGATTTATTTCTATGTGTCTGTTGATGGCTGATATTGCTGAATGCCAACCCTTCCAGAAATTCCCTAACATTTCTGGATTTGGGTTGGTGTAAGATGCCCAATTTCCCAGTTGAAATTATGGTTGATTCTGACCATGTGTTGTAAAATAATGAGTTTTCATCATGTGAAAATTGCTAGTTGGTGTTCATGGATTCACTCTGCTAGTCTTCTACCTGTCTGTGTTATATGGTGACTATTACGGTTCTTACAATGTATATTGTAGATGGAGAAGTCAGTTGTACTGTAAAATCACATCGCAGTCACATGGGCTCACTTAACAATCATGTGGGACTTTCTTAACAACATGGCAGAAGTGAAATTGAACTCACGTGAGGCCTTGCTTAACCACTATATCACTTAGCAACAGAATTGCCAGTCCCAATTAAGTGAAGACTATCAGTCCATTGTTGGTTTTCAAAAATTGGTAACTCAAGAACTACCAGTCCTGAATGAGAGCACTGCTTCCAAAGTGCCATGCTGAGTGGACCATCCCTGTGGTGGTTGAAATTTCATGGTTCACAACATCAGGGTTCTGTGAAATCCTGAGGCATTTTATGAGAATTTGATGGGGGTTCTGAAAAGAGTCTAAGAGCAACAACCAAAAAAGTGCATTCGTTTTCTTATTACCTCTGCTTCTTGTTCCACAATGTTTTTAAAGACACGTTTTGTGGCCTGAAAATATATGAAATATATGAAATCCCCTGAACTAAGTAGTGCCATTTCCAACTTGTTCCTAATCAGACATGGTTTGGCAATGTCTTTTTTCTGCTATGTCCCGCAAGGTTACTGGGATTCCTCCCTGCTTTCCTGGTTTATTTTAATCTTTGCAGTGAAAAAGGCTCAGCAGGAGCCCTGCAGTTCTGGCCTGCCTAATGGGGAATAGATAACAGGATCCCGAAAATCTCTTTGTAGAGAATTACTATATACTCTGTTCCCAAGATGCTTTTTCCAAAAGGCAACTGGACTTTCTTGTTGAATGTCAAACATTCTTTGAAAATGTTTTGCTTCTCATTCAAGAAGCTTCTTCAATTCAGGTCTTCTTGGATGAAAAGCCAAACGTTTAAAAAACAAAAAACAAAAAAGTCCAGTTGTCTTTTGGAAAAAGCACCTTTGGGACAACCACCATGATCTGGATGGTTGAGACTCATCTTAAAAGAGCTTTGGTGGCTCAGGCTGTAAATGCCTGCTCTTAAGATCCAGCTGTCTACAACTACTGTAGGCTCGAATCCCACCAGGCTCAAGGTTGACTCAGCCTTCCATCCTCTCGGGGTAGGTAAATTGAGGACCCAAGATTGTTGGGGGCAATTAGCTGACCTTGTAAAAATGCCGCTTAGTAATAAGCAGGCATATACAATGGAATGAAGGCTATTGCTGAGCACATTGGATTGTGCTCCAAAAATTGTGAGCCGCCCTGAGTCTTCGGAGAAGGGCGGCATATAAATGTAATAAAAAAAAAAAACCATAGGGGTGAGATACACCAGGGGTGTATATATCAGGGGTGTCAAACTCAAGGCCCGCAGGCCGAATCCGGCCAGTGGGGTGCTTAGCTCTGGCCTGCGGGGCCACCCTGGAAACAGCAAGGGACCGGCCCGCAGTGCCTCTGCCAGCAAAAATAGAGCTCCATTTTTGCTGGCAGAGGGTTGCAGGAGGCCGTCACAGCTGGAAACAAAGCTCGGGAGCCCATCTTCGCTGGCAGAGCCCTCAGGTCACCACAGGCACCCCTGACACAAGTCGAGGTGGCCACACACACCTGTCCATCACACCCCCCCGAGGTCAAACACAACCCTGATGTGGCCCTCAGTGAAATCGAGTTTGACACTCCTGCTATATACTCTGAATATATCTTGGAAGTCCCACAGTTATTACATTCGAGGTAGTGTCAGAATATCCAAAATGAATTCAAGATATTCTCCTGAGAGGGCTGCCATTCATAGGCCATCACTGATGATGCCACAGTGGCATTTTAGGGATCCATTTTAAATAGATCGCAAGGGTTAAGGTTATTCTAGTTAAGTGAATTGGTCAAAACCCCAGACAGAATTCAAAGGGGCAAGTTCTTACAATGCATAAAAGGACAGTTTAGGAAGCCTTTGGAAGGAATATCAGAGATGTTTTCCCTTATATTGTATACTACCGTAAGTACCCATCCTTGGTCTCTGAATTTATGTTTGGAAAATAGGAAAGCAAAAACTGAACATCTTTCAGATTGCAAAGAGACAGGAAGATAATGCAAGATTCAAAAGCCTCTGGATAGTCCAAACCTATTTGTGTTTTTTTTAAGTAATTGGCCATTATGCCTATATCTTTGCATCTATATCCAGAGTTTAGAAGGAGTATATATTACTAACACTTCATTGTAACTACAATAATCCCAAACACATCTGTCTAAAACAATCACATTTTTTTCTTTTTATTTATCCATCTTCTCCCTCCCCCTTCTGCCATTTATTTTTTATTTTGAGATTGTAATTGGGATAGGAACCTGTCAGGCCTAACATCTAGCAAACACTACATACCTGAATTGTAATATATAAATAATGAAGTAGAGCAACGACCACCAGAAGCACTTAAGGCACCAGGTGAGAAACTGGGAGAGGGTCCCGAGTTCTAGTCCTGCCTTAGGCGCAAAGCCAGTTGGGCAACTTCAGGCCACTCACTCCCTCTCACTCTGGAAGGAGGTAGCAGTGGCAAATCATTTGGGAAATCTTGCCAATAAAATTGCATGGACTTGTCCAGCCACCAGGAGTCAAGATTGACTTGACATAGAGGCTAATAATAATAATAATAATAATAATAATAATAATAATAATAAGTTAAATTGCTCTGGGACTTCAAAATCCAGACAGACAGGCACCTGCCACATGCCCCAGATTTAACCATTGTATCCTATGACTATCATTAAGTGTCATACCTTATGATTATCGACTCCTGATGAATGTATTTTTTATGTATACTTACACCAAGACAAATTCCTTGTGTGTCCAATCACACTTGGCCAATAAAGTATTCTATCTATCTATCTATCTCTATCTAACCACTGTCAATAAGGAAGTCAAAAAAGTCTGGATAGTGGATGTGGCACTGCCTGGAGACAGCAGAAGAGAAGAGAAAGAACTGGAGAAGATAACAAAATACAAAGACCTACAAATAGAAATAGAACGACTGTGGCAAAGGCAAGCAAGGGTAGTACCAATAGTAATAGGCGCCTTGGGTGCAGTCCCAAAACAACTGGAGCACCACTTGAACACCACAGGCATTGACAAATCTGCCATCAGTCAATTGCAGAAGGCAGCTTTACTTGGAACAGCTTCCATCCTGTGGCAATATCTGTAACACCATCAAACATCCAGATTTGCCTATCCCAGGTCCTCGGTAAGGACTCAATAGGTAGGCAAAAATGTCAAACCCAGTCCAAACATCTGGCTGACTGTGCGATGAATAATAATAATAATAAACTATTGACAGGGTTCAGCTCTGAAGCAGGGGAAGAGAAATTGTGCTTCCTAAACAGAACTCTGCAAGAAAAAGGCTGAGATGACCAGTGTGCCTTGGAGCGAGGCTACAGTATTTGAAATACAGTGAGTCCTCGATTTACAACAGTTCACTTAATGACTGTTTGAAGTTACAACATCACTGAAGAAAGTGACATGACAGTTTTTCACACCTATAGCTAAAAGACAAAAAATACAGAGGGATGAAAGAAACAATGTAATCTACAAAATCAACTGTCACCATTGCAACCAATTCTACGTGGGACAAACATCACGTCAATTAAAAAAAACCAGGATCCATGAACACCGCTGGCAGTCAAACGCCACGATCCCAAATCCTTAATCTCTACGCACACACACAGCAAACCAGCACCAGTTCGATTGGAACAACACACACAAAAAAACATCGGCCACACTACCACCCGCCACGCTCATGAGTTCATCGAAGCCAGGCACTCCATAAGCGATTCCATCAACAGACCCATCGACCTACAACCAGCCTACAAACCCCTCAGAATCCAAATCAACCGCTCAGCCAACCAGAAATAGCACGGACTCTCAACCAACCTGCACAACCCCACCAGTGGTTCACCTCCCAATGACCTTGACCTGATATAATCTCCTTATCACCATGATGGCGAACCTATGGTATGCGCGCTGGAAGTGGCACACAGAGCCACTTCTGCCAGCACGCAAGAGGTTGCTCGGAAGAGCCCCACTGCGCATGCGTGCGCGCCGCCCACCAGCTCATTGTCGGGTATCTGGCATGCATGCGCAGAGATGCGCGGCATGGGGGGGGTCACGCACACATGTGCAGGGGCGTGGGGGGCGTGCATTGCTTTCTGAGTGCTGGCACACAAGCACGCGTGCAATTTTCGGCACAGGAGCCCAAAAAGGTTAGCCACCACTGCCTTATCACAAGACCCATTACAAGACTTACTGGTGACTCCCACCTGACCCATCACAAGATCCTCATTTGACACACCCACACCTGAAGCCCTTATAAACAGAACAACACTGAAACCGACATCCCCTAAATTCTTCTGAAGGTGTTACCTAGCCTGGTAAAGGAACATTCAGAAACCAAACCACAAGCACAGAGAACGAACCTCCACCCGCACACTTATGACTGTTGCAGCATCCCTATGATCAAAATCCAGATGCTTGGCAACCAACAACCATTGCAGTATCCCAGGGCCACATGTGATCCCCTTTTTGCATCCTTCTGACAAGCAAAGCCAAGTGGGGGAGCCAGATTCACTTAACCACGGTGTTACTAATTTAACAAAGACTGCAATGATGATTCACTTAACAACGGTGGCATGAAGTCATAAAATGGGGCAAAATTCATTTAATGGCTGCCTCGCTTAGCGACAGAAATGTTGGGCTCAAATTGTAGTGGTAAGTTGAGGACTCCCTGTATGCACGGGGCAGAGGTTAGCTGGTGGAACTGCCTGCTACAAGAGACAGTCGTGGCAGATGAACGCTGTAGTGCCGGGATTAATCACACAGCAATTAAGAGAGGCGGAGCCCCACCCCCCGGACATAAGCAACAGCAGCCATTATGTCGCACCCAAGGGCCCGTTCCGCTCTTTCCCTCGAATCACAAGGAGCAGCAAAGAATAGAAATCTTCACTCCGCCTATCCAGGACCACAGACGTCGTCGTGGGTTTATTTTTAGGCCTTCTTCTATCCTCCAGCACTTCCGGCGAGTTCTGGTAATATAATACAAGGAGAAATCTATCCATGAAGTTACGTGGGATGGAGTACGTGCCACTGCGCGCCCTTCCGTCGATCTGGGCCGGAGGCACCGAGATCCTGAAAGCAGGAAAACGTCAACTTCCCTTCTCTCTCTCCCTCTCTCTCTCTCACACACACACCAACTGGCCATGGGCGGAGCTGCAAGGTCCAAGTCAAGAATTTGGCCCTGTGCCTCTCAAGGAAAGGGAAAGAATTTGCAACCGACCCCTTACTGTAGGACCGATTCTACGTCCGGGGGAGCGGGAATCAAGGAAAGCAGTGCAAAAGCAGCCCAGAGAGGGAAAACAGGTTCTTCCTGCAGGGACTGGCCCGCTTCTCTCATGCCTCACCAACCGCGGCGCTAATGAAGCGTCGCGGCAAACTTAGTTAAGATTCCGACGCATCTGCGCACTCTTCAAAAAGGGCCTTTGCGCCCTTCGTCGTTTGAAAGAGTTATCTCTCTCCCTCCCTCCCTCCGCTCCTCCTCCCTTTCCTTCTCTCTCCCTTCATCTCCTTCTCCCTTTCTCTCTTCCTCTCCTCTCTCCCTCCCTTTCCTTCTTTCTCCCTCCCTTCATCTCCTTCTCCCTTTCTGTCCCTCTTCCTCTCCTCTCCCGCTTTCTCTCGCTCCTCCCTTTCCTTCTCTCCCTTCATCTTCTCCCTTTCTCTCTCCTCTCCTCTCTCCCTCCCTTTCCTTCTTTCTCCCTCCCTTCATCTTCTCCCTCTTTCTGTCCCTCTTCCTCTCCTCTCTCCCGCTTTCTCTCGCTCCTCCCTCCCTTTCCTTCTTTCTCCCTCCCTTCATTTCCTTCCTCTTTCTCTCCCTCTCTCCCTCTCCTCCCTCCCACCCCCCCCCCGCCAATCTCCCCCAAGGCATCCTTAGAGGCTTTTTATACGATTCCTTATAATTCCTTATATTTAAGTTGGGAAGAATCTGTGTATGCCAGCCCCAAAGGAACGAAATGTTGCAGGTTGTTACGAAGCTGCGAATTAGGCTTTTTTTTTTGCACCGAGGGCGTCCCGCTTCCACCGCTCGTGGCTTTACTTCCCCGTCCCTCTATTCGTTGCGCCCGCGACTGCGGATCCTTCTTGAAAGACGCTCCCTTGACCGTTTCAAGTCTCCCCTCCCCTCCAGTCTTTCCAAAAGCGCCGTTCGGTGCCTCCCAGTCCGCTGCGTCCCCGGATTTGATGGCCGCTTTCGCTGCGAAAAGCAAACCGTTTCGGGGAGAATGGGCATTCCCCCACCCCCGCACAAAGGTTTAGCAGTCAGCGACTCCCTCGCCTCAGTTTCCCGCCCGTTCCTCTCGAATCTTCCCAAGTCCGGGGCGTCCAGCTTCCAGGCCCAAAAGCTTGTTTATGCGAAGAATTCTCCTCTCTTAAAAGGGCGACGGCTGCATTGCACTAGGGACCAGCCTCAAGCTGTTTCGTGTTTGCTTGCGCGCGCACACACAGACACACACACCACACTCGCAAGCTATAGATTTAGGAATGACACAATCCCACTTCCCTCCCAGTTTTCAATCAAGTGCAGGTTGAACATGCGTATAAGTTACACCCGATGTCAGCGGGGCTCGGAAAAACACGAAAGGAGAGCAAAATGTGGTTGGGGCGTTTGATTCACCGTAGCAACCAGCTCTCAGTTACAGACATTTGGCAAATAATTTCCGGAACGACAACCGCGTGTACTGTATTCTATTGCATAGGCGAGTCTTTAGGATATGAAGTTGAGGCTAAGTACTCACTCGTTGTTCCGAGCTGTTCCGTGAACATATATATTTTCCAGCTGAGAAAACTGGAGAAAAATGCTTATAGTTAGAAAAACAAAGAGGAACCCCATTTCGCCTTCTGCTGCTCCCCACATCTGTCAGTGTGCTTTGTGAGATACCAAAGATAATTCCACAGGATAAAATTTCCTAGAGAATGTATATAATTATCCTCCATTATTGATGTATGTCTAGGTCCTAGGAAGCTAACTCTTCTGTGTTCAGAAATCTTGCCCAGACTGTTATCCAGTTAACAATTAAAATGTATTGACAATTTTGTAGGATACTTTAAAAGCGGGCTGAATTAAAACAAGTAAATGAACAAATTTTAGTGCTCTAGAAGCCAAACCAGAAACACTATGAGGCAGCCTCCAGATGCCAGCCTGCCTCTAAATATGGTTGCAGGAGAACCCCTGGCAGGAGAGAAAGATGGCTCAGCCTCCCACTTGTGAACACACCAGGGGGTTCCCATTTGCCCACGTGAGAAACAGAATGAGAGACTATCATGGGCCATGTGGTCTGATCCAAGAGAGGACTTCTTAGATGATTGGATCCTACCACATTACACTGCAAGCTATATTTCTACTAATTGGTCCTGCTTATTGGGAATATAGTATTTGCACTCATTTTCTGAGGGGAAAACATACATTCTTGACATATCGAGTCTTCATGTTTGCTATTCAACTCAGTTAATTGGGCTGCAAATCAGCCAAAGGTATTCAAGATCTGTTGCCCTGTGCAACATCACAAATGGAACTGCCAAGTCTACGTGTCTATGCTACATATTTACAGATTTTTTTTTCCATTCCACAATCTTAATCCTCCCTTCAAATATACCTTAACCTCTCCTCCCTCCCTCTCTCCTTCTCTCTCTCATCTTTGCCCTGTTTATATTCGTATGTGCTTAGAAATTCCTTTGGGGCAGGGTTCTTCTTAACATCTAGATGCCTTCCTTTTGAGTGGCCACGTTCAGTGTCCCACCTGATAGGTATTCCACCTATAGCACATCTTAACCTGGAAAGGAATCTTTCCTTCTTTAAATCCTTGCAGACTGGGAAATAAGCTTGTGTATATAATTTATCTACCTCAAAGACTGCTCCTCCAAGTATATGAGGTACCTGCATTTGTCTAAAATCACAGAAAAGATTTTGTTTCTGTATCATAGTCATGCTACTAAAACTGATTGCAAACTTAGGAAAGAAAAATAGAATGTAATATGTCCTTTGGACTGGAGGAATCACACACATATACAAAAACACAATCCACATATTGGTGGCCCTTGTCCTGTTCCTTTTTTTCCTTCCTATGATCCTTCCTCCTTCCTTCCTTCCTTCCTTCCTTCCTTCCTTCCTTCCTTCCTTCCTTCCTTTTCTGTGCAATTGTCTCTAATATTCCCCCCCTAAGCACAAGCTAGGAGGCAGGAAGCAAATGGCATTTGTGATGACACAGCCATACAAATGCTGCGAATTACAACTTTGTGTCAGATACCATGTCACTTACTCTGAAATGGTGTGTCATTTGCATAATGATGTCATCATCTGCAGGTTCCCCCCAGGTATTTTAGGCACTGCTGCCTGCAGAGGAAAAGAGGACAGGACTGGAACTCTGCCTGCTTTTCCTTCATTATGATTTCTATGGTTCTGATTTTTTTTAAATAAATGTTATTGGGCACCAAGTATACAGAATTTGAGGTGCTGCTTGGCTCTGAATCTGCCATACTTCTGTGGGGAGGGCTGGATATCCCAATCAGTTCTCCTCCCTGCAGAACTGCCGCTTGTCCAGCTAGATCTGCTAATGTGACTCCTTTTGACCTTGTCTGATTTCCTTCTCATTCTTGTGGGTCTTCCTTCTTTTGAAGGAAACCAGGCAGAAGTGGTTTTGTTTCCCCATCTGTGGTTGGGATGCGATTCTATCCAAGAAGGAAAGTGTAGACTTACTGTGCTTATCCAGTGGCTCAGGTGGGAGGAGTGGGAGGGGAGGGTTAATCCTTGGCCACTTTGGCTGGGAATGCCTCTGTCTCTTTTGCCCCACAAAATCTCTGCCTCAACAGGGGACACAGAAATAAATGACCAGCAAACAGATTGGCTGAAGTGCTTAGACCAATGACCGGGTTGGGCTCGCTTTTCATGCTAAGCCATCATCACATGACCACAACAACCATGACCTGGATGACGGAGAATCTGCATAGACCATCATCACATGGTTTTCTTACTTGTTTGTGGTGCATAGGTTGTTGGGTGAGCTCAGCCACTTGATGTGGTTATAAACCTTACGTCTCCACTTGATGAGTGTAACCCAGTCTTTTTATGGGACACTCAACAAGCTATGGTTGAACAAAATTTACCTCTGAGGCTCTCTATGGGGAGAGCAGAGAGGATGAACTTAATCAGGCAGGTTTTTGTCTACAGTCTCCAAATTATGTCTTTATTTTACTGCCATGATAAACTATCTACCTCCATGTACTTCATTCCTATTAATCAAAAGAGAAAGGGATTCTTCAGAAATTTAACTATTAAGAAAATGTCAGGGTGTCCATGGAGATTCTCAGTCATCCAAATCATGGTTGTCCCAAAGGTGCTTTTTCAAGAGGCAACTGGACTTTCTTGTTTTTCTTTGACGACATTTCGCTTCCCATCCAAGAAGCTGAAGAATCCAAGAAGCTGAAGAAGCAAAACGTTTTCAAAGAAAAACCATAAAGTCCAGATGCCACTTGTAAAAAGCACCTTTGGGGAAAACAGACAGGGTATGTTCACATTCTGTGTGTCAGGAAACTATATGATGACAGATACTGTTTCATGATGAAGCCCTGTCCATTTTGTACATGCCTGCATCATAATACATCCATCAAATGCGTAACATTCTTTTTCAGTCAGTACAACACAGGGCTTGTATTGTTGAGATAGGCAGACGTAGAAATGAACATAAATAAAATATGAGTTAAATAATGTGTGAACTCTGCCAATATAAGGCACCTTTCCCCATCAAGAGCCTGGTATTCCTTGAAAGACAATTGGGAATGAAAATGAGGCATACAAAAAGAACAAACTGGAGAAACTTCTTCACATCGGTGATGGGAAATGGAGATTTCTAAGGAAATTCCACACATTCCAGATACTCTGGAGGCAGTGAAGAGATTGGACAAAAGAGAGAAGCCTTACAGTGGGCAAATTCAGTAGCTCCTCCGATCCTTTCCTGGGCTGCAGCAAAGATCAACTCCCAGCCTTTCTCTGTGTGGTAAATGACTCTGTGCATATGTATGCATGTGTATTTATGCAAATAGTCCAATGGAATCTCAGCTGTACCCAGATTTCAATTTAGAGCAGAGTACAAACTGACAATATTTACCTAAACTTACAAGGGTTAATGATGGCTGTGGAATATCCTAGTATTCGGTTTAGACTGTCATTACAAGAACTTGCGCCATTTTTTCTTCTTCTCATGATCAATAATGTGACCCTCTGTATACTTGCAGAAACAAAGCTTGATTGTTCCCAAGTCCCAAAGTTGTGCAGGTAAGAATCAGAGCTGGAATACACATTGCCAAAGCAAGGACCATGTTCCAAAATTTGTCTCCCGATCTTTGTTTAACTTCTTGGAAGAATATTCTACACAGAAGACCTCCAGAAATGCTTATGCCATCACACACCTGGAGACGCCATCGAGGGCCACACAACATGTTGAGAATAAGCCATAGAGCATGTGAGAGCAAGTTGCAGTGGCCTGTTTTGCGCTTCAGTGAGCAATGATCCCAGTCATTGTCTTTTTATGGGTCAGTATGTCACGTACACCAGAAACCAAGTTCATTTCCTGACCTGACCACAAGCAATCTAAGATTAATCAATTAATGCCCCTTTTGTGTTTCAGGACAGGTGGGGCTTGTGCAGCTGAGAACAGATAGGTAATCCTGGTCTTCTGACCACAATTGAAACCAGAATTTCCATTGCCAGGAAAGGCAGTTGTTAAGTGATACCCCATGTAACAACTTTTTTGTCATGGTCAAAGCCAATCACTGCAATTAAGTAATCATGTGATTGTTGTTTTTTTAAATTTTATTTCAGTTTTCCACATATTAAAAACATCTTTTTTTTAGTGAACAGCATGATTCCAGGTTATAACATTTCCATACAAACATGACTTTAATTTCATACTCATCTTTCACATTTAATTTCGTATCTTACCATTACTTTACATATTTTCTATTATTTTTGTCAGATACTTTCCTCCAGCTTATTTTATATATTTTTTCAATTCATTACTTAACCTATTTTCTTAAACTTTAAATAACTCTCATATCTTTATATTCATTATACTTTATGCTTTTATCTATCAAGTTTGCAATTTCATCGTGTAATATTTCATCACTCCAAAAATTCCATCTCAATTCAAACATTTCAAAAGTTTCCCCCACAATTACCAATATTAGAGTGTGCCATCCCTATAGCTTATATATCATCTAATTAAGCCCCCTTTAAATCCCAACAATTGTTTAACTAAAAAATTAATAACAATAATCTTCTAACAACTACACTACATATATACCTTCTAAGTCAAATTCCACAAGTTTCCCCTTTAATTACATAAAAAATAATTTTGATTTCAAAAAGAAAAATAATCTATTCAATTCATCATAAAGACTGATATTATTCTCTTTAATCATGTGATTGTTAAGGGAATCCAGCTTACCCATTGACTTTGCTCATTGGAAGCTATCTGGGAAGCTAATGGTGGAAGCTAATGGTGGTCACATGACTCTGGGAGATTGCATAAATACATACCGGGCTGCCAAGTGCCCGAATTTTGATCATGTGACCATGGGGTTACTGTAACGTTTGCCACTGGAACAACTGACTTTAAATCACCTTTTTCAGTGCCACTGTAATTTTGTTTTAATTTTTTTTAAGACAAACTTAAATACATAAAAAACATAAAACCATCTTCCATTTTGTACAGTGTGTCAGTTGGTTACACATCATTTGTGCTATCCTTTCATAGTTATCACTCACAATTTATATAGATTCTCATATTATCAATCTGACATATGCTTATATATTTATCAGTTATTAATCATTCATGACTAATCTATTTCATCATTTAATACGAGATATTCTAACTTTCATTATAAGATTTGTATTACACTTTCACCCAATGGTTATGTTTGTTTATATTATAATTAATATCCATCTTTTAAATATCTGTTGTAAAATTTCCTAATCTATTATATTACCATGTCTTTTTATCCAACCATTGATAAAACAAATCCTATATCAGATAAAATTGTTTATCTTCTTGTTCTCTAATTTCAAATGTCAATTTACTCATTTCAGCACAGTCCATAATTTTCTTGATAACTTCCTCCTGCATAGGTACTTTTTCATTTTTCCAATTCTTAGCAAATACAATTCTAGCCACTGTTAAAACATTTACAATCAAGTATTTCAGTTCTTTATTGTATATTTCCAGTATGATTCCCAATAAAAATATCTCTGGTTTAAAGTCTATATGCTGTTTTATCATTTTTTCCAGCCATGTGTGAATTTTAGTCCAATATCCTTTTGCATCCGAGCATGTTCACCACATATGGTAATATGAATCGGGTATCTGATGACATTTCCAACATTCAGTGCCACTGTAATTTTGAACGGTCGTTAAAGAATGGTTGTTAAGTTGAGAACTACTTGTACAGTGAAGATTGATTTTCAAGGGGTTCCCCGCCCCCCTCCCATGTCTGCAGTCAACAATTGGTTAATAGTCAGAACTCTCACTTTGTTCCCTCTCCATTTTGACTGCACCAATGAGGAGAAGGAGGCTTCCTCCTTTCAGGCCAATCACATCAGTGCAAAAATGCTCCAGGTCAGGGGTGTCCAACCTTGGTGACTTTAAGACTTGTGGACTTCAACTTCCAGAATTCCTGAGCTAGCCATGCTGGCTGGGGAATTCTGGAAGTTGAAATCCACAAGTCTTAAAATTGCCAAGGATGGACACCCCTGTTCTAGATAGTTTGGGGAAGATCTCATGGAAACTTCCTGGGTGAATCAGGGGTATCTCCTGTGGACCCAGCCAGCCTCTGAGGAGGGCATCACTCAAGACGCAAGTTAGCTGCTGACTAACCTGGGAAAGGGCCCTATTACACAGACAATTGCAACCCTTCTTGTTGCTTAAAAAGCATACCTCTGTACCTTTATATGTAAACTTTATGTGTAAACAATTTCAGTTTATACCTCAAAAGTACACCTAGATATGTCAGCCAACAAATTCAGTGAGCGAGTTGCAGCTCACCCACTATCCCTTAGCATCTCAGTGTTTGTTACTGAAATGTGTGCTCTGGTATCTAGCACAGAAATGCTGCCCTAACTGCTGTCATCTGTTTTTAAAAGGGGGGGAGGTTGCAATTTTAAACCTGTTTCTCTTTTGGGTCCTGCCCAGGGGTGGGATTCAAAAATTTTAACAACTGGTTCTGTGGGCGTGGCTTAGGTGATGGGTGTGGCTTGGTGGTCATGTGACTGGGTGGACACGGCTTGGTGGTCATGTTATTGGCTGGGTGTGGCCAACTCAATATCACTCACATCGAGGCACACACATCTCCTCGCCTGGCCTCTCATGACTGTGGGGATGCTGCAACAGTTGTAAGTCTGAAAACGGTCATAAGTCACTTTTTTCAGTGCCATTGTAACTTTGAATGGTCACTCCACACAAGCAAAGTACCAGCAAAGGTGGGGAAAAAAACTCCAGAGAAGTTCCTGAGACTGGAAGTCTAGTCCTGCCAAGAATGTAATAAGAGTTAACTGAGAGGCAGTTTCTGTAAGCAACACCAGAACGTTTCCTTCCTGCCTTCCTTACAGGATTAGGCCAGTAATTTCTTCTAACAACCAGTTCTCCAAACTGCTTAGAATGTTAACAACCAGTTCTAGCGAATAGGTGTGAACTGGTAGAATCCCACCCCTGGTCCTGCCCCTGCCCTGTTTTGAATAATCTCTCCCCCTCCATTTCCCCAGCCCCAGTATAAGGCTCCTGGTTGGACTAGAAAATCTCTGAAGTCACTTCCAGCCTTAAGATTCTATCTAGTACAGTCCCTCCTAAGAAAACATCACCCACCTTCCTAAGGTGGTTCTGCACTTGCCCCAACTATGCGACAGAGTCTGGCAACCTCTTTTTTAAAATTTTCCCCCTATTCTGTCCCCAGGATATCACTGTCAGACGTTGGCATTAAGTAACACTATCTTCCTTGTTCTGATGCCTTTCAAAGCCAGCCTCCAGGTGTGTAAAATCTATTCAGCTTTGTCACCTTTTAGCTTGGAGGAGAGCCAGGAGACTGGCAGTGGTTGGAAAAAGATGTAATAAGAGGCCAGCTTGGCAATGGCACAAGCGATGTTACGTCAGTGGCTTTCTGGTGGGTCAAAGACAGACAGGTATTCAATCCTCGGAAAGGCCCTTAGATGGACACATTTCTTAACTGCCAAATGAATGCATGGTGCTAAAAAGCCAGGTGAATACCTGCAGACCAATTCATTTTATTCCCTTAAGCCCTCTTGCCATTTCTGGCACCCAGCAAGATCAACCATGAGCGCTGACAGTTCTTCCTTAGTAAAGCATGAATTCTGGAAGGTTGGTGAATTACTCTTATTAAGGGAAGATTGCTATTGTGGAACAATGGCCTATCAGGGACTAGCCAACACTTGGAAATTCCCTCTGAAAAGGGCACTCAAGCCTTCTTACCAGAATCCCAAACTGGTAGTATTTGCAGGAATGTCTGACAAATTCTCTGCTTGTTTCGGGGAAACCATCTTGACAAATGAAGCAAAGATTCCCACAAGGAAGCTTCCACGTCTTCCCATCAGACCTGTCGGGGGAACAAACTCGACGGCTCCACATTTCCTTCCTGGCTGCTATTTTTTCAGGTTTTCCCTGAATGCCATCACTCTGCTAAACAAATAATTCCCTCAACACTGTCCAACTATTTACTAAGTCTGCATTACTATTACTATTAATCCTCCCATTCTTCCTTTCACCCATCTCCTCCCACTTATGACTGTATGACTTATGTATATTGACTGTTTCCTAGTATGATTTGATTGCTTATTGTACCCTATGACTATCATTCAGTGTTGTACCTTATGATTTTTGACTCTTGACAAATGTATCTTTTCTTTTATGTACACTGAGAGCATTTGGACCAAGACAAATTTCTTGTGTGTCCAATCACACTTGGCCAATAAAGAATTCCTATTCTATTCTATTCGATTCGATTCGATTCGATTCGATTCAATTCTTCTTATTGTACCCTATGACTATCATTAAGTGTTGTACCTGATGATTCTTGACTCTTGACGAATGTATCTTTTATTTTATGTACACTGAGAGCATTTGTACCAAGACAAATTCCTTGTGTGTCCAATCACACTTGGCCAATAAAGAGTTCTATTTCTACAGGAGCAGGCCGGGGTCGCTCTGAAAAACGACCCCATCCCTGGAGACAAGCGGCGGATCGATCGATTCTAAATCCTGCCCCCACCCCACCCCCCAAATCAGGCTAGGCGGAAAGGCCCAGCGGATCCAGCCACACCTTCCCACGAGCGCCGCCGGCCGCAAGAAGGGGCCTTTTTGGGGGGGGGGGGCAAGGAAAGGCAAATCGTCCAGAGTTTGGAGAGTCCGCTGGGGTGGGGTGGAGGGGACACAGATCTAAGATGAAAACCAAACCCCGCCGCCTTTCCCGTCCTCTCCCCCCGCGCCCCCCATTTCGCGCCCAGAGCGATCCCACATGTGTGGCGGTCTGGATGGGTGGGTGTGGGGACCCTGCCTGTCGGAGAGCGGAGGCAAACGTCGGTTCGTTCCCGAGAACGCCGCTGGTGGCTGTCCCGGGCGGCCGCGGGAGCCATTGCCCTTTTAAGGGGTAGCTTGAAACCGCGCCTGGGCTCCATGTTTGTATCAGAACCCGTGAAGAGGGAACTCCATGTTGTAACAAAGTTTCCTTCGCCGCCGTCTTTTTTTTTCTCCCCCTCCCCCCTTTTGTTTTGTTTTGCTTTTCCCTTTCCCCATCTCCCCCCGCCCCTCCCCCACCCTCTCACTTCCCCTCTTCCGTTTTCTTTCCTTTTATTTATTAGTTTCTTCCTTCCTTTTTTTCTTCTTCTTTCGTTCCGTTCCGTTCCGCTGCTGCCGCCTCGGTTGTTGTTGGGTTTTTTTTTAAAGAAAACAACCGGTGGAGGGGGGGGGAGGCGGAGGAAATAATAATAATAATATATATATAAATATATATATCTGTGCGAAGTCCCGGAAAAATTCCCCGAAGCGGCGGCGGCGGCGGAGGAGGAGAGACAATCGGAGGCGGGAGGAGAGCGCTCTGCGCGTCTGGTCTAATGGACAGCGGACCCATCATCACCCAGGTTAGCAAGGAAGAGGTGAACAGTCCTCTGCAGGAGAAAGGTAAGCATTTTGAACGTCCCCCCTCCTCTTCCTCCTCCTCCCACGCAGGGCATCGGCGCGGGTGCTTTGGGGATCGCGTCTGCCTGCCCTCCTCGGCTGAAATGCCTGGGGGTATAGGGGAGAGAGTGTGTTTCTCGCCCCCCCCCCGCTCTCTACAGGTCGCCCAAAGCGGGGCTGCAGAAGCCCGGCGGCCCTCTCGGCTTTGACAGATCGCCTTCGCCCCTTCGGAGGAGAGAAGCGCTGGGTCGCCCTGCGCGCTTTCGGTGCCAACGGCTCGGGCCGGGGGAGGGGCGCTTGCGGACTTTCCCCCAAAGGGCCTCCGGAGTCACTCCGATTTGAGATTCCGGTGGCAAAACCGAAGGTGGGAGGAGAGGGGGGGGGAAGCGGCGGACAGAATGTCTTAACACGCGTGTTTCTTCTGGGCTCGGAGATGCTCCCCGACTAGCCCCCCCCCCACAACGTCGAGGCCGCGTCCCGTGAATTCCAGCCCTTCCCTTAACGCGGGCGCGGGTGGCGGGCAGAGCAATCTCCAACCCGTGGGTGGTTACACGGTTGCACGCCGTTCGCCCGTGAGTGGGGTAAGGGCGGTGGGAGCTGCAGCACCAACGCATCCGGAGGAAGCAAAGTTGGAGGGTGGGTGGGTAAGGAAAGCCTGCTTGGGACCCATCCCGTCCTTTGGACACCAGGGCGCCCCAGACATCAGCGCAATCGCTTTGCACACGTGCGTGCATTTTCTCTAGGAATGGTTGCGAAGTCCGCGCACGCTTTCCAAACCTAACCGTGCTCGCTTCTGTCGGGGGCTGCCGAAAAAGGCCTCGTTTGCCATGGCGTAGCAGATCGCTTGATACCTCGTACCTGGGGAGAGGTGAAGGGCCTACAGTTGCCTTGGGTGCATATTTAGGGTCTTTGGGTGCCTCTGTTGCCCCCATCCCCACCCCAACTCCTCTGCCCCGAATATTATGGCAGAAGCTGAGTCCAGCAACAGGTTTTATTCAGAGCTCTCAGACAGCCTTGCCTTCCTCAACCTGGTGGGTTCCAGGGATCAGATTACCATTTCCATGTTCTTGGCAGAATGGGAACTGTAGTCTGAGCCATCTGGAGTGGGCGAGGGTAAGATAGATCAGTGCAAAAACGGCATCCTGTTGCATGCCCTCCCCAACCCCCCATATCCTGGATGCCCCTCCCCATCCAACTGTCTGTCTGTCAGTCACTGTTTTTCCAGAGGGTGAGAACTGGGAGGGAGAGAATTGGGCCATTTGCAATGGAGGTACCTTTTCCAGATGTTTCCAGCTGTGGGTTTCTGCTGTTGCTGCTTTGGAGGGATGGAAAGTAAGGACGGGAGGGTGGAGATGGATTTTTTAAATTGGGGATGGACAAAATCTCCTAGCAGAGACTGGGCGCTGCATACCAGCCAGTTTTGTGCCAGGTATTAGTAAATTAACCAGAAGGCTCCTCTGTTGGACAGAAGCCAGAGGCACTGAACGGGGTGTTTTTATTGATGTCTCAGAATTGATCTCTTAACTTGCAGGAATCCAGAGTCTCCCTGAGTGGTAGGAAGAACAGCATTTTCTCAATCTTTTGGCATATCGCCTCCCACCCACTTTTCCTTCCCATATGGCTCATTTGCAGCACCTAGATAGGAGCCCTCTGATGTCACGACAGAAACGTCCCATTGCTATTGTCCCTGTTTTGAATCGCGAACAGAGGTCTACCAATGGCAATCTTAACAACAGCAACCACAAGAGGGGTGGTGGGGGAGAGAGAGTGTGTGACCCGTGTCTTTATGACTCTTCTAGACTTTCTACACCATTTCCTGGTAAACATTGAGGAAGGAGCTGGTTAGCAAGAAATCTGAGACTGCCTTCATTAAAGAAATTTAGACCTCTTGCCCATCAGATGCTTTGACAGTGAGGCAAAAGGTGGTTCTTCACTGCTGGGCAGGCTGGACTTGTGAATGGAGGCATCCCTGGTCATTTGCAACAATCTGGGGGAATGTAGCTGTTTGGTTCTTCCCTCTCTGATTTCCACCATTTGAGCCTGGATGTGTCAGGCCAATAAAGATGGAGGTACAGAACCTCTAAGGAGGATGGAGGAAATGGAAGATGGATTTCCTTCTGACCACAGTTCGTCTGAGCCAGAGGGTACCATGGTTGAGCCAGGAAGACCACAGGGGTCTTGGAAGACAGTGCCAAACTTTCTTAATATATGTCATAGGAAGGAGTCTTTCATTGGACTATGATAAAATAATGCTTGGTAGAGGTGCAATTCAAGGTTAGAGTCTAGGAGAGGGTATCAGAGCTGTTGTAAGCAGTGAGCAAAGAGGTTTGCGCCAATTCTACTCTAGCAACTCAAGAAATCCCACCAGTCTACCTGAAAGTAGTTATACATCTGTTTCTTTGCTATTCATCTGAGTAAGCGAACCCAACTGGAGGCGTATTGGGCTGCCAAATATGGCCGACAGGCTGTCTGCCTTCAGGAGTCCCACGTGGAGTTAGGCCACGTATGTAAGACCTCGTAATGATTCGGAGTGGTTGAAGAGTTCGCACCTCTCAGTGGACCACCAAGAAGCTGCCTGATGCTGCAATGAGCTACCACAGAAGGAATGTTGTCTAAAATTAGACAATATGGACAAAGTTAACTTCAGACCAACAATCAAGTAAGCAATACCCCAATCAAGACACTGCCAAAGAGCCATCAGTAAACAGCCCAACCAAAGAACCTCTAAGGCTGCCCCCCACCCACACAAACAGGCAAGACACCAGAATATAAACTGAACAGCAAACAGCACTCCTTACTCCCTAGCACAGATGTTGTTACCTAGTTTGGGTAGTGAAACGCCTGCAAGAAAAGAAGCAAGCTCAGAGAGCACCAAGGATGCTTCACTGTCTATAATTATTGTTAATGGACTTTCAGGGCTCCTGGCTTCAGTTTTCCATCCTGCCTGAAGTCCCGGTGTTCATCCTTGGAAGCATAGAGAATCCAAGGTCTTTCTCCCACGCCATGGAAGAGTCTTGGAACAATAACAAAACAGTAAGCTAGAGAAGGCAGAAAATAACCTGCAGGGATGCAGAAACTTAAGTTTTAAACATTTGGCAATTTTTATTTGTTTGTTTGTTTGTTCATTCACTCACTGACTCATTTACTTTGCATACTACCCATCCTGCCTAAGTGACTCTGGGCAGTTTACAGGAAGTCCTTGATTTAACCACCATTTATTTAGTGACTGTTCAATGTTACAACGGCACTGGAAAAAGTGAATCATGACCGATTTGCAGACTTAATTACAACCGTTGCAGGCACACACACCCCGGGTCACATGATCAAAATTAAGATGCTTGGCAACCGGCATGTATTTATGGTGGTTGCAGGATCCCGGGGACATGGGTTCATCTTTTGCAATTTTCTGACAAGCAAAACCAATGGGGAAGCCAGATTCAATCAACAACCATGTTACTAGCTTAACAACTGCAGTGATTCACTTAACAACGGTAGCAGGAAAGGTTGTAAAATGGGGGCAAAACTCATTTAATAATTGTCTTGCTTAGCCATGGAAAATTTGGGCTCCGCTGTGGTCGTAAGTCAAGGACAACCTGTGCAAAACCACCACAAAAGTTAACAATAGAAAGGTTAACAAGGCAATGGAAAGCCACTACCAGTCAGAGTAGACAGTAGGGTAGGAGATATAGAACATAGCCAGCCGCACCAACAGGCTGAAGAACACCACCTGCCCGTGGGCTGTCAGACTTCTTGAATGGAAAATTACTTCATATCAACATAGTACAATAGACTTGCGGGCGTGTTGTGCGATGTGTAATAAGATTGGGACTGGGTTAGGGACTTCTGTGCTCACTGTGAGTTGTGTTGGGGGGTGCACAAAGGGAGGCTCAGCCAATCTCATTGTATACATGTTGTACTCGTGACAATAAAGGTAATAGTAATAACAGTACAGATTTGAAAGTCAGCCTAATATAAAGAAATTTAGAATCCCAGCCCTTAGAGAAAAGAGCCTTCAAAACAGAACTTAGGAAAAAGATTCAGGGACTTTTAGTGACAGGTGATTCCCACGTAGGACTACTGAGACAGGATTCACGCATAATATTTTTTTAAATTCATATTTATATGCCACCCTTCTCTGGAGACTCAGGGCAGCTTACAAGGTTTGGAGCACAACCCAATGCGCTCAGCAATAGCCTTCATTCCATTGTATATGCCTGCTTATTATTACTAAGCGGCATTTTTACAAAGTCAGCTTATGCCCCCAACAATCTTGGGTCCTCAATTTACCTACCCCGAGAGGATGGAAGGCTGAGTCAACCTTGAGCCTGGTGGGATTCGAGCCTGCACTAATTGCAGGCAGCTGGAACTAAGTGCTAGGCGTTTAATAGCCTGCACCACCAAGGCTATTAATATTAAGTGGGGTCCGTAGTGAGCTTGGCTATTTGACTTATAATATTAAATTTTAGTCAGTTTCCCACCCCCTCATAACGCTGAACCTTTATGGTTGAGGTTGCAGTTCACACTAAGCCAGAAACAAGTGATTCACATAATTGCTTATTGCTGTACTATGTCCATTAGGTGCACTTGGATGGCAGACGATGGGGAAATGTGGCAAATGCCTTTGTTCTTTCCTCTTCCCTTCAAATGCTTCCCTGAAATAGGCCTGCAGGTTCTGTTTTTAATAAGGGGAATGTTTCTAGACGTGAATCGAATATATCCAGGCTGCTTGGAGGAGGTAGATGTTGAATAGGAGTTCATCTGGTTAAATATTGTTTCCTCTGAAAATTGTCCTAAGCGTGAAGCCTAATCTAAAAGGTTTACTTCGTTCTTCACAATACTTTATGGATTATAGTGGGAAAGGGCTCATGTTTAAAACTCCCATTTAGTTCCTATTTCATCTCTTTTGACAGGATAACTATCAGGGTGAAAAGAAATCGAATTCTAGCTTCTTTTCTCTATTTTGAACGGTACTTAATCATTCTTCTCAAGCCTGTTGTGATAATTCCTTCTATAAATTGAACACATTCAATTTCCATGGCGTTTCATTGTGGAGAGAATTTACAAGCTCTTATATAATAGAAATTGTAATAGTTCTTCACGGTATCTCCCAGTATCTATCCCAAAGTTTTGTTTTATAATTATAATTTACCTATAATTATTTCTGTATTTACTTTTATCCCATTGTTATTTTATTAATAACTCTAGGCCGCAAACATACTGTACCTAATACTCCTTCAAACAGTGGTTAGAATACAGTACTGCAGGCTACTTCTGCTGACTGCCGGCTACCAGCAGTTTGGCAGTTCGAATCTCACCAGGCTCAGGGTTGACTCAGCCTTCCGTCCTTCTGAGATTAGTAAAATGAGGATCTAGATTTATTGGGGACAATATGCTGACTCTGTAAACTGCTTAGAGACAGCTGTAAAGAACTGTGAAGTGGTATATAAGTCTAAGTGCTGTTGCTATTCCTCTTCCTCTTTCCTCACAACAACAGCCCTGTGAGGTAGGTTGGGCGGAGGGAGAGTGGCTGGCCCAAAGATTCTATAATATTTATATTTACAATTCATAATAATTATGCTAAGTTTTTAATTTTAATACTATTTATAATTTACAATTAAAATATTTTATTCTGCTGTTTTATGTCAGTTGCATAAAAAGGCTCACCCTGGGATGGAGCTGGGAATTGGGAAGTCTCTGATTCAAATGACATAACTTCATCAGGAGAGTCTCCTCCTGGAACCCCTCTTTGAGTTAACCCATTTGCAATATGGAGGATCATAATGGTTCACCTCTCAAGGTAATTGCAAGGATAGCAAATGCAAATGAAGCAATAATAGCAAATGCAAATGAAGTCATTTGTACAGGTGAATGTTAGGATAACTGACAATTGTATTACTTTAATAAATTAAAATAAAGGCAGGATACTGTAAACAGTCCATCTCCTTTATAAGTTAACATTCAACAGAGAAATGTGTTGCTTCTCTTAAAAATATGATTGAAGGCTAAAAATGAAAAAAAAATGATCCCACTTGTGGCAGACCGGTGCTATTATGATGCAATTAAGAGTTATACCATTTAATTTTGCATCAAGCAAAAACATAGAGCAGGACTCCTAGAAAATCTGACTACACAAACTGGTTTTATTTATGCTATTTTGTAAGAAGTAGGAGATAAAAGTCCCAGACTTACTACTAAAATCTCCATAGGAAACTGCCTCTTCATAAACAATAAATGAATTTAAGGGGCAGCACAGTTCAGTCAAAGCTTTAGACTTAGACTGACTTGCTTCAGTTGTAATTTGGCTTAGGTTTGAGTTACAGAAGTCACAGCCGTTATGTATACCTGACTCCCTAGCACACAGTTTGTGACCATTTCCCCCATCAAGACTGCACACTCCCAAAAGGGCAACATTTTCATCAATTTTCAGTGGTCTTTGGGGCACAGTTAAAGTGTGGCTGGAAATAGCAGTAGCACTTAGACTTATATATACCGCTTCTTAATGCTTTGCAGCGCTCTCTGGGTGGTTTGCAGAGTCAGCATATTGCCCCCAACAATTTTGGGTCCTCGTTTTACCCACCTCGGAAGGAATGGAAGCCTGAGTGAACCTTGAGCCAGTCAGGATCGAACTCCAGGCTGTGGGCGGAGTTAGTCTGCAATACTGCATTTTAACCACTGCGCCATCATGGCATGCTGCAATGGGAAGCATGAAAGCCCCTTGAAAAAAATTTTTTGCATGTGTACAACTGGTTGTATTGGGACTGAAAACTGTATCGGATGCGCTTTGCCCATTTTATTTTAGATTTGGGAGGAGGCTTTGCTTGGGAATGGAAGTTGATTGCTCCCTGAAGGTTAAACTAAATGGACATTTGTCCCTACCCTTTGCTGGCCTCCTCTGCCTTCTGAGAGGGTGGGAGGTTGGCCTGCAGAGTGGAATCCTTCAGTCATGGCTCACCTGGCTTAAGGCGGAGGGCAGACCCATTCATTGTATTATACATAAATCAGACCACTGCAGTTTGTTCTGTGTGCATAAATAAACTCTGGCTGTGTGTTAAATGAAAATTCAGTCTTTATCTTAGAAAGGTAGGCCACTATTATATCTTGCATATATTTGGGGGACAGGGTGAAGCAAAGACTTTCAAGTCCCATAAGCCTTATCTAACACCGTTTGCAGTAAGGGATGATGGGAGCTGCAGCTCAAGTACATCTGGAAAACAGCGTTACTCCCCCCCCCCTGCACGAGGCCATTTAGTGACTTCACAGCTGAAGTAAGATTTCTTGGACTTTCTAGCCACTGCAACCTCTCCTCCTTTAATTTATTGTTGATTTATTTGCTTTACGGTTATTTTTTTTTACAGCCTAGCCCCTAATCCAAAAGCTCTTGGCAGGTTACAACACATTAAAAATATTAAAAACAACAGCAATAAAAATAAATCCGGCTCCCACCCTCCCCAAGATAGATGCCAATAATAACACTTAAGTAATCTTCAGGGCTTGGTGAAATAAAACTGTCTTCAATGATCTTCTAAATGCGGTGAGAAAGAATAAAAATGTGAGCAAAATCATTGTAGCAGCAGTCCAGGGAGAAAGGGAGTTGTTGGGAGTCTCAAGTAGCATATGTATCAAATGAATTCAATTAAAAGGACAGCTCCTGTGTCAATCTTATTGCAGCTCCTTCTGGGTCTCTGCAGCTCCTTCTGGGTCTTGGCAGCTAAGGGGATCTGTCCAAAGCTTCTGTTGGAGGGCTGAAGCAGAAGCTGAAGCTGAGCTGAAGAAGCTGCTTGGATGAGAAGTGAAATGTCTTCAAAGAAACACCAGAAGGTCAAGTTGCCTCTTGGGGAAAAAAGCACCTTTGGGACAACTGTGACCTAGATGACTGAGAACCTCCATAGACATCTCAGATTTAACCTCACCCCAGTGCAAATATAAGAAGCTAGTACACCCTTTTTCGCCATTCCCATATAGAATATGGGGAGTAAATGAATACTAACTTGCCTTAGAGGGCTGCTGTAAAGCTTACAGAAAACAACAATCGAAATTAAATGTACTGTTTAAAGTATTATGATTAATATCAGTGAAATGTAGTGAGTTAGAGCCTGCCAGGAAGCTTATTGGATGACTTTAAAGTAAACCATTGACTGGGTTGAAACATTATCCTAACAGTTTATTTAACCATGGTTTGTGAAATGAATCAGAGTGGCCTTATTCACACAGAGCATCCCCGATGTAAACCATGGTTTATTCAGCACCACGGCAGCATACACACATTTGTGGCGAGCCAAAACCAATCAAATCTTGCTATAGTTTTGTATAAAATAGGAACATAGGCATGTTTAATCAGTGCCACTAATTGCCCAATCATGTTTTTCCTTGGTGATAGAAGCAGGAGAAGGATCAAGTGGCTTTCTTCTTGAGTTTAGCTGTCATTTGTTGTGATGGGAGTGTGCTGTGTTTGTTGAGAAATAACTGTGTGTCTTTTTGGAGCACTGCACCAGTGGCTATAAACTCCAGAAAGTCATGACTGAGGTCAGAATAGAAACTGGATTCAATTTTGTTGTGATTAAACGTAATCCAAATTAAATGTAGTTGATATGATTACGTTCCAGTTATATGCTTAATCATTTTTCCTTCTGTCACGTTAACAGTTACAATTGGGTAACTGGAGGTCTCTGGGGGTTATACTAAAGGGAGGGGGTACCGGCTGGACATCTCTGCACTAAGAAAACAGCTGGAATCTTAATTTTTCTTTTTTCACTCTACATTGATAATTGTAATAAACATGTAAGTATGCTTAATCAGACTTCTTGTGCAACTTTTTTAGTTAGACAAATTCATGGAAGGCAGTTATGTTCAATGCTGATCAATAATGGCTTAGTGTTAAGTCTGAATGTGGCCTTTATCTCAAAAAGACCTAATGCAGTTCTATTAAAAGGATTTTCTAGGCTTAGGAGGGGTGACCACTGACTAACAGTTGCCAAGATAGAAGTTGTATGATCATCGTACTCCTACCTGTGGTTTGCAAATTGGCTAGTAGGGGTAACAATGTAGTGTTTTAATTGGACCATAGGTCTAATTTGGGCAGTGAGATATTTTCGATTATTTCAATGCTAGCTTCAGGCAAGTGACCTGCCAATGATGGTTTATCTCTCCACCACTTAACCATTTTTGCAGTTCAAGGTTTCATTAAGCCCCTGGTGTGCATGGATGGTGAACTGTGGTTGGTTGGCTTGATGGGTCGAAAGGCAGCCAGGCCTGTTGCGGTGTGAAGTTGTGATCTTTTCTGAGCTGATTCCTACTGGTTTAGAGTGTAGGCCTTGTGTTCTAACACAATCTCTGCGGCCAATCCCCTTTGCATGCCCTGCTCTATGAGTGCTTCTCTCATTTGTATATTCATAATGATGACATCATTTGCCACTGCCATCCTATGTAGGAGAAATCAGTGGAGTCCATGGCTTTGCATGTTTGGACTTTAGCCTTCCTAGTTAAATCTGGAGCAAAACTGGAGGAAGAACTGCATGAGCCATTTTATTTATGAGTTGCCTTAAAGCATCTGTACTTTGCTCTTTGCCCAGAAAAGCTCTAGTTGTTGCTAACAGATCAATGAAACCAGAACAGGCTGTCCTCAAGTTTTAATCAGTATACAGACACAACACAGAATAGGGAAGGGAAGGAAAATATTTTAATATTGTTTTCCTCTCTTTTTGCAATGACCTGCTGAAATACGGCAGGACCCTTGATATTGATACAACAGTTGGAACAGAAATTGTGCTGGCAGGGGAAATTACAGGGCTTTCTGTTGAGCAGAACTAAGAATGGCACAAGTTTCCTTTGCTGAGCCTGTTGTAAAGAGGCCTGATTACTAAATGTAGCCATGACTAAGTGTCATTGGCAAAAGTCACTGTATACTTAGAATGTTTTCTTCAAGCTGCTTGTGGCATTCTTCTTTGCAAGGGTGGGAAACTACCTTTGATTAGTAACAACCTCAGACACCAGAGATTAAATATTGTTCATTTACAACAAGAAATCTCTTAATTCTGATCTCTATTTAATAATGGCAGGATTTTGGGGACACCTTAACATTTGGTATCAAATTCTTTTGGGCCATTCCTTGGCCATATTTGCTATGGCTAATTTTATGGCCCTGGTCAACTCCTGGTTGAAGAATTCTGGGAATTGAAACCCACAGGTCTTAAAGTTGCCAAGCTTGGAGATCCCTGTAATAGGGGCACAGATAGGGGGGGAAAAACCCCAGAGATCTGGGACTGCTGAGAATGGGTTGTGACACTTAAGATTTTACCTCTGATTTTCCAGGGGAAAAGTCCAAACCAGTCAGATAATGTTAGTGCAACAACGTGCATTTAGTGAATCTTAGAATTGATAATATGAGCATTTGGATGTCCTTGGCTGCATCTAACAAAGACATTAGAGTAATGTACTATTCACAAAAGTCTGTCTTAAAGGCAAATTCCTCAACCATAGCTAGTGGAAGAATTCTGGGAGTTGAAGTCCACAGGTCTTTAAAGTTACCAAGTTTGGAGAGACTCCTGCGCTAGTGTTCAGTGAGATTTTGTTTCTCATTTAGGCTGGGAAACCGGAATTGGGCTTTTGAGCATGATGGTTCTTGGCAAATGACAAATGTTTTAGTTGTAATTTGGCTCTGGTAATCCGTTCAGTATTCAGTGCTTTGCCTCAGCAATTCTGTGTTTTGTATTCATGTGGAGCACCCCAGATCTCAAGTTTCCTTTAAAAAAAAAAGACGGAATGGTTGATAAATTGAATCTGCTTAACTTGCTGTGCTGGTTTGGCCCACCTTGAATTTTCTTGTCTTTACCTGATGAGGTATATGATTTTTTCTTGTTACCCTTGTCAGTAAAAACAATATTTCCAGTAGAGAACTGAATCAGAAAGAGCGGACCTGAATAAGGATATGTTCCTCTTTGAACATGTTTACAATGTGCAGCTGCCAATCAAAGCGTAGGGTGTTCCTGAAACAGTCTGCTGAAGGTCTCCGGGGGTGACTGGAGAGGGGGTTTGCCACTGTAAGGAAGCAAATGGTTCTTGAAACTGAGGGCTCCTGGAAATTGAAAGCTTTTTGTGGTCTGAGAATGGCCTTGTTCTGTTCTCAACTAAGATCTGTCCTTCATAGTTACTGACTCATTAGGATTTGCCTTACATTTTCTCTGGTCACAGTGACAGCAGCTCCTAATGGCCCTAGATTATGGATGGGGGAATTTGTGGTCCCAGGCTTACTTTAAGCTACTTTGGATGACCCTCAGAGACTCCCCTGGCCATGATTGCTGAAAACTGTGTTTCCTCCCATGTTGATGTGAGTCTGTAGCGTAAGCCCTTAAAGTATGTATATTAGGGTTAACAAAAGAAAAGAAAACTTATCCCTACTCACATGTGCAATGTGGAGCCACTCATCACTAGATTTTAAAGGGGCTCTTGACTATCAAAATTTTGCCTGCCTCCAAAGGGGAAAAAAATAGAAAACAAGGTGGGTGACTTACAACTTATGGTAATGCCCTTCTCCAATTACCCTGCTGAAATTCAGCAGCAAAGTACAGAAATTAGATCATTTGATTGTTCCTATAAAAATACCAAAACAAAATACTTCAATAAGATTGGTACACCTATCTTGGTTTCAACTCTCCCCTCAAAAAGGTAGAAAAGGGGAGAGATTTGCTGCATCTTTCTGAGGTTACCACTTTGCCTTCAGAAGCTCAGCATTGTGTATTTACTGTCTGTTTCCTACCATTCGTGTTGAGCAATATCCTTGTGGTTATCGCACAGCTGGCTGGACAAAATATCTGATCCAACAATTTGTAACTCTTTGTTTTCATCACAGTTGGATATTCAGATTCATACTTGGCTTACATAGCTGGTGTTCTTCTTCAAGAAGGTAGGCAGGAACCTACTGCAGTCAGGGCACTGTGCTTATGTGTGCCTGTGAGAATGAACAAAAAGGAAAGGCACCTGCAGGCATGACGTACAACTTTATGTTTATTTTGCGCTAACACATTACCATCGAGTGAGATGGCGGCTTTGTATCAGTCCACGAATAAGAAGGAAGTCAAGTGCTAGGCATATTTTTGGGACTATAATTCCCGCCAGGCCCACAATGCACAGCTAGAAGCAAAGGATTATGGGAGTGTTAGTCAATACCCTCTCGAGAGCACCAAACTGCTTTCTTCTACAGTAGATAAATCCATGGAGAACAGGTCTGTGAGAAACTATTCCTTGTTAAGATGGAATTTTCATGTTTGAGAATAGCACACCACTTGTTGTGACTGATGGGTCAAATGTAAGAAGACCCTCCCTGTGAATCTCCACATTTTTTATTTACTTAACAAAAGATCTACCTGTGAGTCTGTCCTAGCAAGGTGACACTAAACATTTACTTGATATGATCCACTTTGACATTAGCTTTGGCTGCAAGAAGGCTGGACTATATCAAGCAGGTTGACAGTAAGGCTGCAATCCTAGACACACTTGCCTGGAAAGATCACACTGGACATGCATACATTTCTGATTGCAAAGCTGAAGAAAGAGAATATCTTTCCCCTTCCCCATGAGACACTAAGCAGTTCCAAGGGCCCTTTTATTTATTTATTTAGCATATGGCAAAAGTGTTAACAAGTACATCACAGTTACACTCTCAATGAGCAAATATGAAGCTATTTTACTCTCTTCACAAGTTCAGAAGTAGACTATGTAGTCAATAAATGATGGACTTGCATGCAGAAAGTACCTGTCTCCAAAGCAGACAGTTCGACGTGTCGAGGAACAGTGCCCTCTGTGTTATGTATGCAGGTTTAAAGTCATTGGTTTAGTTTGAACTGTTCTTGTAAAATGTAAGAAATGATTGGTTTAAAAAGTGCAGGAAAACCCTGCACTCTGATTGGCTGGCAACTGCGGCTGCTGGCTATAAGTAGCAGCCGCAGCCCAGCCAAAGTGGGTTCGTTCTGAGCTGTAGTCACTAATAAACAAAGAGCTTGAAGCACTCCGCGTCTGTCTCTTCATGCAAACTTAACACTGGTGACGAAGGTGGGATCTCCCTGAAGAAGAAGGCAATGCAGAACAGAAGAAGAGAGAGATGGCTGCGCTGAACACACCCCCCAGACCCGTTCGATCTGACGGCAGAAGACTGGGAGACGTATTCAGATCGTTTCCAAATGTATCTAGAAGGAAACAATCTTGCCGACATTTCCGAGAAGCGGAAGAGGGCAGTCTTTCTCACGCACTGCGGTCCGGCAGTTTTCAAGATGGCGAAGGCATTGGTGGGAGCTGCAGACGTGAAGGTAATGGAATGGCCTGACTTAGAAAAGTTGTTAAGAGCCCATTACGCCCCACAAGTGTCGTGCCTCATTAAGAGACACGAGTTTTACCGTCGGGTTCAAGGGGAAAGCGAAAATGTAAACGACTTCATGGCAAGTTTAAGAGACATTGGGGGTGTATGTGAATTTAACAATTTAGAAGAGGCCATGCGCAATCGATTTGTTCTGGGCCTTAAAGACAAGGTGTTACAGAGCAAGCTATTAATGAGACCTAAGATCACGCTGAAGGAAGCAATAGAAGAGGCCTCTTCAGCAGAAGCTACCAAGTCCTCAGCAGCAGCCATGAAGAAAATTAACAAGGCCACAAGCCATCCTGATGTGGAAAAGTCCACAACAACTCATTGTGAGCAAATAGATTCTGAATCAGACTGTAGTGAGGTGGAGGAAGGAATTTATAGACTCAGAATGGAGCGGAAAAAGAAAGACCTGGGAAGAAAGAGGCAAGATTTCTACTGCAGAGGTTGTGGGGAAGCCACCCCCACTGAATGCAAGTTCCTAGATACCATCTGCCTCCGTTGTGAAAAAGAGGACACCTAGCAAGAGTCTGCAAATCATCCAGAACTCCACCCAACAGAAGGAAGTTTCCTGACAAAGAATTCAAGCCCAACAACCTCAGTGAGAAAATGGGGCAGCACAGAAGCAAAGGGGAAGAATGAAACTCATCAGACAGTAACTATTGGTCATTCTTCTTCTATCAATAACAGAAAAGTGCATGTCAAGGTACTAATTGAAGGAAGTCCTTGCCAAATGGAAGTGGACTCAGGCTCATATTTATCTATGGTGTCATGGGACACTATTCACAGACTACTCCCAAACATTCAGAAGAAGCATTTCAAGAAGCAAGCACTGACTCTTAAAGACTACCAAGGGAACAAGATTCCAGTAGTTGGAACAAGAGAATTCAACGTGAAGTTCAAAGGCCACACCAATCGCTTGCCCCTGACCATCGTGGACAAGGATCGCCCAAGCTTGCTGGGACTTGAGTGGTTCAATCCACTAGGCATCGAGGTGACTGGCATCAATCACGTGAGCAACACTGAATGGGAGGAGGCCTTGAAGTCTGAGTTTCCAGAGGTCTTCAGCGACGGATTGGGCAAGTATATGGGGACCCCTATCACTTTCAACCTAGATCCCAAGGTGCCCCCAATTCGCTTAAAGCCCAGAAGGGTCCCATTTGCCTTAAAGGAAAAATTGATGCACAATTAGATAAACTAATAGCTCAAGGAGTTTTAGAGCCCACTGACCACTCCAGATGGGAGACACCCATAGTCACACCAGTCAAGACTGATGGGGCAGTGAGAATCTGTGGAGACTATAAGGGGACATTGAACCATGCGCTTCAACAGAGCGCATATCCAGTTCCAGTGGTGCATCATTTACTACATTCACTTGGCAGGGGTACAGTCTTTGCCAAATTGGATCTGGCCCAGGCATATCAACAATTAACAGTTGATGATGCCACTGCAGAGGCCCAAACCATTGTGACTCATAGAGGTGCTTTCAAATGTAAAAGGTTACAGTTTGGAGTAAGCGTGGCACCAGGCATCTTTCAAAGCCTTATGGAAAGGATGCTCCAAGGACTGCCAGGGGTAGTACCTTACTTTGATGATGTGTTAATCTCTGCTGAAAATGCACTCAGTTACAAGAGAGACTCAGAGAAATCCTTACCAAATTCAAAAAGTGGGGTTAGAAGTCAAGGAAGAAAAATGCACTCTTAGAACAGACAAGGTTGAGTTCTTGGGCTATATGATTGACAAGCATGGTATCCACCCCACAGATGCCAAGGTTCAGGCAATCAAAGAAGCCCCTAGACCAAAATGTAAAACAGATTTGCAAGCCTTCCTTGGACTCATTAACTTTTATCACATGTTCCTACCTCAGAAGGCAACCATTGCAGAACGACTGCACAGATTATTAGACAAAAAGTCTGCATGGGTCTGGGGCAGAAAAGAACAATCTGCATTTAACAATATTAAAAGACTAATCACGTCTGATGCTGTACTGATACAGTTCTCTGAGAATTTGCCTGTTGTACTGACTTGTGATGCATCCCCTTTTGGAGTGGGCCGGGGGGTTTGAGCCACAGGCTTCCCAGCAGGAGGGAAGCTCCTATTGCATTTTACTCTTGCACCTTGACCAAAGCAGAGAGAACTACAGCCAACTGGACAAGGAAGCCTTGGCAATTTTTGCAGCTGTCAAGAAATTCCATGAGTATTTATATGGGAGAACATTTACCATTGTCACAGATCACAAACCTCTGTTAGGCATTGTGGCAGGAGACAAACCTACGCCCATCCTGTCACCAAGAATGCTGAGGTGGACTGAATTTCTTGCTGCTTATTCATACAAACTCATCCACAGGCCTGGCAAAGACATTGGGCATGCAGATGCTTTGAGTCACTGCCCACTTCCTTCTCACAAGGAGGACTTTGCTCCTGAGACTTACACCTTTTTCCTAGAAACTGTTGCCAAGCTTCCAGTACACGCTGCTGAAATTGCCAGAGAGACTGCCAAAGACACTGTATTGGCTCCTGTTATAGGCTGGATTAAGAAAGGTTGGCCTCTTCAAGATCTACCTCAACTTGCCCAACCTTTTAAATCCAGGCAAACTGAATTATCTGTATTAAGAGGATGTATTTTGTGGGGTAACAGGGTGGTTATTCCTACAAAACTGCAAAAAGAGGTTTTGGAAATGTTACATGAGGGTCATCCAGGTATTGTCAGAATGAAGGGATTGGCCAGGAGTTATGTATGATGGCCAGGTATTGACAAAATGGTTGAAAACTGGGTTGCATCTTGTCCCAACTGTCAGGTAGTCAGGCCTACCCCACCTCTCGCCCCCCCACAGGAATGGGAATATCCTAGGGGCCCATGGTCCAGGATTCACATTGATTTTGCTGGCCCTACCAGAGGGCACACTTTCCTTATTATAGTTGATGCATATTCCAAATGGCTAGAGGTTATCCCTATGGCATCCACCACAACTGAAGCTGTCATCAAACAGCTTAAAAGCTTTTGTAACTCACGGGTTACCTGATGTTCTTGTTTCTGACAATGGCCCTCAATTTACATCCAACCTTTTGAATCATATCTAGCACAACAGGGTATCAGACATGCCCTGACAGCCCCTGGGCATCCTTCGCTAACGGCTGAATGTATGGTACATTTACCAAGGAAAACTTCAGCAATTGGGTCCAGGGATATCACTGAGAGAGTTGAAAAACTTCTCAGTGTTCAGCATATCACTCCCAACCCTCAACTAATTTGTCCCCAGCTGAATTGTTGATGGGTAGGAAGCTCAGGTCTCCCCTTGATCGCCTTCATCCCACTTACGCACCCAACGCACCACTAGATTCCACTAGCAAAATTCGCACATTCACTGTGGGTGATTCTGTTTATGCTAAGAACCTTATGGGTGAACCATTATGGATTCCTGCTGAGATAACCCAAATCACAGGCCCCAGATTGGCTGGCAACTGCGGCTGCTGGCTATAAGTAGCAGCCACAGCCCAGCCAAAGTGGGTTCATTCTGAGCTGTAGTCACTAATAAACAAAGAGCTTGAAGCACTCCGTATCTGTCTCTTCATGCAAACTTAACACTCTGAGTACATAACCAGGAGCCCAAAGGTTGCAGGACAATACAGCAAAGTGGGTATGGGCAAGTTACACATTTGGACAGAACAAGGATTTTCCAATTTTTTGCCAGGTGTTTGCAGGGCATGGTGTGATAGTCGTGGTGGTAGTCGTGGTATACTTTTCATGTGTTTTCAGGCCTCAGAGAAGCAGGATCCAGCATTGTTGACTTTTGGCAACTATACCACTGACATTTTGAGATAGAATTAAATGTGGGTGTGTGGGTGTGAGAGAGAGAGAGACAGAGACAGAGAGAGAGGGAGGGAGGGAGAGTGCGGGGAGAGTGTTCAGGTACCATGTATGGCCCTGGGGGACTTCTCGTGCTCTAAATAAGTTCTGCTTACGTCTGAACCTTGTCCATTCATTTTAAAAATATACATGATAGAATTCTTTTGCAAGCGCTACTTTGGATTTCATAAAAGCAACATCTTTCTACCACAGAGCATCCAGCCCTGAGTATGGTTAGGACAAAAGAGATCTGCTGGACTTAGATAAACTTACAACAAAGTGAGTTTAAGAGCCTTGGTGGTGCAGGCTGTTAAATGCCTAGCACTTTGTTCCAGCTGCCTGCAATTACTGTAGGCTCGAATCCCACCAGGCTCAAGGTTGACTCAGCCTTCCATCCTCTCGGGGTAGGTAAATTGAGGACCCAAGATTGTTGGGGGCAATAAGCTGACTTTGTAAAAATGCTGCTTAGTAATAAGCAGGCATATACAATGAAATGAAGGCTATTGCTTGAGCTCATTGAGTTGTGTTCCAAAAATTGTAAGCTGCCCTGAGTCTCCGGAGAAGGGCGGCATATAAATATGAATAAAAACCAAAAAACCAAAAATAGATCTTGTGACTCTTGGAGTAGGGTTACTGGGAGCGAAAGTGCTACTTTCTGCTACCTAGGCTTTCTGGCTATTTGTTCTTCTGACCTACCATAGCCCTGATCCAGAGCGCCTCAGAGTGAAGACAATCTCATTATTTGGTGCTGGGTTAGAGAACAGGAGCCAGGCATAGCATAGCATAGCAAAGAGATGAGATGGGAAAGTGAATCTAACTTAAAGCTTGAAAGATGATGCATGATTAAAACTGCCCTGGAGTTTTTCTAGTTTTTTTTTTAAATTCACATTTATATGCTGCCCTTCTCCAGAGACTCAGGGCGGCTTACAATCTTTGGAGCACAACCCAATGTGCTCAGCAATAGCCTTTATTCCATTGTATATGCCTGCTTACTACTAAGCGGCATTTTTACAAAGTCAGCTTATTGCCCCCAACAATCTTGGGTCTTCAATTTACCTACCCTGAGAGGATGGAAGGCTGAGTCAACCTTGAGCCTGGTGGGATTCAAGCCTGCACTAATTGCAGGCAGATGGAGCTAAGTGCTAGGTGTTTAACAGCCTGCACAACCAAGGCTCTTAGTGTTGACATCAGAGGTGGTATTCAGCAGGTTCTGACCAGTTCTGGAGAACCGGTAGCAGAAATTTTGAGTAGCTCAGAGAATCGGCAAATACCTCCTCTGACTGGAGATTTTACAGTATCCTTCCCCTGCCATGCCCACCAAGCCACGCCCACAGAACCAGTAGTAAAAAAAAATTGAATCCCACCACCGGTTGGCATCCTTGTGTCACTAACGAAAATTTGGATAGGAGGAGGGGGGAGGGGGGAAGAATTTTCCATTTCCATAAAACAGGTATAGATTTTTGTGTGGAACTTAAGAAGCAGGAGTTGGTGTTTTCTTTTCTTTCTTGCAAAGTATGGTTTCAGTTGTTGGGGTCAGAAATAGGAACAAAATGTCTTAATATTGAAAAATCTTTTCAAAAAAGCTAAAATCAGATTCCTTCAACCTGGTCCCCTCTCACTTCAGTAGAGCCCTGACTAATCTCTCTCCCTTCCATAATTAGGTCTAGTACTTGCATGCTCCTTTCCCCCCTGTTCAATCATACCCACGCATCCTCTTGGTCTGGCACTTTTCCATTTTTGGGGAAAGCTCCATTATCTCCATTGAGGATCCAACCTGCTTGATTTCTCCCCCAAGCTCCTACAAGCTGGTTCTGTTCAGATGCTTGCATTTTTAATCCCCCCACCCCCACCCCCAGTTCCCTGACCAGATAACCGTGTTGGTTGGAGGATGGTTGAAATCCATCTGGAAAGTATCAGCCTGTGGGAAGCCTGGCTTAAGAAAAGCTGCCCATCGGTCTTGTTCAATGTCTCCTTGATCCACCTTTTTCTCAACTGAACCAGACCTATTTCGCTTACAGAGCTGAATGCAGTTATGGGTTTATTTAGAAATCCATGATCCAACCAAATATCCTGCTTAAACCTTATCTTTTTTATTTTTTCTTCCTTGCAATGATAAATGCACCCACTCATAGAGAGATGATATTTTTCATTGGCAGGTTATAGCCATTGGTGTTTTTTTTTAATTTTATTTTTTAAGACAAACATAAGCAAACAAATGCATAAAAAACATAAAAACCATCTTCCATTTTGTACAGTGTGTCAGTTGGTTACACATCATTTATGCTATCCTTTCATAGTCATCACTCACAATTTATATAAATTCTCATATTATCAATCTGACATATGCTTATATATTTGTCAGTTATTAATCATTCATGACTAATCTATTTTTTTCATCATTTAATACGAGATATTCTAACTTCATTATAAGATTTGTATTATACTTTCACCCAATGGTTATGTATGTTTATATTATAATTAATATCAATTATTAAATATATATTGAAAAATTTCCTAATCTATTACATTACCATGTCTTTTTATCCAACCATTGATAAAACAAATCCCATATCAAATAAAATTGTTTATCTTCTTGTTCTCTAATTTCAAATGTCAATTTACTCATTTCAGCACAGTCCATAATTTTCTTGATAACTTCCTCCTGCATAGGCACTTTTTCATTTTTCCAATTCTTAGCAAATACAATTCTAGCCACTGTTAAAACATTTACAATCAAGTATTTCAGTTCTTTATTGTATATTTCCAGTATAATTCCCAATAAAAATATATCTGGTTTAAAGTCTATATGTTGTTTTATCATTTTTTCCAGCCATTTTTATCATTTTTTCCAGCCATTTTTATCATTTTTTCCAGCCAGGTTATATCCATTGTTGAAGTAGTAATTTGAAATGAATGAATGTATGAATCAATATGCATCCTTGTTAAAACCAGCCTAGTGAGGTGTTAGGTAGAAAGCTATTGGTCTGCAGCAGGACTGTCAAACTCCTAGCACATGGGCCATGTGCTGGCCATGCCCCTTGGTTTAGCGAAGGAGGGGAAAGCCCCGATACATCACATAACGCCACCGTGATGATGTGAATTTGACACCCCTGGTCTACAATATTCACTTAAATACAGTGTTGTGATTTTTTCCCCCACCCACCTCTCAGCCCTCTTCTCAGGAAATAAACTTATTTTGATCATAGGCATCCATGCACAATATGGTTCCATGGCAAATGTGAATTTACATCTTCAAAATATGCGTATGTGAAGAGAAGGGAAAGCTACTCTACTGATCAAGTAAATCCTATTATAAGAGCTGCCTAATAGATGCTGATAGTTTGCAAGATAATAATATCATATATCTCACATATACACATACTGCATTTGAATATGGAACTTTCCAATCTTGCAATGGATCAAAGACACTTTAAAGAGAGGAAGCTTGAAAAGGAAGAAGCTAGATGCTTGGGTAAGGCTTTCATTTTGGGCAGAGGTTGAGTAGAATACCTCTCCTTACGGCCAGCCTACTGTTAGGTAGAATGAGACAGGTGCTCTAAGCAACAAATTCTGGAAAGACAGCAAAAGAGTGTTGGGTTTCAGAGCTGTAAATCACACAGTCTTGTGTTCCTCAGCCAGCCCATGGTTTTCAGATGCAAGGAGATATGTCCTCCTATTTCTGGGTTGAAGGAGAATTCCTCCTGCAGTCCACTTGGCTTGTACACATGGAATGGGAGGAATGCTCCTTATTCTTGTCTTAGGCAGTAAAATCTTTTGACAGGACAGCTGTGCAGTTTCATCTCCACTTGCTTGTCTTTTCTGGCCACCTACCCACCCACCCCCTCCAACCCTGCAGGTGTTCAGCACCAAACATCTTCCAAGAAACCCAGGAACCGCAGCATCTTCCAATCCCTTTTTTGCTGCCTTTGCCATGACAACTCAGAGCCTATTCCTGTCAACAACAATGCCCCACTGCTGGTGGAAGAAAACGGTTCGGTGACCAAGGTATGTTGAACTGTCTCTTTGATTCCTGGGATTTTTTTTTTTTTGGCCATCAAAAAAAAATTGGTCTTACAGGATGGAACCAGTCTCTTTGATGCTTCTGAGAACAAGAGATCCATTTGTCGGAAGGAGTTCATACCCCAACCCATGACTTTCCAGATATGTGGGATTGAAACATTGTCCTCCTAGCAAGCAAAAGAAATGATTGTGCACCATTGGGACTGATGACTATTGTAGTCCAAACCATCCAATAGATGCTATGTTGGGAAAGGATATGTTAGGTTTAAGAAAAGGACTGTTGTCCGCACCCTTAATTCAGTTCATGATGTTTCTACCCATTGAGAATTCTCAGGCCATGTTTAGCTCCAGGTAAAATTCCCAAGCTCCTTGATCAAAGGATAACATCTTCAAAACAGTAAGACTCCAGGCTCTAGGTTGGAGGAGGTGTGAAAACTTCAATGGATGTCATCAGGTGACATTAAGCTCTGGGAACCAGAAAACAGCTTGCAAAATTAGAATACCCGTTGCAGACCATTCACTATGCATTAGTCACCCTCCGCAGTGCTTTAATTTCTTTCTTAAACTTGGATAAGGAGAATTAGTTACATTCCACATAGATGGCATCTCTGCCATGCAGCCCAGAGATCTTTGAAATGCATTTGGCTGCAGCTCTCGTCACATGATCCCTTGTTGCTTAGCTGCCAATAGATAATTTCAGGTGCCAAGTTTGAGGCGATGGGCAAGAAGATCTCTGATGTCTAAGCTGCAAGGTGGCAATCTAGTGAGAGATTGGGTTGCATCTATATTTGAAAGACCACTCTGTAATAGATCAAGTACTCAACTGATATTTGCACTGGACTACACAAAAATCAAACGTTAGCAGCTTAGGCTATCCACCCACTAATATTTAAGAAAAAGATTAGGACCTTATTAAGAGCCTTTTATATTTCTGGCATCACTCAAGATTTGTAGCTTGTTACCCATAGGGGCTGGGCCAGAGGTGGTATTCAGCAGGTTCTGACCAGTTCTGGAGAATCGATAGTGGAAATTTTGAGTAGATTGAAGAACCGGCAAATACCACCTCTGACTGGAGATTTTACAGTATCCTTTCCCCTGCCACGCCCACCAAGCTATGCCCACAGAACCGGTAGTAAAAAAATTTGAATCCCACTACTGGGCTGGGCTGCCAGGACCCTCTAACCAGATATTTTTTTAAAAAAACAATGAATAAAGAAGCTAAGCTTGGTGCTAATGTATGAATTTCCTAGTTAATTTTGGGAGGTCACCAGAGCCTTTAATTATTCAGAGCTCCTTATTAATTATTCAGACCACCAACTCCCTTTAAATGCGACCCCAAGCTGATTTGTTTTTAGATCACCTGAGCCTTGATTTACTAGTGCCCTCTATTGCCCAGTTGTATAACTGCTAATGCTTAGGCTTGGCTTCCAAACTTCTTCCCCTGTTTTCAAGTGTAAAGCACCACATTGCAGCTACTTTATCTTCCCAGCCTATGTTTTATAGCTATGGAATCATAAAATAGGGAATGGGTGATAGATAGATAGATAGATAGATAGATAGATAGATAGATAGATAGATAGATGGATGGATGGATGGATGGATGGATGGATGGATGGATGAGACAGAGAGAGAGATTCATTTATTCTAATCCTCAGTTTTCCTATCTTGGTTGCTGGCTATCCTTTTGTCTAATATTGTTCTATAGAGGACTGAGGGCAGAGGTTTTGATGCCTGCCAAATATTCCTTGATGCTAATATGGGGAAGCAAACTAAAAGGAAACAGCATCCACTTTTCACAAAACACACGGAGGACCTCTGATTGTAGAGCATTCGTGCTCTTTACAGGTTACTTCCCACTGTCCCTCATGCCAGTTTGCTTCCATATCTTTTTAAAACCCAGATGTTTAATCATATGTACATGTCTCTCTGTCTTTCTCACTCTGCAGAACACAGTCAAATACCTGTTGCCAGAAATCAAACCCCAAGATGCCAGTAAAATCTGTGTGGTGATTGACTTGGATGAGACATTAGTACATAGTTCCTTTAAGGTCAGTTCTTACATACTTACGTCTCTTCTTTCTTTCTTTCTTTCTTTCTTTCTTTCTTTCTTCTTCCTTCCTTCCTTCCTTCCTTCTTTCTTTCTTTCTTTCTTCCTTTCCCTTCCCTTCCCTCCTCCTCCTTCTCCTCCTCCTCTTCTACTACTACTACTACTATTAGTACTACTACTTCTTCTCCTTCTCCTCCTCCTCTGCTGATTTTTATTCCAGGCAGTTCTATTAAGTGAGATTTTTAACAGCTATATTTTTAAACTTTCTACATCAGAGCAGCTTTCCCCAAACTTAGTCCTTCCAAACTATTGGAGTGGATGAAGGAAGGAGATACATGGTTATTTGTTGGGAGAGCAAAAATGGAAGCTGATCTTGTTTCAGAAACCCAGGAAGTGTTTCCAACCTAACTTTTTCAAAACCAGGGAGATGGGTAGTGGGAAGAAGTCTTTTGGAAGGTGTGATTCACCCTGTGCTTCCTTCCTCCTCTCTAGCCGGTGAACAATGCAGATTTCATCATCCCAGTGGAGATTGACGGGGTCATGCACCAGGTATGGAATCTATGCTGGAAAATGGGAGAAGAGATATTGTGGCCAGTCTGGATGGTCCTAGCATGGCGGACAAATTTCACATTAAATCTAAATTGGTAATGGTTGCTATGGGATACCCCTTGACAGCAGCATGAAAGGTCCATCTGATAGTACAGCATTTATTTCTGTGAGAAGATCTTCCACTCAACCCCAGCATGTCCAGATCGGTTAAGAAGAACATGTCTGATCATTAGACCATGTGAACCCCAATGGTCTGATTCAACATACAGAAATCTCCTCTAAACACCAGTCAGGCTGAGCTGTGATGGAGCTGAGGTTGAAACCCAAAACCTCCATATATATCATGATTGCTATTCCCAATTACAAAGGCTGCGGCTAGGTTCAAGTAATCCAGGATAGGCTGTAGGTACTGCAATCAGCCTGTTCTCGATTACTTGGCCTTGGAGGCAGCCAGCAGCATCAATCACAGCGGACATGACAGTTATACGTGCTCACTTTCAAAGAGGAATGGACAGCCCAACATGCTTTGAATAGTTCTCAGATGAGATTGCCCAGTGGCATCATTCCGTACCTTGGAGTTTGAACCCTTTCAGATGGGTGTTGCGTGCTACAGGTTGAAATGTGGGGGATCTTCTCGCTTTGATGCGTTGTGCAAAGGGTGCAAGCTGTCTTTTCCCAGCCTTTCTTGGAATTGCGGAGGATCTTCAAGGTGGAAGACACCTCCGCCTCTATCTCTGTGCTTGGTAAAAATTCAATAAGCAAAATCAGAGCAAGTGCCAGAGAAGAACTACATCTAGAAGTACCTTGGCTTCATAGGTCAGTTAGGGGCTTTTGAGGTTGGGGACCATACGTCTTCAGTATTCTTCAGGGTGTCAGCCCTTTGAGGTAAACGAGGCTTGAACACCAAAATCATGAATAATAAAATGAACCTTTATTATAGGGTCACAGTAACAGGATCATGCAACTCTGAATGTGCCTCTCCCCTCCCTGCCTTTATCCTAAAGAGAACTAGGGAGGGTGCAAATCTGAAATGCTTTCTCAAATTCCACCCTTGAGTTAAAGATTTCTCTTATTCGACTACTGCCTTGGCTACAGTTCTTCCTCCTGTTCTTCAAGGTTATTCTCACAGCCGATTTACACAGAGTGAAGTGTGGCAGGTGAAGTTCTGGGCTACTGCTACAAGAGAAAGGATCATCCACACGTCCCCTCTTTTAACCCAGCATTGCCATTCTCGTGCTGTTTTAACTTCTGTATGAAACCTTGGGTAAAGGTCATCGGTCAGTTTGCAGTGAGGTATCTTCAGCATCCTCGTGACCCTCAACAGCACGTTGTCCTCTCTGGTGTGACAGAGCTGCTGTGAAGCCCTAGCCCAGTGTCTGGGGTTGGGAGGTTGAGGATCTGGATAGTAGGGACAAGCTGAAAGTAAATCCCAGCAAGCTGGAGCTTCTAAAACAGTTTTGTGATTAGCTTTGATTAGGATTGCCCTTGCTCACTTGAAAAGGTCTAGAGCTTGGTGGTCTTGCTAGACTCATGGCTTCTGCTGGACTGAGTATCAGCCCTTCAAGGAAGGCCAGATCAGGAAACAAGACCCAGCAAGGACTGCTGGAACTCTGTTTTATTGTTATACGGGCATAAGAACAGAATCTTCAAACCCTTCCCTCTTCCCTCTCTTTTACTAAATCAAGGTGAGTTTATTACGGGCCTCTTTCTCTGACTTTTCTCAGGCTGAGGTGTCATTGACTAGCTTTTTAATCTGCTAAGGGATCTTGCATTCTTTATTATCTCTGCCCTTCTCTCCCCAGAGGCACTGTTTATCCAGGAGCAATCAGTTCCAGTGATAATTCGGAATTTGATCCTGTAGAACACCATAGAAAATGTCTCTTGCTTGGGTATCTCCAGGTCTCATGTCTCCTGCTGGAGCAGTGGGTGGAGGTCAATGGCCAGGGGACTTTTACCCAGCTAAGCTGGTACATTTGCAACCTTTACCTGGCAGTTGTGACTCATGCGCTTGGCAAGACACTTTCAGAGCACAGCAGACAGGTTTTACATGGGGCGGCATTTGAAGATGGCTTGCAAACTGGAGTTGGTACTGATCCTAGTGGCCAGCCTGCTAACAGGGAGACATGCTACTGTGGTGTTCCACCAATTCTTTGATAGCTTTTGAGCCCAATTCAAAGATCTGCTTATAACCCATATAAAGTCCTACAGTATAAGGAGCAGCTCCAGTTTGCTGTAGGGGCTGCCTCCTCCAAATGGCATCTACCCATTCTGTGTGGTCTTTTAGGGGAGGAGACGCTTAGGATCCCCATCCCTTGTGAGATAAGGGGGACATGAACTGAAATTGGGGGACATGACCCCATTTGACAGGAACACCTGGTTGCTGGATATGCACCTACTCTCTCTGTTGTTGGTTTTCCATTAGGCAGGGAAATTCATTTGTAGGGGGAGATACTCAAATTTTAGTGATTCAGACATCTTGTTTAGTTGGTATTTTATTCTGATCAGGTTTTATTGCTTGGGCCAGCTTTGTGGCTGTTCCTATATGCAGTGCTTTATTGAATGCTTTGATACTTTATTCTATTGCTGTTATCAACCACCCAGAGTCTTGGAAGAAAGGCAGAATATACATATGCGTGATACATAAATAAATAGCCTATTTTCTGGGCAACCAGTTTTGCCATCTAGTCTTCAGGTAGGCTTATTGTGATGCTGAGCACTGCCTTCTTTTAGACAGGAACTGGGTCCATTGGTTTGTTGGCCAAGTAAGTAGGATGTAGAGCCCCCATCTTCAACTTGTTCCTTGATCCCCTTCCGTGATTTCTCTTACTCTCACCAGGTGTATGTACTGAAGCGACCCCATGTGGATGAGTTTCTGAGACGGATGGGTGAGCTCTTTGAGTGTGTACTCTTCACTGCTAGCCTGGCAAAGGTACGATTCTCTCCTTTTGCCTATCGTCCTGCTTTCTTATGAAGTATTCAGAGTAATGGCCTTCAATTTGGAGAAAGTTAGCCAACAGAAAGAGAGAGTTTAAGAAGATGCTCACGGCAACCTTTTTGTCCAGTTAACTTCCTGATCCATTCTAAACTCAGAATTAATCAGAAATCCTGGTCCCCAGAAATCCATCTTCCCTCTTGCAAGCTGCAGTAGAAAGCTATTCCCACTGATCTGAAACAAGATTCTGTGCTTTGGATTTCTTCATCCCAGGATTTCTGTAACATTTTGCTCGATGAAAAATTCTGAAATATTTCAAAGCTTGAGACATTCTTTTGTACCATTTTCCTTGATCCTAAAAAAACAAGTAGACCTTGACTTAGAATCACAATTGGACTGGAATGTCTGTTGCTAAGCAAGGCATTTGTTAAGGAAGTCGCATCAGATTTTATGACCTTTTTCCCACAGTTGCTAAGTGAATCAAAGCAGTGGTTCAGTGAAATGTGGTCATTGAGTAAATCCAGATTTGCCCATTGACTTTGCTTGCTGGAAGTCAGCTGAGAATGATGATCACATAACCCTGGGATGCTACAACAGTTGTAAATACATGGTGTCCCAAAGGTGCTTTTTCAAGAGGCAAGTGGACTTTCTGATTTTTCTTTGAAGACATTTCACTTCTCATCCAAGAAGCTTCTTCAGCTCTTGACTGGATGGGGAGGAATGGAAGGATTTATACTCCTTGCAGAAAGCTGGTCATTTGCATTCTTTTAGTTAGTCATTAAGGTCACCTGGAAATATCTATCTCTTCAGGGTCACCTGAGTGGTGCACATGAGTGTGGAGCCTTCTTGGAACTGTTGAAAGGACTGTATTATAGACTGGAGATAGATAGTGTTGTATCCATCCCCCTCTGTTGAGAGGGGGCTGTTCAATTTTGACATAGATGGCCTTTTTGACCCCTCTTTCAAACTAGCGGTCCCCTCTATCCAAAATGTGGACTTTGCTGTCTTCAAAAGAGAGGCTTTTGTCTTTTAAATGCAACCATGACCTGTATAACTAAGAATCTCCATAGACATAAATACACGGTGGTAGCCAAGCACCCAAAATTTGATCATGTGACAGTGGGGAAGCTGCAATGGCCATAAATGCAAGGACCAGTTGTAAGTCAGTTTTTCCAGTGTCATTGTAATTTTGAAAGGTCACTAAACGAATGATTGCAAGCTGATGACTACCTGTACTGTAGATGTTGGATTTTTCTCTGTCTTTTGCAACTAAAAGGCAATCTGGATGAAGTCCTCAGTAGAAGTCAACTTTAATTAACAATTAGTTGGAAAATTAGTTGGAGAAAGAGTTTATTATTCTTTATTTCCAATTTAGCCCTGCAGAATACAAAACTTTCAGGCTTTTGTCAGGAAATAAACCAATAGGAATAAATAGTGTATCCTAATGCTATACACACACACATACTCTCTTCCCATTAGAATGTCTGGAGAATCTAGTCAAACTGGTTTCCCTTAACTCCTGTTGGTCCTCTAATTTTAGTATGCTGATCCGGTGGCTGATCTGTTGGACAAGTGGGGAGCCTTCCGCGCTCGGCTCTTTCGTGAGTCCTGTGTCTTCCACCGGGGCAATTACGTCAAGGACCTCAGCCGCCTGGGACGTGATCTGACACGGATCATCATTGTAGACAATTCACCGGCCTCTTACGTCTTCCACCCTGATAATGCTGTAAGTAGAGGGGGGAGCTAGCAACTTTCTAAATTGAGGGGGTGGGGAGGCAACCATATCAATTTGGAAGCCTTGCCCTCTGCACTGTCTCTTGAACAGACCTGAAAATATATGCCTGAAGAAGAGGACAAGGGGATAACTTTCTACTTGGTACTTGGGCCCAGGACAGTCTTTTTCTTAATACCATGCATTGTGCAGATGTGGATTTTTTCAATTGAAAGCTAAATAGTAGAGTGACACCATATGCAATCCATAGCACCACATAAAGAAGTGTGCTTACATAAAATAGCTGCTCCTGGTAGCCTTACTTGAATTACCAATAGCCACCAATGCAGTAACCCATTACTTCTTTTCACCCCGGCAGGTGCCTGTGGCTTCATGGTTTGACAACATGGCTGACACGGAGCTGCTTGACTTGCTGCCTTTCTTTGAGAGACTCAGCAAAGTAGATGATGTATATACCGTGCTAAAGCAGCACCGGACTACTAGCTAGTGACCAATGGAGGGGGCAGGGCTTTGGGCAGGGGAAGTCGGAGAGGTAGGTGTGCCCATTTTGGTTACTTCCTTCTGCTGAGCAGGATGACCTATTCCCTCGGCCTCAACAAGCAACGCAGTGCCCAGGAAACCCTGCGGGAGGCAGCAGAGAGCAATTATTCCCATGAGGCATCAGAAGAAACTTCAGCATCTGAATGTGATCTTGAACCCCAGGAAGGAAATCTCCTTGCTGCTATGCTTCATAGTTTCTCCCCTTGAATTATGGGTTGCAGAAACCAGGACCTCGGCACCTTTCCTCTCCACATACACACAAAACATCAAATGTGACCGAAGCTATGATCCAGCTATGGTCCTTTCCCTCCTAATCAGAACAGTTCTCCACTCGTTTGCCACCATCTTGGGGGAAGATACACAAATCTCTTTTCCAGGTATTCACTGCACTTCGTTGTCGTATCTGTGCATATATCTCCATTGTCCCAATTTCAGGAAAAGTGATTTCTAAAATCACTGATTGGCTAGGAAGAGCTCAGATTGAAAACATTCAAGAAAAGGTGGTGAAGAAAAGCTAAAAAGAACAAGCAGAACTAAAGTGTGGATGGAGCAGGAATACAGAAAAGTGATAGAAAGATGTGAGGGGGTTGATGTTTTCAGTGGACTCAGCTCCACCCTTAAAGGAGAAAATGTTTCTGCTTCATCAAAAGGCTTAGATTTTTGGCTTGAGATTTAAGCTGGGTCTTTCGCAAAGGGGCTGTGGACCGTGTATAATAACTATTACACATAAGCTATCTCTTGGGACTAATAGTGAGGTCAGTTTTGTCTTTTGCTCCTCTTGGAAATACCTCCCCCCTCCCCTTGTGGGAAAATTCCTAAATTTCCAAACACAGTGAGGGGAGAAGAGAGAGATTGGAAGAATTCCTAGTTTTAATCATTTTCCCCCTCCTGTAAATTAGATAACAGAAGGGATGGAGATGTTTCATAAGGAGGAGAGGGGAAAAATCAGGTTTGCTTCTTACTGAGGTAAATCAGCTATGTCACCTTTACTAGCAAGAAAATAAGAGGAGTTGAGTCCCTCTTTTTAAAAAAATTCTCTGGAAATAGATCTCTCAGGCCACTTATGTGTTTGTATTGGGATAAGGTGGTTCATGATACAAACATTTGCCTAGGAGGAAAGACTTGAGGTGGCATTGGAAGGCAGAGAAGGGTCTCCTTGAGATGTGAAATATGGCTGACAAGAAAGAAAATTCTATGGGAAAGAAAGGATAGTCAAGTTCTATAATTAAGAGAGTCCAATATTAAAGAACAGAAGCTGGGAAGCCATGGTTCCATATGTTGCTGAAGAACATTCCTGGTTTCCTCAGCTGTTATGATCTTGATGAGGGAGGCACAAGGGATCCTAAAGCAATAGCTGGAGAGCCACAGATCCTTCCCACAGCTTACAGAAATGATGAATGATCCTGTCCTACAGTATTTATGTTGAATGCTTTGGAGTCTTCCTCTTTGCATCTTCTCCATATTGTGTGTCAGCCCTGACTCCTTCCTCCTCCAGGCCTTTAAGCCTTTTTTTGATACTGTCCGCTCAGTGACAGGATACAACATCAGTCAGAATTAGACTAAACAGAGAGATGGGATGTGGGAGGTGTATTCCTTGACCACTGTGTGTGTTTTTGTCTTGTGCTACAGTTGGTGCCTTCAAATCCCACTGCCTCCCTAGAAATCTGTAATCTTTCTGGATTTGCGGAGTATGTGGGGGAAATTGTGCCTTTTAGAATCAACAGACTTGCTGGGATAGTATGAGGAGGAGAAAGCAGAGGTCGTGTGCCAAAAGGAGGCATCTCCATTTCTGCTGCTTTGTCCACAGTGCTTGGGGAGGGTTTCCATAAGGGGATGCTTCAGCAAAACTAAGCTGACCCATCCCTGTGGTTCACGATGTTTCTTCCTATTTTTTTCCAATATCTTTGAAGCCCGTTTAATAGGAGAGAATTTTGATACCAAACAAGAATTTTCTTGGAATTCTGCCTAGTTACTATTTCTGGTTATGGATTTGCCTTGGTTTCCTCTCCAGTGCCATCTTAAATTTGCCTTAAAATATTTTCGGGATGTAAGAATTCCTTGTGCCTTTGCCTATTTCTCTTTATTATTATTATTATTATTCAGATGCGGTAGACCCCAAGAATCTTAACTCAGGCATAGGGTACTGCAGATCTTGGTAGCTCGTTAGTAGCTCATTTTGAACTTCACTGCTGTCTTCTTCAACATGAAACAACAATTAAATTTACTGTTACAATGGACCAGAAATGGTTGATGTAGCTGATCACTGCTGGCCTACACCTGGCCAGACGGTTCTGATTAACATACTGCTCCCTCTGAATAAGGGTGACAGGATGTTCAGAAACCACAGCTGTCAGATCAGGTATGTTTGAAGATGATTTTTAAATTCAGGTCATCTTTCAACAATGCAGATTCCTTGAACAGTAGATAAACATGTTCCTTTTTATTTTATTTTTATCCCCCCCCCCACAAAACAAAGAACCATTAAAAAAAACAGCATTGTTCTAACAATCTGAAGAGAGTGGAAGAAAGGAAATCTAATAGACGGTCAAAGAAGAGAAGCTTTGTTTTTCCTTAAGACTACTGTCATCTTCTTTTTTCCTTCCTTCTGCTTCTTACAGGTATGGCATCTATTGCTAGTACTGTACGGAAAGACCGTGTAGGTCTAAAGTCTTTCCTTAGCAGTCCTTGAGAAATTGAACCTGGCAATTTTCTCAATGGCTTGCCAGATTTGCACTTCCTGGATAAACGTGCATTGAAACACTGAAAATATGCATTGAATAACTTTCTCCAGATTTTATAGTTCTTCAAATGTTGTGTCACGGTTTTCAGCAGCGAAACTGTTTCAAAACACATTTTAAAATGTACGGTATTTCTAAACGATTTTTTTTTTTTAATTGATGTGAGGCAAAAGTAAAATGTAGTGCAAAGTGATCTCTAATCATTCCATATTATCTTCTAAGCCAATCTATATTAATGTCAGGTTGAATTAACAAGGAACTCTCTTGTGGTGTTTTAAGGCTGGTTTTTGTTATTTCTCCAACCACAGAAACCCCTGTGGGGGCAAAAAAAAAATGGTTACAATTTATGCACACACCGTTGGGCAGAAAACTGTTAAGAAAGAGTGAATTTTCTTTTGTGTAAACTTAGACTGCATATTTCTTTGCTGCTTCAATGGATCATCTTGATTTAAGGATGGCATCAACCTCCTTTGGCCTGTACATAGTTTTTCCCATTGGAGTAGCTAAATTTGGCCTGAACTGTATCTTTTTTTCTCTCACCCTACCTCAGTTGCCTCCTTAATGCTGTGTTTGATGGTATAAATTGAGAAAATGAGAAATTGCTTCATTCTGGCAGGACCAAGAAATATTTCCTCCTTCCCCACCCCCAAAGAGGCCAAAGGCCAACTTGGACCTATTGGCTCCCACAAACCAAAAGATCCCCTTTTAAGATTAATTCAAATTCTGTGTAGGGAGTTGCCCAGTACACCCCATTGTGCGGGGGAATGGCTTTTTTTTACAGAATGTAGAAAGAATTTTAACTGGGCATGGTTTTAGATTATATAAATATGTATACCATGTATATATGTGTGTATATATATATATAGGAAAAAATAGAAAAATACGGAATGGGAAAAAGTATGATGATTTTTATAGCTGTATTTTAATGCTGTTCATGGGAGATGGTGACTATTTTTGTGTGCTTTGCTGTCATTTCTGATATAAAAGGAAATGCATTGGGAATGTTTTCTTCCCATGAGTTGATACTTCTATTGAGAGAGCCTCTGCTATTTCTACCAAGTGCCTGAAACCTTCCCAGTCCTTCTTTGAGGCAAAGGAATGAAATAAACCACACAGTATTGATCAGGGCCAGTGTTACTAGCCACATTGGCTAAGAGTTAACATGAGACTAAGTCCATGGTCTCATTCCACAGAAAACTCATTTTTTTCATCTGCATCAAATATACAGAGCCCAAAATGGTTCCGTGGAAGAGAAATAACTTCTTTCTCTTCTTTCTACTTTCCTTTTTCACAATTTGTGCTTTTATTTGCTTTTTCCCTTCTCCACTGCGTTCTGTTCCCACTGGAGACTGGTTCTCATACAAACCCACCCCATCATAATCCTTTAAGGTAGCAGCAAACAAGCCCCTTTTTAAACAGCTGCTTGAGTGATGCCTCTCTCACTTTCTCCATAGAATTGCCTTCCCACATCCTGTTTCATTTCCTGAATTAGGAGGTTCAGTGCCAGCAAGCCAGTTTCAATTCTAACAGAGTATTGGAAAACTCAGCACTTCGCTGGGATTGTGTTTCTCAGTGCCAGCTTGAGAGCTCCAAAGAGCCACACAAATCTCCATCTAGATATTTCAAGGAACCGAGATAGGTTGGCTACTACACCATGCTCCTGGAGTTTCTGAAGTGGCTGAATAAGATGTCACATCCACATCTCACATTATTAATGTTACTAGTTCTCCTCCCCGTGAATGGAGAAATGATTCCCCATTCAGGTTTTTCAGGCTGTCTCTCTCTATCCGAAGACCACAAGCTGAATCTTTAATCATGAATGAGAGTGTGTGATAAAATTGCCAATCGAAAGTGCCTTCTTGTGGGAGTCAAAACTGTAAAATAATCTCTGAAGAAAAAAAAATACAAAACTGTAAAAAACAGTCTCTGTCTTTTTGTGTAACAGAAAGTGAAAGCTGCGTGGGTAGAGGGATTTTAAAAAAAGGAAAGCAATTGCTTGTATTTACCCAGCCTTGTTTATGTAAGGGAGTGTCTCCAATTTTGCTTCACCTCATTTACTCATAGGTCAGTAGTTCTCCTTGTCAGATAGAATCTCTGGGAAAAAAGACTTATAATGGCATGATATGCAGCTTATTTTTTTATCGGCCTTAAAACAGACATGTTAAATTTTAAAAGGCTTGACTATGTTAGTTTATTAAACCTCTCCAAGGTTTTAGAAGAGAGTTTTCTATATGAGAACTCCAGCTCTGTTGTATAAATCACACCACTGTCATGTCTCCTGCTACCCATGGGAGAAAAAAAAGCTTTTAAGGTAGCTCTTGGAGATAAAAAATATCCTGCCCAGTACAAATGGTTTTTTGAAAGCTTTTGAATACTTGTCTTCATAGGATCATTGGTCTGTTTTTTGAAGCAAATTAGAGAAAGAGGGAATGATAGACCTACTGGTAGTCCTTGACTTACAACAGTTCATTTAGTGACAGTTCAAAGTTACAAAAAACAGTACTGAAAAAATTAACTTGTAATTGTTTTTCACAGTTACATCCTTTGAAGCATCCCGTGACTATGTGATTAAAATTCAGATGCTTAGCAGCTGATTCATATTTATGACCATTGCTGTGTTCCAAGGTCGCTTGTCAGAAAACCCTTTTGCCACCTTGTGATAAGCAAAGCCAATGAGGAAGCCAGATTCATGTAACAACCAGGTTACTAACTTATCAAGTCACTTAATAACCGTGGCAAGGAAGGTTGTAAAAATGGGGAAAGACTCACTTAACAAATACCTCACTTAACAACAGAAATTTTGGGCTCAATTGTGGTCATAACTTGAGGACTACCTGTAGAGGATGATTTTAGGGCTTAGAAAGAGGTTCTTTTTCTGATATAGGAGGAAAAGCCAAGCCAGTAGACATTTTCCACGATTTTATTCCTGAGTTCTTTATTTACAACCCATTGAGGAACCCACTGAGCACTGTTAGTTTAAATAACTTAGATTGTGTGTCCTAATTGGAGAGCTGGAAATATTACAGACAAGAAAAGGCATCACCACCATTATGAGCAAAAAATCAAAGTAAGGGTGAGGAATGGGTGTGTAACCCTCTACATGTTGGAAGACAAATTCCATTATTTGGAGGGTCACAGACGCCCAGATCTGGATTTAAGGAATTGGACAAATTTATGGAGAGAGGTCAGTTAGTGGTTTTGGCCATGAAGACTGTATTCTTCTTTAAGAGGCAGTATAATTCTTGAGAAGAAATACTAAGATAAATTAGAATGTCCTTGCAGGTGCCTGTGTTTGTGAGCTTTTTAAACTGGTTGGGTGGACACTGTTGGAAACAAAAGATTTTATTAGAACTGCAGTAAACAATCAAGTGCTGTTTATGTGCTTGGGACACCACAGTTCCATTAAGTTCTGGCCAGTATTACCAACGTTAAAGAATGATGTTAGTAACAGTCCTACATCTGGAGAGCATCAGAGTGGAGAAGCGTAGAATAAAATCTCAGCTTCCCCTAATTCCAGGCTGCGAGTCCATTTATTTTATTAAAAAGGAGGAATGAAGGACCCATTTAAAGGCTTCTGTATCTTGGACTTCGGAATAAGCTCAAAAGGGGAGATTTCAGTATTATGAAGGAAAGCAAGTCTCGTGAACAGAATTGAACTGCACAAGAGTCCAAAAAGGTAATATCATTATTATTGTAAATAGTTTTGCTATTAGTTGGAATGATGTTGGGGGAAAGAGGCATCAGACCGTTTTGCACACGATAGATCTCCCCTCTCTCAACTACAGTTTCATACCAGTCTTTCATCACCTATGAGGCTCCTCCTTTAGATACCTTTGTCCTTTCTGACTCTGTTGCCATCACACCATATATCTTGCATGTAATGTTCCTTGTATAGGCTTGCAAAAGCAAGCAAACAAAGCTAGAGGTTAATTGCTGCCCCTCACAAGCTAACCCTTGCAAGGTAAGTTTTAAATGATCAGAACTACGGAAGATGGCACAACCTTACTTTTACAATGTCAGCATGGTTCAGTGGTTGTTAGGGAAAACTGTTCACTTTCTGGAGAGAAATTGGGCTGCTCCAGATCAATAATCTACTATTGTATCTGCTGCTATGAGAGCTGGTGTGAGGTAGTGATTAAAGCACCAGGCTAGAAACCAGGAGACTCTGAGTTCTAGTCCTGCCTTGGGCACAAAGCCAGCTGAGTGACCTCAGGTCAGTCACTTTCTGTCAGTCCTAGGAAGAAGGCCACTTCTGAAACCTTACCAAGGAAATTGCAAAAGACTTGTCCAGGAGCCAAACGTCACTCAAAGACATCGAAAAGACATCCTGTTGCTGCTTTCAGATATGCATGCATGGCTGCTACTTGAATTAAATCAAGTCATTTTGTCACCGGATTCTGGGTCATTCCTAAACACATGTACTATAGAGTTCTAAAGGTTTTATCCATCCCCCCCTCTCTTTTTCTCTTATAACAAACTGTTGGGGCAGGGGAGAGAAGTTGGTTTCGCTTTAAAGCACAACTACACTTCTCCAAATTAAATCACCCTCCTAAAAATAGGGATCCGCCTCCCCAGTTGCATTTCTCAATGTATTCTGAAGCTTCATCTATTAATTGTTTACTCATCCATTCCTCTGCAGCGATCTAACCAGGCACCAGTGGTGTAGTAACATAATTTTAGAATCCAGATGTAAATGATTTCCAAGCAGTTGCAGTTTGACCACTGTGGGTATCATTGGAACCAAGCATTGTAGAGAGTCATTATATAATTTTAAAACAATTAAATGAACATCTATAAATCTGTCCGTGTTCAGCTGCTTCCTTTCTGATTTTAACCGTTAAAAAAAAACAAGGAAAGAATAATGCGAGGAACAGCAGTAGTATGTATGTTACCTCAAGAATTGATACAGGTTTGTTTGCTGCTACTGCTGGAGTGGAAAATTGTCCCTGGCTCCAAGCAGACATGTTTGGGGAGGGAGATCTTAACTGCAGGGACTCTGTACTGTGATCCAAAATCCAGCCACCGTGCGGAACCCGTCTGAATCTAGTACTGAAGCCAAATGCATCTCTGTGTGTCTTTCTATTGTGCGTTTGACCTCAGCCATTCATTCGACTCAGAGGCAGCCCAAAACTCTGTATTCATTGCCTTGTTTGCTTCTCAGCCTCTGATCTGTCTCTGTCCCTCTTTTTATCTATTATTGTCTCACAAACAAACACACACACACACACACAGAAAGACACAGACAATCCATTAATGGGCTACTGTCTTCCCTAGTTGTGGCTTAATCATCTTTCAGTAAGTATTAGCTGGAATTCAGCTCATTAGAGACCAAAGTGAGTGTGTGTGTGTGTGTGTGTGTAAGCAAAAGCTGGTTGTCTACTGGAGCAGGCATAATCCAACGTTTGGCCACTGGCTTTCCCCCTCCCTTTTTCAGGGTTGCACTGCGCTCTGTTTCTCTCTCTCTCTCTCTCACTGAGAGGCGAGCATAGCAACCAAAACCAGCAACAAACTCCAGAAAAGAATTAATATTGGAGGGCAATTTAAAACAGACATCCACAACACCAGGTAAGCTGCAAGGCTATTTGTTGCCTTTACCTCATACAAATGGTGGGTTGGCTTTCCCAGGTTATGGGCCTCCTCTGTATCCCTAACCACAGCTTAGGAAGCAGGTGTGGGATGTTTAACTCTGGTTCAGTTGTCAGCTTCAAAGGCCACGCGTTTTCTTTCCACGTTTCAACAGACCTAAGATTCATTGTAAAACTAGATTCAATGTAAAGGCAGGGGGCGGGGTTAGGATAAGAGGTTTTGCAGAGATGGCTATGGGCAAGTGCTGAATATGTTTCAGAAATAGGGTAGTAGGAAAAAGAGTCAAGAATTATTAGCAGAAAAAACTGCTAATTCAAGGGCTAGAGGATATTATAGAAGGGCCATATTAGTTCTAGCTAGGACAGCTCAAAATCAGAAGCAATCTAGATGGTAGCTCTTTTTCAGACTAACAACTTTTACTAAAAGGCATAATTTTTTGTGAGATATAGCTTACTTCCAACTCCATTCTGATTAAGGGTTAGAAGAATAACCTCAACTTTAGCAACTCAGTCTGCACTAAAAGTTTCTTTCAAGTTGCTCTCATGACTTCATGTAGAAATATATTACTTTCTTCACAAGAGTGCAAAAGTTTTTTGCCACATATTTCTTGCAAGATCTTATTCAGTTTCCAAATCTATCCTATAGCCCTAGATGTCTCTCTTCCAAGTACTAACCTGTTGCAACTCTACTTAGCTTCCAATCTAGACAAGCTCAGTAAAGTGCTGGCAACAGTTATGGCTTTAAAGTAATAAAACCCATTAAAGTAATAATAATAATCAGCCATATAATACAACAGATTTGACAATTGTTGATAAAGAAGACAAAAAAGTCTGAATAGTGGGTGTTATAGGACCCAGAGACAGCAGAATAGAAGAGGAAAAACTGAAGAAAATCACAAAATACAAAGACCTGCAAATAAAAAAGGAAAGAAAAAAAAGGAGAAGGAGAGGAAGGGAAAGGAAGGAAGAAGAAAAAAGAAAAAAAAGGAAGGAAAGAAAAAAGAGAAGATGAGAGAGAAAGAAAGTGAAAGAAAGAAAGAAAAAGAAAGAAAGAAGGAAAGGAGGAAAAAGGAAAAAAATGAGAGAGAGAAAGAAAGCGAAAGAAAAGAAAGAAAGAAAGAAAGAAAGAAAGAAAGAAAGAAAGAAAATAATGTGATTCCAAAACATCTGGAACTCTTTGAACAGCATCAGCATTGACAGAATCACCAACAGTCAGTTACAAAAGGCAGTTTTACTTGGAGCAGCTTACATCCTGCAGCTTCAATATTAAATAATAATTCTGGCTATCCCAGGTTCTTAGGAAGGACTCGATAGGTGGGTAAAAATGCCAAATCCAGTCCCTTTTTTTCAAAGCCGCTGTAACTTCAAACAGTCACGAAATGAACTGTTGTAAGTGGAGGACTATCTGTATATGCTTTAATTGAAGGAACACAGGGTGCACCGAACCTGCAGTGTTGAATCAGCAGGACAGATGTTATGGAAAACAGGCAGCCCTTCAATAATCAGGCCCTATTGCCATGTAAGGCTTTACAGCTAACAACCAGCACCTTGAATTACACCCAGAAGCAAATTGACAACCCGCGCAGTTTGTGAAGCAGAGGCATGCCCATTATTCTTTGCACCACCATTTTGTGGACTAGTTGAAGTTTCTGGATGATCTTCAAAGGCAGAGAGCATTGCAATAATCAAACTGCAGGGTGGATACCCACAGTGTGTTTGGATGGATACCCTCTTTGTGTTTTGTCCTTACTAAAAGTATGTGGACGGTAGACAAAATAACATATTTAACAGTAGTTTTACAAGGTTTTCCACCAAATTTGATTAAACTAGAACTTCTATCCTCCCTACATTGGCACCCAGACTGATGGGAGTTGGAGTCCTGCCACATCTGGAGCACTACCACTTTCCCCATTAATTTCTAATGCTACCAGCTCATACACATGCACCATAGTTATGGTGATCTTTCAGGCAGAAAGGAGAAACGTAGCTGTTTGAATGTATGCCTTGTCTGGCAGGACATCAAGTAATGTAACAGGTTCTTTGTGAATGACAGAAGCAGAAAGCTGAACATTAAACTAAAATCATCCTTTTGTGAGGAGTTTAGGAAAGGTGATTGAACAGAATTCTAGTGCTTGCTAGAGAAAAATAGCAACATAATCAGCATAAACCCAACTATCTTTTTATTATCTTGTTTTTAATTGCTAAGATAAATGATCATTTTAGGGAATCTTATGAAGTGTCCTGACCTAGGCTTCCTTAGAAAGTATAAAACACAATCTTAGTCCTGGCAAAACCTCTTTTATTTCCATGGCTGTGAATTACATTCATTCACAGCCTGCAAGGCTTCACAGTCTTTCAGGGGAATGCTTATAAACACCCACCTTATCGCACTTGGAATGCTGCCAGGGAACTAATTGTCAAACGCAGGGCAAGGCCAAACTTGACACACTTGAATCGACTAGACGAACTAATTGCTTCCTGCAAAAGCTCATGTCCCGTTTGTTCCTCTTTTATATCCTATGGGAGGGGCCAATCATCTCTGAGGTGTGGTCTTACTCCTGAATCAACTCTGCTTTCTCAATTGTTCTTGTCTTCTGGTAGCCTTGCGCATGCACAGGCTGGGAACCAGTTTCAGACACTCCCCCGTCTCACTGCTGTCTGAGTCTGAAGGCAGCTGCTGACTGCCAGCCTGCCCTGGCCCCATTCCTGCCTCCGATGCAAAACCCTCATCAGCCTCCAAGACCGGCCCAGGTTCCTCCCCAACCTCCTCGCTACTGTCCAACTCTGCTGCCAGCTCCATCAGCCGCCAGCGGGCCACAACATGAAGAATCTTAAAAGAGAAATTGGGCCAGGCAGAGGATGTTAGTACCTATTATTTTTCTCAGCCCCCAACTTCCTCCATCTGATACTGAGCAACTTTGAAGTTCTTTTTAGAAAGTATGCCCAGCTGGTCCACTGGATGTCATCCTTCCAGTCATGTGTGAGTTTTCATCTGGGCTTGACCAACAAAAGCAAGCATATCACAGCCCTGGAAGGTATTTTCTTTTGTTCAGAGGGTGGATGGCTTTACACATACAAGCCAAAATGTAGTTAGAGTCATGCCCCTGGTGGAGACTGACTCCAAGGAAGAGGAGGAACAGCCAACAGGGAGTGGGAGTGTGGCTCCAGAGGTGGTGGAGAAGGCTGGGGAAGGGCAGAGGCTGGCTGAGCAATCAGAGGAGGATTCAGGCCCATCCCCTATCCATCCCAGGGAACGCAGGGAGGAGAGGACCATGATCCTCCTCAGGGCTTACAGCTGGGAGCTATGTATATAAGTTTGTAACTGTGTATGCAGAATTGCTGGAGTCAAAGTTAGTTTTTCCCTTGAAAGAGGTTTATATTTGTTGGCGTTCTTCCCAAGGACTTTCCCCGGTTATCTGCTTGGAACGTATGATTACTTACCTTGGTTTGATTCAGAACTCTCAGCAATACGGTTTGTTCTTGTTTTCCTTTTGCCTCATTATTTACTTTTGGGACTTTAAACTGTGACTAATAAAACAGTTAAGTTGAAGGCATTGCCGGACTTTAATTCATGCTTTGGGTTTTGGGTGATTTTGAGAGATTACGGGTCATCACAGTTTGCTTGGTTTGGGCACAGCTGATCATATAAATCCAGCTAAGAATAGCCTAGATCTGTGATGGTGAACCTATGGTACGTGTGCCAGAAGTGGCAGGCAGAGCCATCTCCATCGTCACACGAGCCATCACCCCAGAGCAGGTCCACTGTGCAGGCGCGCCTACCGCCCACCTGCCAGGTGATCGTCGGGTAGCTGTCGCGCATGTGCAGGGGGTGCGCAGGAGATCTGTGCACATGTGCAGAAATGTGCGGCATGCATGGGGGGTTGCACACGCATGCGCAAAGGTGCATGGCAGCCCCCGTCACACACACATGCACAGGGGGCGTGCCCCCCCGCATGCATTGCCTTATAATGTGGTTAAGCAAATCGTGGCTTTGCATGTTGTGTGAATGGCTGAATCTTCTCACTCATGGGAACGTTTGAAACAGAAATAGATCGATAGGCAAAACAGTCTACCCTATGAAAGGTTAACGGCTGATGTTTTAATCCAGAGTTCTCCAATCTTTCTGGCTTGGCACAGTGGCACTGACCGCAGCAGTGAGGGGGAAGGAGAGGGGATGGTTTCACATGTGCATGTGCCACTTTCACAAATGCAACTGCGTACATGCATGTTTGTCCACAACAGGCTGTGGCCTGGCAGACAGCCAAGGACCAAGGATTGGAGGCTCCTGTTTTAAACAACCAACATAGACTTGAGATCATGTATCTTCCAGAGATCTCAAATCATAATTCTCCTCTCCTTTGCCATTAACCATGTCATAAGGGGAATGAGAATTGCAATACAAATTATTTGGAGGGTATCATATTACTCAGCCTAGCCATGGGCAAAAATAAGCCTGCATGCAGTATATGAGGAGGAGAGATTAATTTACTCCAGTGTATAGTCACCTATTTCCAAAATTCCAAAACAAATATATAATTAGTATTTCATCTACTTTTCAACAGGGGACAAGAACTAGAAACTTTGCAGAAACGAAGAGACGTCTTAGTAGAAAGCAAAGTCTTCTGTTGTTGGTTTTCGTGGCTAAAGAGCTGTGCGGACCAGTTCAGACCAGTAATGCAGAGGGCAACAGAAACAGCATTTTTCTGTAACCTTCAAGGTGTTGCTGAAAGTAACACCATGTCCCATCCCTGCTTCATTGTTACACGGGGACCTATTAAAACGAATGGTTGTCTTGCCAAATGGCCATTTTATATTTATCTGTTTATTAATTTTAAAGAGCATTGAAACTGGCCATTTAAGAGGAATGGAATACAGGTCCTTTCCATATGTAAAAACTACACCACTCCGGAAATGGTTAGTTTCTACCAGCTAGTGCTGCAAAGGATAGGTGAGAAGGATAGGTTTGAGGGTTTTTCAGTTGCAGGATGACTGATATTGCATTGGTGGGAATTGTCACCTTGGCCCAGCTCCAGGATATCCCCCTCCCTTCTATAAAGGCAAAATGCTGCAATGTCTGGACATTATTCCTCACCCACTCCACCCTATCCCCAGGGCCATTTTTTAAGAACAACTGGATTGGAAGTTTTGCTCCTCTCCCTGCACAGCTATGACTGAGCAGGATGCCCTCAAAGAAGCAAATGCAATAAAGAAACAATGGGCACCGGAGGCATGAAAGCTACCAGAACTAAATGTTTGTGCTCCCCACCCGTACAAAGCAAGAGTGTGGCTCTTTGTGTGCAGCCATGAACTTGTTGCCGAGGTTAAAAGGTCAGAGGCCAGTGGCTGAGTGGAAGTGTCCAATACTGGAATCAGCACATCAGTGCAGGAGTGTCTCAGTTACATCCAGTTATCTTTAGTGGTTAGCACTGAGAGACAATTTCATGGTCTTTACATTTCATTTCCCTCCAATTTCTCCAGTTCGTATATGTTCGTCCAATTAGATGAGGGAATAGAAGGGGAACTTACCACATTTGCAGATGATATAAGCTGGCAGAAATAGCTAACAGCCAAGAAGAGAGGCTCAAAATCCAGATGGATCTTGACAGGTTCAAACACTGGGCACTACCAAAATGAAATTCAATGTAGAGAAAAGTGAAATCCTACACTTAGGCAAGAAAATCCAAAAGTACACATATGGACTGGGTGAAACCAGGCTCAATAGCAGTAACTGTGAGAGGGATCTTGGAGTCTTAGTGGACAACCAGCTAAATATGAGCCAGCAGTGTGCAGCAGCAGCCAAAAAAAGCTAATGTAATCCTAAATTGCATTAACAGAGGGATACAATCAAGATCAAGTGAGGTACTAATACCACTCTATAAATCCTTAGTAAGACCACACCTAGAGTACTGCATTCAGTTTTGGTTGAGGTTCTAGAAAAAAATGCAGAGAAGGGCAACCAGGATGATTACGGAACTGGAGACTAAAACATATGAAGAACGGTTACAGGAACTGGGCATGGCTAGTCTAGTGAAGAGAAGGACCAGAGGAGACATGATAGCAGTCTTCCAATATTTGAGGGGCTGCCACAGAGAGGAAGGGGTCATCACTTGAGACTTTCAAGAAGAGATTGGACTGCCATTTGTCAGAAATGGTGTAAGGTCTCCTGCTTAGGCAGGGGGTTGGACTAGATGACCTCCAAGGTCCCTTCCAACTCTGATTATCTGTAAAATTCAGTGATGAATGTTACAGAATATTTCTCTGTCCCAAGATGGTAATCATGTGTTTGATGATGTAGATGGTAGTTCACAAAAGCTTATGCTATAATAAGTCAATTGGATTGAGATATAGAAATCAAATAAATAAATAAATAAATAAAATCAGCCTTGAAGGTATCAGAATATTACTTTTTTCAACTGTTAAATTTTAGTTTGTCTCCAACCCTTCATGTTTATTTAGTTGTTCGGACAGCTCAGTCATCTGTCCATTTCTTTGCTCTTCCTCATCTACTTTATTTACTTTATTTACTTTATTTACTTTTGTTTCCATTTTCCACATGATGCGCAACTTTTTATCTGTATCCATGTATCTCCTCCTGAAATGCACTCTTGTAGCTCAGGATAACCCACCAGATATTCCTTTGCACAATAGTAAGTATCAACATAAGTCTAGAAGTTTGAATGGACATTTTCTATGCAGCATCAAGGACAAAGTTAACTGAGAAAAAAGTTGTTCCAGAAATATAATGAGATGTAGGGTCCATTAACTATCTGGCTCTTTTCATGCTTTTAAATAACTTCTGAGCTGTTGTAAAAGAAAGTAGAGAGTCCACAAGCCTGGGCAGAGTCAATATCATAAATGTTTTCTCTTCTCCATTTGCTGTTTGTTTTTATTGGTGCCATAAAAGGAGGAACAGCTGGTTGATATTGGAATAAGCAGGTGGGTTCACCACAAGAAAACAGATGTCTCTCTCTGAAGCCAGGATGTGCCTTGAAACTCCCAAACTATCATTTTGGCTTAGAAGACAACTCTGCCAGGTCTTCTCCATTTAAAGAAATCCTCAAAGAAAATATCTCTTACCTAACGTTGCCCTTTAATTCTGGATCCTTGTTCTCCCATACTTGTTTAAGTTGCTCAGCCTCTCCCTTGAAGGGTTCTTTTTAAGACGTGATCTTTCTACTCTGGGTGTGTACTTAACTTTGTAACAAGGGACATACTTCTCTTTTGTCTGTCCCTTCCCATTCTCTCTGCTAATGGCAACATGAAAGTTAAACCATTTGCACTGAGGAACTCACTAAATGACATTTTTGAACATACCACACTCGTGGTCTTGATTTCAATTTTGTGAGATTGATGGTTAGCAAAATAATAGCACAAAAGAATAACATAGTTACTGACTAGTATTTTTTTAAAAAATCAGAACTCCCACTATTCTGACCTATAAGTTCTCCTGTCCCTTCTTAGATTTTTGGTTTCTTAAAACAAGGTGAACTTTTCCTATGTTTTGACCCATTTGCAAAGTAGTATCTTTGTGGACTATATTTTCATTTACTAGCTAGTGCAAATTAATCATTTTGGAGTACATGCCATGTCTCCCATTTTCAGGAAGAGATGTGTATATATTCCATTCTCCCAAACTTTTAAACCTTTTAAACTCAAAGAACTAGCTGTTTTGACAGTAGCGGTGAAAGAATGTTAATAGTGTATTCTTTGTTATCCTCATATGACAAACTCAATTGTCACAATTAATTCTTGTATTCAGTCATTAGATTTGTACCTTGTCTTTCTTTCAGGTGCTTAAGGCAACATACATTCCTTGCATTTTTTACATAATAGTATTAAAATAATCACCCAGTGAATTTTCATGGCTAGGAGTGAATACCTATGGTAAGTATCCACAGATTTCAGTCCAACTAATCCCTATACCTCAAGGTGGTTTTTCTCTTCCATATAACCATTACAGATCAGTGGTGGGATTCAAATTTTTTTACTACCGGTTCTGTGGGCATAGCTTGGTGGGCATGGCAGGGGAAGGATACTGTAAAATATCCAGTCAGAGGTGGTATTTGCCAGTTCTCTGAACTACTCAAAGTTTCTGCGGTTCTCCAGAACTGGTCAGAACCTGCTGAATACCACCTCTGTTACAGATCTTTATCTTCTGTATCTGATTTTCCCACTATAAGAAAATCCCCTATGTTGCATAATCATCAGACAATGTCCCTATATTATAAATGCTACATGTTTTGGTTGCTTCTTATTGCTTGTGGCACCATAGTGGAGAACATATAATACTCAGGGCTGAGTTGTTTCTTGTTGTTTTCTGATCTTGCTTCTTTTCTGATGATGTTAACTAACATGGCAATGAAATGCCTGCAGAAAGGAAATCTTCAGAGGACATCCAGAATCCAACAAATATGTGGTTCCTTACACTGGAACAAGTGCATGGGTAGGCAGGGCTTCCTTCTGAGTAGATGATTCTGTCTACATAGATTTCTGGGTAAGGAAGAAACTATTTTTGCACTGAACCTAAATGTTCTGTATATGCCATTACAAGAACTCCTCAACTTGGTCAGTTTTGCTTTTCAGAAAGCCTTCTTCTGCCTGCTGGCACAGGGAGTTAATATAAATTAGCAACTGTAAGAATTTCATTTGGTGATTTATTTTATTTCTGCTATCTTAATGGTGAAGGTAAGATAAACAGAGTCTTTACTAAATTATTTAGTAGAAATAATCCATGAGGCTAGTAGAGTCACTTCAGCTTATTTGAAAGTTCTTCCACACAGATTTCCTTTCTGCAAATTCTCCCTCCCTCCTTCCCTCCCTCCCTCCTCTTGGACAGAGAATAGTTCCCTCCTTATAACTATTGATTTTCCAAAGATCATTTTTCCACCTGTCCTCTAAAATGATACAATCCAAGAACAGCTGTAACACTAGATTCTAGAACTGAAATGTGAATAAACTATAACCTTTCCGGATAAAAGAGAAAAGCTGTACTCTCTCTCATTAATGCCATTGTACAGTAAATATAGATACTATACCCTGAAAGAGTGTATTATGGTAAGAAGCAGGCTGTATGAAAAGTACCAAAGGACAACTCCTGTCTCACCTGTGATTATTGTGCTTACGTTGTGGAAAATGTTCTTGCAAAATCAAATCAAATTCATAAACTTGACAAATGTTATTTATATCTTTATCCTATTTATGTGGCTGCCCATTTCACAAAAATCTGACTTTAAGCGGCATACAATAAAAAAATGAAATAATATTTAAAAAATCCCCGCAATTAAAACATTATTGTTATTAAAAGGCTAAGTGAGAGCATCAGATGTTTAAAACAAGGCCACCTCATTAAATCACCATTTCCTTCAGACCCATAAGCCTGTTGACACTTCATGTTTTGAGGGACGTCTGAAAAGACAACTAAGATGGGGCCATTCTCACCTGGGGTAGTGAAGGGAGATGATGTTCCACAGGGTGGGTGCCACAGCAGAAAAAAATATTCTAGAGACAAGGCAGGAATCATGTGTACTTACATTACTAAGAACACTGGGTTTCCTTTGGCATTTTTTGTCTCCTCCCTATGACATTCTACTACTACCGTCGGACAAAAAGACTGAACTTTTCCCAGAGGACAATGGTTCAGTCTTGTTCTCTTTTCTGATCTATGATCGTAATAAAAATATTTCATTTGATTGGATTCATCGTGGACTCTCGCACACTATTAACTCTCAGAAAATCTGGACCTGTATTTCAATTGGACAGTTTTGGCCTGCTTATCTTTTGTAACCATCTTTACTCTTGAGTAATTTTTCCACAGCAGATAAATTACATTTATATTCACAGGGTAGATAATAAAAGAATGAGCCTAATTCTCATGAATGTTCTTTCACAAGATGGTTGCCAGCCTGTCTAATCACAAAACAACCATAATGGTTAAAATATTGGACTAAGCCTGGGAAGGTGCAGTTTCACATGGAAACTCACTGTGTGACTTTTGGGCCAATTACTCACTCTCAAGCATCTTGTAGCAATCTATTGCAGGGATAGCCCCATATAAGCTGTCTTGAGCTCTTGGAAGAAAAGCAGGATAGAAATATAATTAATAAGTAATAAATAACAGTACATAAGAATAATATAAACTAAACAAGACAAACAGAACGATAATTTTTTAAAAACAGAAGCATTGCTCCTTTGGGGAGTATATCACCATTATGAAGAAAATGATTTAGCTTGAGCAGTGGTGGGATTCAAATATTTTTACCACCGGTTCAGTGGGTGTGGCTTGGTGGGTGCGCTTTGCGCGCGTGCACACACTTTGTGTACATGTGACAAATGCACATTTTGCACAGGCTCAGAGGCATTTGTGCAGGCGCAGAGGTGTTCTAACTCACCTCCTGCAAGCCTGCACAATCCCGGTCGCGTCAGCAGCTGCCGCGCAACACTCTTCTGTGCCGCGCAAAGCAGCTGCAATTCAGAGGATAAAGGTGAGTATGGGAGCCCGGGCAGGCGGGTGGGCCCAACAGCAGAGTGGCGGAGAGAACTGCCGGTCTCAGCTGCTCATTGCTGCTACTGGCTCGGCAGAACCAGCAGAAGACCACCACTGATCCTGAGCCTTAGTGGGGCAATTGACCATCTGGTTGTTGTTTCCAAATTAGCAAGAAGACAAGGACCAAGGAGGAAGAGTAAATTAAATGCAATGAAATGATGACCAGTCTGAAGGCAAACTTTCAGCTATTCACTGACACTCAATAAACCATCTACCCATCTTTTCTGACCAGGATTGAAAAAAGGGGCAGTGGGGTGTTACCAAAATCAAGTGGCAAGCAGGCTGCATTTGTTTCTCTGGAGGTCACAGGTGAGGCAAGCTTCCTCTGGAAGACAAGTGAGTAGCCCTTCAATTGCAAGCTAGATCTTACCCAGGCCAAGGACACAACTCAGGTGGATCTGCAAGGACTTTGGCTCTCCTCCTTTCTTTTCTAGGCATTCCTGCCCTTATATGGCAAAGGCTGGTGGCGACAGAGGGAAGGAAGGAACAAAGGTCGACCTGGCACTTCCTCTGTTCAGGCACAGTCTTTCTCCAAGGTGCTGCGTGCCCACTAAGCAGACACCTCAGCCAAGGTAAGAGGTTTGTTCTGGGGATCTAGAGGGATAGCTCCTGGCACCAGCTTCACTGGGCCTGATCAGGAACTGTGGGGAATGGGTTGTGGCGGGGGGTGTTGCACTCTGCTGGAGCCTGACCCCAGCTTCTCCTTGCTCCAACTTGGTTTATATAATCCCAGGGTTGCCTTGCTCAAAGATAAGGACTGAAAGCTGTGTGTTTGCAGTGTGATAGCTGAGACAAACCACAAGCTTTACAATCCAAACAGGAGGTTTCTCTGGAGCTGCTATCATCTCTTGGGCTCTCCAGTGCTGTCATCGGTTCTCTCAGGATGAGAAGCCTTTCTGAGCTGATGATAACAGAATCCCCCTGCACGGAACTCTTAATTTTGTACCAATAAAGGAGAATATTAGCAGCTCAGGGTTGATATGAGGGGTCCTTGGTACTCTCTGAGCTCTCTTGTTTCCTTGCAGACGTTTCATTATCTAAACTAGATAACAGCATCAGTTATCTAGTTCAGGTAATGAAGACATGCGAGCTCAGAGAAGGACCCTTCTGAAAATTGTGTTAGCACAAAGGCCGGCCAGACGGTCTAGCTAGAGAATCAGTGTGAACCTTTGGAGGGAGAAAGAGTCACGTTCAGGAAGGAAGGAGAAGCTTCCCACAGACCATAGATGTGTTGGGCCATGCTTTGGGTGAAAGGGAATTGGCCCCCCAAAAGATGCAGAATGAAGAGTCTCAGATTCAGAAAGAACCAAGTGAACTTCTCCATGGGATTCTAAGATGGTTCCTCTGAAGGCTGTCATTTGAGAATTAGGGATTCTAATGAGATAATAGCTGCATTTGCTTAGATTTGCCCTAGTGCAAGCAACAGATGGGTAATGGTATGACAGATATTGGGAAATCAGTTCTCCAACAACAGCTGAAGCTTTTGAGTCTCTATTATCAGTCAGGTTTAACTATACAGGTAATCTTTGACCCAACATTTCTGTACCTAAGGAAGACAGTTATTAAGTGAGTTTCACCCCATTTTAGGAGCTTTCACACCACAGTGAATCCCTGCATTTGTAAAAAGAGTAATGCAATTCTAGCTATGGAGGGAGAGGTGTTGCCCCCCATAGATAGGGCTCGCAACTTGGGTGTCCTCCTGGATGCACGGCTCAGTTTGGAGGAGCAGGTGGGAGCCGTGGCCAGGGGGGCGTTTGCCCAGGTTCGCCTGGTGCGCCAGTTGCGACCCTTCCTGGATCGAGATGCCCTACGTACTCATGTGCTCGTCATCTCCCATCTGGACTACTGCAATGCTTTCTACATGGGGCTGCCCTTGAGGACCACCTGGAGGCTTCAACTTGTCCAGAATGCAGCGGCACAGGTTGTGATGGGAGGTTCCCGATATTCCCATGTTACACCCCTCCTGCGTGAGCTGCACTGGTTACCGGTTGCCCTCCGGGTGAGATTCAAGGTGCTGGTGTTAACCTATAAAGCCCTTCATGGCATTGGACCAGGGTATTTGCAGGAAACCCTGCTGCCAATAACAGCTTCCCGATGACCCGTACGCTCCCACTGGCAGGACCTGCTCAGGGTGCTGTCAGCCAGGCAATGCCGGCTGGCAGCTCCCAGGGGTAGGGCCTTCTCTGTGGGGACACCCACCCTTTGGAACCAGCTACCCCTGGAGCTCCGGGTGGCCCCTGACCTCTGATCCTTCCGCTGTGGCTAAAACTTGGCTGTTCCAACAAGCCTACCCAGACTAATGGAGAGGGAGAGGGTTTTTAGTGTGGTTTTTTAGTGTTGTTTTAATTTCAATTAATTTATGAGATTTGGGGTTTAATTATTTTTTAATATTTCTAGTGTGTTGTTTTTAGCATTGTAAGCCACCCTGAGTCCTTAGGGAGATAGGGCGGCATATAAATCTCATAAATAAAATAAATAAATAAATAAATAAATAAAATAAATAAATGGATCTTAGCTCCATTTAAAGGCCGCAAAAGGTGATCACCTTGAGCCATTGCAACTGTCATGAATACATGCCAGTTGCCAAGTGTCCAAATTTTGATCATGTGACCATGGGAATGCTGCAACAGTCATACAGATAAAAACTGTCATAAGTCACTTTTTTCAGTGCCATAGTAACTTCAAATGGTCACTAAATAAATAGTTGTAAGTCCAGGAGTACCTGTATCACCTCAGTTGATTAGCCCTACTTCCAGTGGTGGGATTCGTCCAGTTCGTGGTTGTTAACTTTCTGAGCAGTTTGGTGAACTGGTTGTTGGAAGAAATCATTAGGGCAGAGAACCAGTTGTTTAATTATTTGACTCCCACCCCTGCCTACTTCTTACATTGAACCTTGATATAAAGTTCAGCTACTTTGAGAAAAGAGTTCAATAGTTTAAAACTGAAGCAATTTAAAAATTGTATTGTTAGCCAATGAAGAAAGTTGATCATTGTCAACATGATAGCAAACTATACTAGACATAGCAATCTCCCCCCATTGAATTGCAAAAGACATTCCCACTGATTCTGCTGCTATATTCCAGAGAATATTTATTAATGTTTCCAAGAGTGAGGGAATGAGTACAGCTCAGGAGGGCAAGGAGAAAGCCCCAAATGTAATTCCTGACCTCCCCAGATAATGCTGGAAGAGATTCCCATCTGAAATCATGCTGCCAGTCAATGAAAAAAATACTGAATTAAATGGATCAGTGATCAGTGATTTGTCTTGATATAAAGATTTCCATGCTCCTCTTCCAGAATTTGGGATTGTTTTCCTCAGAAATTATCTGAAATTGTCAAATGCACAACGAAAATATAGTGTCTTCCAAACATAATTAAATCTATTTTTAAGATGTCTATGCATGTTACTGAAAAAGCACACACATAAGGAAATTACACAAATGTCCTTCAGCAGTAATTGTGCATTAAGTGCACTGATAATTATATCCCACATTGGAACTTTTCTCCTTACTGGAAAATTCCCAAGGATGCTCAAAAACCTGCCCAGAAACTCACAGAGTAGACGAAGGCAAAACCTTGTGTGCTCTCAATCTCTCTTAAGATATATACTTCACTGAGTTCATCTACCTAATAATTAAGATCGTAATTCTCCAAAACTGGACTTGCTAAGTATTGATAAGCTGTATAGGTTTAGCATCCCAAGGAAGTATGCAGCATTCATTTAAGCTCATGAGCTGAATGAATACAAATGGTAAGATATTCCATGTTTGTCTTTTTTTAAAAAAATAAATAAGTTAATTAGCAATATCCAACTAATTGGAATCGAGTACTGTAGAAATGAAGCCTGGCTGAGCTACATCTGGAAAGTTCAAATGTCATTTGGCACATAGTATTTTTGTCCTGGGCTGTTGCTAATGTTCTTTTCCATTCCCTGTCCAAATCCAGCTACAAAGGATTAGTCACCATGCCGGAACTTAATACCAAAGTCACCAAGACTCTGAACAAAACCACACCTGGACTTCAAATATGGAGAATTGAGGTGAGAATGAATGTGAATATGCACAAAAGTGCACATGCATGGACAGACAGTAGTCCATAGAATGGATGGCCCTTGGTACTCTGTAGAAGAAACCAGCAGCTGATGGCATTTTTACATTCCAATATTCCACCAAGAACTATCCCACTTGTACAGGGGTGGGATCAAATTTTTTAACAACCGGTTCTGTGGGCGTGGCTTAGGTGGTGGGTGTGGCTTGGTGGTCATGTGACTGGGTGGACATGGCTTGGTGGTCATGTTATTGGCTGGGTGTGGCCAACTCAATATCACTCACATCGCCTGGCCTCTCATGGCTGTGGGGATGTTGCAACAGTCGTAAGTGTGAAAAATGGTCATAAGTCACTTTTTTCAGTGCCATTGTAACTTTGAATGGCCACTCCACACAAGCAAAGTACCAGCAAAGGAAGGGGAAAAAACTCCAGAGACGTTCCTGAGACAGGAAGTCTAGTCCTGCCAAGAATGTAATAAGGGTTAACGGAGAGGCAGTTTCTGTAAGCAACACCAGAATGTTTCCTTCCTGCCTTCCTTACAGGATTAGGCCAGTAATTTCTTCTAACAACCAGTTCTCTGAACTGCTTAGAATGTTAACAACCGGTTCTAGTGAATAGGTGCGAACTGGTAGAATCCCACCCCTGCACTTGTAGCTTCCCAAAGGCTGGAGCCAGCCTCAGGAAAATCAAAAAGGTGTTACCAAAATCTAATATTAATATTATAGAAAAAGGGATTCTTTAAAGCAGGGGTTGCCAACCTTTTGGGTCTCAGGAATCACCAAACTCATAATTTTAAATCCCACGGACACTAATATGAATTTTGACTGACGGGGGCTTACTGACATTGGTGGAAAAGTCAGTCCCATATTCCAGAGCTGCAGTAGTCATAGGACTGCCTCTTTGGTCATCCCAGAGCAGCTGCTCCTCTACCTGGCCTGCCATGGACTGGAGGAGCTGCTCCAGGATGACCAAAGGGTCAGTCCTGTGACTACTACTGCTCTGGAATATGGGACCGACTTTCCCACCAACGTCAGCAAACCACCCGGGGCGGATTTCCCTCCCCTGCCGTTGGTCTAACCTTCCAGTTCCAGCTCGCATGGCTCTACTCAAGGTAAGGTTTGCGCTTGGCTGAAGGGTGGGGGCCAGCAGGTGGGTGGGCCATGTGGGCGGTGCAGCCTTGTGTTCCTGTGCAGCCTGGATTAATTGCTTTGGGGGGAGTGTTTTGGGGAGGACGTTTCTCTGCGGATCACCAAAATTTTCTCACGGATCACCAGTGGTCCCCGGCCCACTGGTTGGCAACCACTGCTTTAAAGCACAAGACTCAACATACTGGCTACCGTTAATACATTCAAATTTAAATGCTTATTTTGGCCTTATCTGTTAGGCTTTTGTAGTAATGTTCTTGTGGATTATAATCATAACAGCAAAAACCTATGCAAATTGGAAAAAAAAATAGAAGGAACTGTTTACACTAGTAACTCAACAGCTGGTAGTCAATCCGCTATTTTAAGAAATAATCCAGGCATGTTTTATGGGAAACAATTTTCAGGGGGAAAAATGTAAGTCAAGGAAAGGGTTAAGACTCAGCAGGCCTACAGTGCTGCCCCCTCCCTTCCACCCTTCTTGTCATGTTTCCCAACTTAATTCTGCTCTACATATTTGACATTTATACAGGAAGCCTCTTGTGACTAGCCTGCTCTGTGGAGTAAAGTATGCTAAGCAGGGCTACCTTATACAGGTAGTCTTTGACTTACAACTTTTCCTTTAATGACTGTTCAAAATTACAACCGTCACTGAAAAATGTGACTTACAACCAGTCTTTGCACTTACAGCCAACATAGCAGCCCCATGGTCATGTGATCAAACTTTGGTTGCTTGGCATTTGGCATGCACTGACAAGGTTTGCAGCATCTTGGGGTTTTTTTTTTTTTAATTACATTTATATGCCGCCCTTCTCCGAAGACTCAGGGCTTACAATTTTGGGATACAACCCAATGCGCTCAGCAATAGCCTTCCTTCCATTGTATATGCCTGCTTATTACTAAGCGGCATTTTTACAAAGTCAGCTTATTGCCCCCAACAATCTTGGGTCCTCAATTTACCTACCCGGGGAGGATGGAAGGCTGAGTCAACCTTGAGCCTGGTGGGATTCGAGCCTGCACTAATTACAGGCAGCTGGAACTCAAGTGCTAGGCATTTAACAGTCTGCACCACCAAGGCTCCTATATGATCCCCACCTTCCCAGCCAAATTCCGGCAAGCAAAGTCAATAGGGAAAGCTGGATTTGCTTAAAGGCCACAATATTCACTTAATCATTGCAATGATTCTGTTAGATTTGCATGAAGAGTCAGACGCGAAGTGCTTCAGTGAAGAGTTTATTAGTGACTACAGCTCATAACAGACCTGATTTGGCTGGTCTGTGGCTGCTACTTATAGCCAGCAGCTGCAGTTGCCAGCCAATCAGAGTGCAGGGTTTTCCCGCACTTTTTAAACCAATCATTTCTGACATTTTACAAGAACAGTTCAAACTTAACCAATGACATTCAAACCTGCATACATAACACCCCTCCCCACTAGGTTCAGTCCATACTCAAACCCCAACCTATCTAATGTATTCTTTTAAATAGGTGGGGCTCTTACATGTACCTTGAGACCTTCGTGGTTCAGAAGTTTTAACGTTCTCACCCAGTGAGAGGGGAAATGTGTCTGTTGACATTTCCCTAGTTGGACTTCCTGTGAAAGAAGACCCTGTTTGATTGTTAGAATCTGGTCTCTCCTCCCAATCCATCTCCAGCCCAATGTCAGCACCCAAGTCAGGTAGTGATGTGCAATCTTCCACTTGTAAGGATGGATTTTGGCATTGTGACAGGTTTTGGGATGGTTCCTGTCATAATGGCTCGTTACACATGGGGTTGATTCTTGTTTGCTGATTATCCTCATGTTCCTCCCCTCCCCTAGAAAAGCATTAGGTATGGGAACTAGAGAGGAACAATTGTGATGTTGCTGAGGTAACCTGGATCTAAGCTGATCAATGTGCCTGCTCCAGAGGACTCCATCCTCTGTTTGTACCCTGTAAGAACGAGGGCTGTGATTTGAGTTATTTCAGCAGGAATCCATGAAGGCTCACCCATAAGGTTCTTAGCATAAACAGAATCACCCACACTGAACGTGCGAACTTTGCTAGTGGAATCTAGTGGTGCGTTGGGTGTGTAAGTGGGATGAAGGCGGTCAAGGGAAGACCTAAGTTTCCTACCCATCAACAACTCTGCTGGGGATAAGTTACTTGATGGGTTAGGAGTGATGTGCTGAACACTAAGAAGTTTTTCAACTTTCTCAGTGATGTCCCCAGGACCCAATTGCTGAAGCTTTTCCTTGGTAAAATGTACCATTCGTTCAGCCCAGCCATTAGCCAAAGGGTGCCCAGGGGTTGTCAGGGCATGTCTGATACCCAGTTGTGCTAGATAGGATTCAAAAGGTTGGATGTAAATTGAGGGCCATTGTCAGAGACAAGAACATCAGGTAACCCGTGAGTTACAAAAGCTTTTAAGCTGCTTGATGACAGCATCAGTTGTGGTGGATGCCATAGGGATTACCTCTAGCCATTTAGAATATGCATCTACTATAATAAGGAAGGTGTGCCCTCTGGTAGGGCCAGCAAAATCAATGTGAATCCTAGACCATGGGCCCCTAGGACATTCCCATTCCTGTTTGGGGGCGAGAGGTGGGGCAGGCCTGACTACCTGACAGTTGGGACAAGATGCAACCCAGTTTTCAACCATTTTGTCAATACCTGGCCACCATACATAACTCCTGGCCAATCCCTTCATCCTTACAATACCAGGATGACCCTCATGTAACATTTCCAAAACCTCCCTTTGCAGTTTTGCAGGAATAACCACCCTGTTACCCCACAAAATACATCCTCTTAATACAGATAATTCAGTTTGCCTGGATTTAAAAGGTTGGGCAAGGTGAGGTAATCTTGAAGAGGCCAACCTTTCTTAATCCAGCCTATAATAGGAGCCAATAAAGTGTCTTTGGCAGTCTCTCTGGCAATTTCAGCAGCGTGTACTGGAAGCTTGGCAACAGTTTCTAGGAAAAAGGTGTAAGTCTCAGGAGCAAAGTCCTCCTTGTGACAAGGAAGTGGGCAACGACTCAAGGCATCAGCATGTCCAATGTCCTTGCCAGGCTTGTGGATAAGGTTGTATGAATAAGCAGCAAGAAATTCAGTCCACCTCAGCATTCTTGGTGACAGGATAATGGGTGTAGGTTTGTCTCCTGCCACAATGCCTAACAAAGGTTTGTGATCTGTGACAATGGTAAATGTTCTCCCATATAAATACTCATGAAATTTCTTGATAGCTGCAACAATTGCCAATGCTTCCTTGTCCAATTGGCTGTAATTCCTCTCTGCTTTGGTCAAGGTGTGAGAGTAAAATGCAATAGGGGCTTCCCTCCCGCTGGGAAGCCTGTGGCTCAAACCCGCCCCCCACTCCAAAGGGGATGCATCACAAGTCAGTACAACAGGTAAATTCTCAGAGAACTGTATGAGTACAGCATCAGACGTGATTAGTCTTTTAATACTGTTAAATGCTGATTGTTCTTTCCTGCCCCAGACCCAAACAGACTTTTGTCAAGCAATCTGTGTAATGGTTCTGCAATGGTTGCCTTCTGAGGTAGGAACATGTGATAAAAGTTAATAAGTCCAAGGAAGGCTTGCAAATCTGTTTTGCATTTTGGTCTAGGGGCTTCTTTGATTGCTTGAACCTTGGCATCTGTGGGTGGATGCCATGCTTGTCAATCATATAGCCCAAGAACTCAACCTTGTCAGTTCTAAGAGTGCATTTTTCTTCCTTGACTTTTAACCCCGCTTTCTTGAATCTGGTAAGGACTTCTCTGAGTCTCTCTTGTAATGAGTGTCATTTTCAGCAGAGATTAACACATCATCAAAGTAAGGCACTACCCCTGGCAGTCCTTGGAGCATCCTTTCCATAAGGCTTTGGAAAATGCCTGGTGCCACGCTTACTCCAAACTGTAACCTTTTACATTTGAAGGCACCTCTATGAGTCACAATGGTTTGGGCCTCTGCAGTGGCATCATCAACTGTTAGTTGTTGATATGCCTGGGCCAGATCCAATTTGGCAAAGACTGTACCCCTGCCAAGTGAATGTAATAAATGATGCACCACTGGAACTGGATATGCGCTCTGTTGAAGTGCATGGTTCAATGTCCCCTTATAGTCCCCACAGATTCTCACTGACCCATCAGTCTTGACTGGTGTGACTATGGGTGTCTCCCATCTGGAGTGGTCAGTGGGCTCTAAAACTCCTTGAGCTATTAGTTTATCTAATTGTGCATCAATTTTTTTCCTTTAAGCAAATGGGACCCTTCTGGGCTTTAAACGAATTGGGGGCACCTTGGGATCTAGGTTGAAAGTGATAGGGGTCCCCATATACTTGCCCAATCCGTCGCTGAAGACCTCTGGAAACTCAGACTTCAGGGCCTCCTCCCATTCAGTGTTGCTCACATGATTGATGCCAGTCACCTCGATGCCTAGTGGATTGAACCACTCAAGTCCCAGCAAGCTTGGGCGGTCCTTGTCCACGATGGTCAGGGGCAAACGTTTGGTGTGGCCTTTGAACTTCACAATGAATTCTCTTGTTCCAACTACTGGAATCTTGTTCCCTTGGTAGTCTTTAAGAGTCAGTGCTTGCTTCTGGAAATGCTTCTTCTGAATGTTGGGAAGTAGCCTGTGAATAGTGTCCCATGACACCATAGATAAATAGGAGCCTGAGTCCACTTCCATTTGGCAAGGCCTTCCTTCAATTAGTACCTTCACATGTACTTTTCTGCTTCTTAAGGGAAGAATGACCAATGGTGACTGTTTGATGAGTTCCATTCTTCCCATTTGCTTCTGTATTGCACCCCATTTTCTCACTGAAGTTGTTAGGCTTGAAATCTTTGTCAGGAAACTTCTTTCTGCTTGGTGGAGTTCTGGATGATTTGCAGACTCTTGCTAGGTGACCTCTTTTTTCACAACGGAGACAGATGGTATCAAAAACTTGCATTCAGTGCGGGGTGGCCCCCACAACCTCTGCAATAAAATCTTGCCTCTTTCTTCCAAGGTCTTTCCTTTTCTTCTCCATTCTGAGTCTATAAATTCCTTCCTCCACCTCACTACAGTCTGAATCAGAATCTAATTTGCTCGCAATGGGTTGTTGTGGATTTTTCCACATCAGGATGGCTTGCGGCCTTGTTAATTTTCTTCATGGCTGCTGCTGAGGACTTGGTAGCTTCCGCTGAAGAAGCTTCTTCTATGGCTTCCTTAAGCGTGATCTTAGGTTTCATTAATAATTTGCTCTGCAAAACCTTGTCTTTTAGGCCTAGAACAAATCGATCGCGCATGGCCTCTTCTAAGTTGATAAATTCACATGCACCCCCAATGTCCCTTAAACTTGCCACGAAGTCATTAACGTTTTCGCTTTCCCCTTGATCCTGACAGTAGAATTCGTGTCTCTTAATGAGGCACGATACTTGTGGCGCGTAATGGGCTCTTAATAACTTTTCTAAATCGGGCCAGTCCATTACCTTCACATCTGCAGCTCCCGCCAATGCCTTCGCCATCTTGAAAACGGCCAGACCACAGTGGGTGAGAAAGACCGCCCTCTTCCGCTTCTCGAAAATGTCGGCGAGTTCGTTTCCCTCCAAATACATTTGGAAACGATCTGCATACGAGTCCCAGTCTTCTGCCGTCGGATCGAACACGGCTGTGGGGGTGTTCAGCACAGCCATCTCTCTCGGCTTCTTCTCCGTGTTGTCTTCTCTTCGGGAAAGATCCCACCTTCGTCGCCAGTGTTAGATTTGCATGAAGAGTCAGACGCGGAGTGCTTCAGTGAAGAGTTTATTAGTGACTACAGCTCATAACAGACCCGATTTGGCTGGGCTGCGGCTGCTACTTATAGCCAGCAGCCGCAGTTGCCAGCCAATCAGAGTGCAGGGTTTTCCGCACTTTTTAAACCAATCATTTCTGACATTTTACAAGAACAGTTCAAACTTAACCAATGACATTCAAACCTGCATATATAACAGATTCATTTAACAACAATGGCAACAAAAAAAGGTTGTAAAATTGGGTGCAATTTATTTAAAATTTGCCTTGCTTAATGATGGAAATTCTGGTATCAATTATGATAGTAAGTCAAGGACTACCTTTAAGGTAAAGATGAAAGTTTCCCCTGTCCAGTCGTGTCTCACTCGGGGAGTGGGGGGGTCATCTCCATTTCTTAGCCCAGGGATCCAGACTTGTCTGAAGACATTTTTGTAGTCGTGTGGCCAGCATGGCTATACGCCAAGGCACACGATACATTGTTACCTTCCCACCGAAGTGGTACCTTTTTATCTACTTGCACTTGCATGCTTTCAAACTGCTGCGGGCAGGAGCTGGAGCAAGCAACAGGAGTTCACCCCATCATGCAGTATTTCGGGTCTCAAACCTGGGCAGTCCATTTTCAGCTGATAAGATCAGCCCCACCCCCAGACCATCTGTATGGGCTGCAAAATCCAGGCAACTATTAATTGGTATCAAAGGCCTTGATGCCATCTACAGACTGCCTGGATTTTTGCAGCCAAGTTATGATAATCCTCATGGCAGACAGAAGGGTTTTTTCTTTCCATGCAAAAGGCAGCTTTAAAGAAAGGATTCTCCTGCAAGTGCGGCAGGGGTGGGGGGAAAGATTGAATTATCCCATCCTGTTGACCAGCGCAATTCTTTCAATAACTCTGGGTTCCAGCAGATGCTATTTGCATGCATGATTTTCTAAAATAAAGTGGATCTCATTTTGTGGTTAAGCAAAGTGATCAAGCTTTTATTAGCCAATTCCAAGCTTGCTGGCTTGTTAGGAGACCTGACCAGTGGGAACAGAGAGGTGGTCATGTTGGTGAAGGCTCCCCACCTATGAAACAGCTCCATTCAGGGCCAAGAACAGCCCCTTCCCTTGTGGTGGCTCATAAAAACCCTCTTTTTTTTTGCTTATTCTGGAAGGCCTTCAGCAAACAAGAATGTGACGCTGTGAATGAACATTGATGGACAATGAGTGCATTGTAGAATGCTTGTTATTTCACACAATGAGAACCTTTGTGTTGTTTCGATAACTGGTTTTAATGATGTGCATTGTTGAAGTATAAACGGCTTAGAGCTGTCTAAAACTCAGGTAATACGATATTGCATAAACAAATCAGAATGGCCAGGAATTATATTCTGTATCAACTCTCCACACCTTCCCCATCAAGAAAAAATCAGGACATCCTGTAAAAATTCAGAGAATTCTCTGAAGGAGAAGGATGGTATTATCTGGCTGCAATATGGTTGAATAAATCGGATTCAAGTGAAGGACAGAAAAAGTTGTCCCAATCAATGCTTTTCAAAAGGCAACTGGACGTTCTTGGGTATTTTTTTTTCCTTGAAGACATTTCGCTTCTCATCCAAGAGGCTTCTTCAGTTCTTCAGCCTCTTGGATGGGAAGCGAAATGTCTTCAAGGGGAAAAAAAATAGGCAAGAATGTCCAGCTGCCTTTTGAAAAGCACCTTCGTTTGGGGCAACTGTGACCTGGATGACTGGGAATCTCCATAGACAGAAAAGATATATTTTAAAAGCTGAAGAAATTTGCTGGAAAAACAAGCAGAGCAGGTAGAGAGAAAACAGATAGCCCCCAACTTAAAGCCATTCCTTTAGTGACCTTTCTAAGGTACAGTGGTACTGAAAAAAGTGACTTATGACCATTGCCAGGGTCACGTGATCACATTTTGGGCACTTGGAAACTGGCATGTATTTATGACAGTGGCATGGTCCCAGATCATGCGATCACCATTTGTAACCTTCCCATCCGGCTTCTGACAGGCAAAATCAATGGGGGAAGCCAGATTCACTTAATGACCGCATGATTCATGAACAACTGCAGTGATTCACTTAACAGCAGTAGCAAAAAAAAATGTGTAAAATGGGACAAACCAGAGGTGGCATTCATCAGGTTCTGACCAGTTCTGGAGAACCGGTAGCAGAAATTTTGAGTAGTTCAGAATACCACCTCTGACTGGCCCTGCCCCCATCTATTCTCTGCCTCCAGAGTCCCAGCTGATTGGCTGGGTCTTCTTTTGTTGCCCTGCACAGGAAAACAGAGCTGGAAAGCAGGTTAGTGGGGTGGGGAGGGAATGGGGATTTTGCAGTATCTTTCCCTTGCCACGCCCACCAAGCCAAGCCATGCCCACAGAACCGGTAGTAAAAGCTTTTGAATCCCACCACTGGGACAAACCTCACTTAACAACTGCCTTGCTTAGCAATGGGAATTGGGCTTAACTGTGTTGTACATGAGAGATCTGTTTTTTTGTTTTTAAGTCTCCTGATTCTTTCCCCCCTTTTCCTTCCAGAACATGGAGATGGTGCCCATACCACCCAAGACCTACGGGAACTTCTACGAAGGGGATGCCTATATTGTGCTTTCGGTAAAAGGAGCTAAGAAAAGGAGAGGGATGTTTCATATCCCGTGAACTATGGGGCTGAATGCTGGGACATAATAAGCTCAAAGGGAGGAAGGTGGCTTACATGGAAGCTTGTGCACAGATAGGGGCAAATCTAAAAACGTTTGACACAGATATGCAAAGCTTGCTTTTTTTACAAGGGAAGTTCAACTAATCCTGGATGATTGATAGTGCAGAATTAGAACAGGAGGAATGTTACCTACTCGTATTACTGGTTATACATTAACGCTATCTGCCAGAGCTTATGTATAACTCTCATTAAATGGCAGGTTTATAACTCTCATTAAATGGTAGTTTTCAAAACCACACCTATTTAGGTTCCCATCTTTTGATCATTTCTTTAGGTCAAAAAGCATAATTTGGTTTTCTTGGTGGTTTTTTTTTTTTCATCAAAATTTGCCATGATTGATCATTATATTGATTTTATATATCAGGGGCCCCCAACCCTTGGGCTGCAGCCCACTCCCGAGCCTTGAGCAATTTGGAACCAGACCGTGGAAGGGGCATGCGAGAACGTGTGTGCGCATTCCCATTTGCACAAGTGCCGTGCGAGCGCGTGCACACACTCCATTTGCACATGTGACAAATAGAGCTGCATGTGCTTGCCCACCGCGTACACAGAACTGTCCCCTCTCCCCCCGCCTCCCACCCCAGCCAGTCTGCAAAGCCGGAAAGGACCATTGTTATATATTATGTAGTAGTAGTGGTAGTAGTAGTAGTAGTAAATGCAAAATGTATGAGTACATAGGTCTTGCTTAAAATCTGCATAGGTGAAAAACTGTTGAAAGCTGATGCAGCAGGTATTGCAGAGAAGACTGTAATTAATCAAAACACGCCCAGGTCAAAGCTCATCTCTGGCATTAGTTTTCAGGTGTAGTTAGGCACCACTCTTACTCAAACTGGGAATAATAACTTGTCTCTGCCTTATCTTAAAAGATTTTTTTTAATCACTACAAGATAATTGGTTAGAGCTAAACTTACATCAGAATTGGCTATGGAATTTTCCAATGACTTCAATTAATCTGCTATAAGTATTTAAGTACAAAAAGAGCTTTGAACAGTCTAAAGTCAAGTGATAAATTAAAGCTTGGTGTATTTTTTCTCATTTATTTTAAAAGCTATTATACTTTAAATCTTCTTTAAATGTTAGCTCTTCTACTATGCTGTTTTTGCTTATTGGAAACTGCACTGAAAGTTATATTTGGCCCAAAACTAGGGTGGACACCCAAAATCTATTTCTCATATGCTATTCATTCCCACCTTTTTATTATTTGTGAAATATGAGCATACACATCTCTTTACCTTGTATATATTCTGGATTATTGACATAACGATGACCTGAAATGCAGATACTAGTATAAGAGATGGGTAGAGGCACAGAAGAAATTGAGTTAGATCAAAGCCCAAATCCTGTAATACCTTATTCCTTTGCATATGATACAAGCAGGTTAAATGTCACAAGCTACCAAGACAGCTGAGCATTAAAAAAGAGAGCCAGGACTTGGGAGTTTTGAATAACAATAGAGAAATATAAGTGAAATGCAACAAGGGCCTTGGTGGCTCAGGCTGTTAAATGCCTGCATTTAAGTTCCAGCTGCCTACAATTACTGTAGGCTTGAATCCCACCAGGCTCAAGGTTGACTCAGCCTTCCATCCTCTCAGGGTAGGTAAATTGAGGACCCAAGATTGTTGGGGGCAATAAGCTGACTTTGTAAAAATGCCGCTTAGTAATAAGCAGGCATATACAATGGAATGAAGGCTATTGCTGAGTGCATTGGGTTGTATCCCAAGAATTGTAAGCCGCCCTGAGTCTTTGGAGAAGGGCAGCATATAAATGTAATTTTAAAAAAACAGTGGGTTGCTATTCATAATAGTAAGCAAGCTTCCTTAATAATCATGGGTGGCACTGTGTTGCTTACAGAACTGAGTTTAGCATTGCAGGATTTTGAAACAAACCTACTTGATTTGATCTTAGCTAATTCTTTTTTCTAACTCAGACACACAAGATTCAGAATGCATTCACCTATGACATCCATTTCTGGCTGGGCAATTCATCATCTCAGGATGAACAAGGTGCAGCTGCCATCTACACAACACAAATGGATGAGCACCTGGGTGGAGCTGCTGTACAGCACCGGGAGACTCAAAATTATGAGAGTGACACATTTCGGAGTCACTTCAAGCAAGGCCTTGTGTACGTAAGGCTCTGTGCCACCTTTTTGGGACCAGTCTGCATAATTCTGGTAACTTATCCAGTTACCCAGCTGGGGCTGAAATCTGGCTTCTTTTTCTTCATCCAAGAGTAGAGCTGCCCATGCTGAATAGATCAACATCAATAGTTATCTTGACTAGCAACAGTTGCCCGAAGTAGCTCTGCTATGGATTTAGAAATATGTCTGTTTTTCATGTGTTTTCCATATGCAATTTTGGTCTCCAATATTTGGAATTAAGAAAAACAAAACAAAACAGAACTAATGTGGATGGGCAGAGTTACCAGGATTATAGGGTGAAACTTAGAATTGGTTTAGTAGTGGCAGCAGGACTTTCCTGAAGGCCTATGTAGCCGATAACAGAGCTTTGGATCGATCTGGAGCTCTGTTATCGACTACAGAGGCCTTCAGGAAAGCCTTGCTGGCTGCAGAAGAAATGGGCCCAGGTGTGCAAGGCCTAGCTGCAACTATCGGAAGGCTGAAGAAGTTACTGAAGGCCTCTGACAGTGAAAAGAAGGCTGTGGTGATGCACCCAAAATGAGGTGAGTCAGTGGACACACAACCCTCTGAAAATAGGACCTGGTGCCTTTTTTGGTGACCAAAAAAAAATAAGACAGGGTCTTATTTTCAGGGAAACACAGGTATGAATATTTGTGGATTTATTGTGATTTAGTTTATATGGGGTCCAAACCCTGATATGCTTAGCCACATTTTGTTGGATAAGCTGTACTTGGTTGGGTTCACACAACATGCTAAGCCATGCATCATAGCTTCTGTTCAGAATGTCTAGGCTCACACAGAAGGGAGCATGCTGTTTTATGACTTAGTGTGATGTTAAGGAGCAGCTTGAAAAAAAGGTGACTGCCCGAATGGCCTGAAGATAAAAATAGAAAGCATGAAAAACATGAAGACGTACATGGAATTAGATAGTTTAAAAAATCTAGTTATTTTTCATACGACAACTGGAGAAACATTTTTTTCCCTTTTGTGGAGGACTGAACTTGTTATGGTGGTGGAGTTATTATATCTTTTGCAGTCCATAATATGACCCTGTATTTCCTCTGCAGCTATAAGAAGGGTGGTGTGGCCTCAGGTATGCAACACGTGGAAACCAACACCTACAATGTGCAACGGCTACTGCATGTCAAGGGGAAGAAAAATGTAGTGGCTGGAGAGGTAGGTCAGGGATCAAAGGGGAAGGGAATGGCAAGGACTAGTAGATGAGATGCTAATAAAAGCTCCTGGGTTACAATGCCAGGTTCTTTAGATGCTTTTACCATTTATGAAGGTGCTAAAACATCATACTCATCCCTGTACACTGGCATGATACAAATCTTCTATGAAATGTTTAATTTTTTTAGATGCACTAGAACTTTTATCCTTATGACATAGCCATGTGATCACTACTTTTGCAAATGTTGTGCTTCCATTTTCGGTAAAGTCTTCTTCTCCTCCCCACCAGAACATCCCCCTTTGAGAATCCAGCTGTGCTTCCTTTACTTTAGTCTTCTCTCATCTCTGCTGCTTGTCTTGAATAGGTGGAGATGAACTGGAACAGCTTCAATTTGGGAGATGTCTTCCTGTTGGACTTGGGGAAGCTCATCATCCAGTGGAATGGTCCTGAAAGCAACCGTTTGGAACGGCTGAAGGTGGGGCAGGTGGAAATGGAGGAGGCTGGGTGGAGAGACAGGGAAAGATGTTGAGCTTTGCACAATGATGGGTATAAGGAAATTTGATAGCTGAAATCGAAAAGCAAGAACCCATATAGCTAACAGAACATATATGTCAGAAACTGAAGTTGGGAGCAAATGTAGCCACTACCAGTATATCATCTGTATTGTTTTGTTTATATGTGTTCAGTGGGAGAATAATTTTTTGATATTTGGTTATATTGTTTTTTGTTGTAGGTGGTGGTGGTTTGTTGGTATATGTTTACGTATTGTTAGCCATCTAGAGTCTCTGTGTTGAGATGGGTGACATAAATCACTTAAGGAAAAAAAGGAAGCAGAACAATGGGAAAAATCTTTATTTTTTAAAAAAGGATACCATGGAATATTTACTAAATCATCTTAAGAAATAGTTCACTTTGGAAGCAAACAGCCATTCAGGAATAGATGTAGTTCAACAACCATTCATAAATTCAATGAATCCAAAAAGCTATTTTTTGTCATTTTTGTCCATTCTATTCCTCTAGTAGGTATTAACAAGAAGATTTTAATTCTTATGTGAATTTGCAAAAAGAGAGAAAAGAAATAGAGATTGCTGCAGTATTGTAAATGGTTCATCTTTGGAAATTGCATCTTTCCTTAGCAACTTATCCCACCCACACCCACACCCGGTCATATTCTAGACATAAGATTTTTCAGGACATGCCCTTTGCAGTTTTGAATCAATAGCACAAATAAACAGGAGGGAGTATGAAGAATATTTATGTACATGCTACATATTCAGTAATATAGCTTAGCCAATTTTAAAGCTGATGCTTTCTTTGTTCTCCATTTCTCCATATGTTAACTAGCTTCTAGTTTATTTCTACACCGATGAACAACTCAAAAATGCCTTCACTTTGAACAACGTTCTCATAATTTACTTTCTTCAGAAATTTCCGCCCTCATCTGTCCTCCTCCAAATTCTGGTGCATGAAAAAAGTCATACTGACTTTCTTCCTGTAGCAGGAATGAAATCAAATGTCAAGGAATCTGCTGTATGATTGCTTCAAAATCCAGAGATCTCTATGAGTTACCTGAAGTTGCCAAATTCTTGGTCTCCCTCTGTGTGTGTGTGTGTGTGTGTGTGTGTGTGTTACACAAGCATGTAGGGCTTGAGCCACAATCTAGTAACCAGTTTTATTTCTAGAACTCTATTATTAGTTCAGCATTATTCTGATTTTCTTTTGCAACTTCTAATGTTGGCTTGGGATGGTGACCTTTTCCATAGGGCATGAATCTAGCCAAGGACATTCGTGACCGAGAGCGTGGTGGCCGAGCACAGGTGGCTATAGTGGATGGTGAAAATGAAGATGCATCTCCTGCACTCATGAAAATCATGTTCTATGTGCTCGGAGAGAAGAGAAATATTCAACCGGCCATTCCAGATGCTGTAGTGGACCAGAAGCTGAAATCCTCTCTGAAACTCTACCAGTGAGTATTACTAGCAGGCTGTGCTGGGAGCTAAGGTAGGCAAAGATGTTACATGGATGATATAATTGCAGGAAAGAAGGACAAATCTTTAGGTGCAAATGGGAATGATAATTTACTCAGTATTCAAGAAAACAAAGGTTCACCATAAAGCATTTTTACCCTTATTCTGCAGTGACATTGCAGTAGCCAAATAACTCTCTACTGAATAGGGGCTGCACTTAATGCTTTTGGAAAGATGAGGGCAGAAACATGGCAAGCGGGACAATAATACAAAGATGTCATACGATACATGTGGGTGAACCCACTATTTTGTTCTCTTGCACGTCTACCAAATAGAGCATTAGAGGATATTTACATAAATAAAATGCTATTTTAAACTTTTATGTTCCCACCTCCAAGTGATGAAAGGCCGCACTGCTGTTTGTGGGCAAGTGTAATTAGAGAGAAATCTGGAGGCCACATGAACAGGATTTGTGCGGCGGGCAATCCTGATTCATCTCTTCATACAACCATGGAACTTCAAGTGATTTCAGGATAGTTACTCTAACAACCTAAGACCCCACCTTTGTTATTTGGTAATACTACTCTTGCCAAATGTTTCTTAATTTCAGTTCTAAAAACTAGCCATGTTATATGGGTTAGTAATGATAGAAGGCATCTAACAGCCTTTTATGGCTTGCAACCCTCCAGATGTATTAGTCTACAGCCCCCCAACAGCAACTAGTCATGAAAGAGAAGACTTTGAGGAAGGCTGCAATAGAAACAATGGTCCTTAGATATTTGAAGGGAATATTAAGATCGGGAAAGAGGTCTTACAGGAAATTTCCCTTGCCTTCCAGTGTCTGGGGAGACATACTGCTATATTTTTTTTAATTCACATTTATATGCCGCCCTTCTCCGAAGACTCAGGGCAGCTTACAATCTTTGGAGCACAACCCAATGTGCTCAGCAATAGCCTTCATTCTATTGTATAGGCCTGCTTATTACTAGGGCTTTTGGCCCCTCCCCCAAGCGGCATTTTTACAAAGTCAGCTTATTGCCCCTAACAATCTTGGGTCCTCAATATTTGGGGACTGCAAGGACTTCCCTGCAACTGCAACAATAAAACAAAACAAAAGCATTAAAAAAGAATTTTCCCCCTTTCCCTGCTCTTTGCATCGACCCTTTTAAACCATAATATGAAAGCTAAAAGTAATATAAAAATCAGATTTTCATACAGGTGGGATACAGAAATCATGTGTCATATATCTGAGGAAAATATATATATATATATCTGTCTGTGAGATTCTCTAAAAGATGAGGTGCCCTAGGCTACATATTAGCCCAATCTTCATTTTTTGTTGTGGAGATCTTATGTTGTAAGCCAGAGTTCTCCAACCTTTCTGGCTTTGAGGATCGAGGAGGGGAGAAGGGGATGGTTTTACACGAGTGGCTGGCAAGCGAGCACACATGTGCATAGCTCCATTTGCGTGAGCGGCGGCACGCATGCTTGCTGCTCCCATAAATGGAGCTTGCGCACACACATGTTCACCCATTGCTCACACATGTGGGTATGTGCGCGTGTATGTGCTCACACCGTCCACGCCCCAGTTCCAAATGACCCATGGCCTAGTAGTGGGCCGTGCCCTGGGGTTGGGGACCCTTGTAAGCAACCCCTTAAGATTTGTTCTGTGACAACACTCTGCTTTCTTCCAAGTGTCTCTGATGTAGAAGGGAATCTACTTGTGCAGGAAGTTGCTATCCAGCCCCTTACCCAAGACCTTCTGAAGCACGAGGTAAGAGACTTCCATTAAGCTGCGCTTGCACGTTTGTTGGTGGAGGGAAGAAGCAATGAAATACCTCAGTGCACAACTCTCATAAATGGACACCTTCTACTGCCACTTTAATCCCAGACTGAGAAGCAAAAGAGGGTGTGCTTTCTTTAAGAGAGAGTTTGACAATAATATCTGCCAGGAAAAAATATTCTGTTCACACAGCTGTCTCCTAATAAAACAATCTTAGCAGACACAGCTGTCTCCTAATAAAATAAGCTTAAAACAGGAACCTGCTTTGTCTCTTGTTAGGATTGCTACATCTTGGACCAAGGTGGTATGAAGATTTTTGTGTGGAAGGGCAAACACTCCAGCAAGGAAGAGAAGCAGCAGGCCCTGTCAAGAGCTTTGGTGAGTCAAGATGTGATTATCTGGATAAATGTCTTCGGCATGGAGGCAAAGTTGGAACCATAACACAAAAGTTTCAGGAATCTTGACCATCCTAGGAGAGGGTTTCCATATTTGTTCTCCTAACTTTTAAACAGATTCAGTTCTTTTGACTTTTTTTTTTAATTACATTTATATGCCGCCCTTCTCCGAAGACTCAGGGCGGCTTACAATTTTTGGAGCACAACCCAATGCGCTCAGCAATAGCCTTCATTCCATTGTATATGCCTGCTTATTACTCCATATTATCCATATTTTTTTGAACCAACATATTGCTATTGCAATTTGTTTTTATTCTTTGCATCCTTTTTCATTTCATAGGATTGGGTAGATATCAATAAAACAAAACAAGAAAATATATAATATGCAGTGACCTCCTCTATTCCTAATTGTAGGAATTTTTACAAGAATATTCTTGGTTTGGACAATAAATTTCAAGAAATATTAACTCAGATTCCTCAAAGAATACAAAATGCCTGGCTATGAAATGTACTAATGCTTACTAGAATTAATTGGAGACACTTTATGACACAAAGGAAAATACCATTATATGAGGAAGAAAAATTATGTTTAGATAAAAGATAATCTTGAGCCACCCCAATAAACAAAAAACCCATAAATATTAAAATAGTTGCCTTTTTAAAAAGAAAACAATCCAAGGTTTGTTTATTTATTTATTTATTTATTATTTATTTAATTCGCATTTATATGCTGCCCTTCTCCAAAGACTCAGGGCAGCTTACAATTTTTTGGGATACAAGCCAATGTGCTCAGCAATAGCCTTCATTCCATTGTATATGCCTGCTTATTACTAAGCAGCATTTTTTACAAAGTCAGCTTATTGCCCCCAACAATCTTGGGTCCTCACTTTACCTACCCCAAGAGGATGGAAGGCTGAGTCAACCTTGAGCCTGGTGGGATTCGAGCCTGCAATAATTGCAGGCAGCTGGAACTTAAGTGCAGGCATTTAACAGCCTGCACCACCAAGGCCCTTTTTAATTTCTTGTGGCATGATACCTGAATTATAATTCATCAAATAATTCTAAATATATGCTTTATTGAAAGCAATTTTTTTCTGTTATAAAGAAGTCTCTATTTTAGATAATTTACTGGAGACCAGAAAGTTTTCTTGAATGAAACTGTTGGCTCCCTATGAAAAAGAAGAATATGATTCCTATTGTGAATATTCCTATTTTCCATTTCAGGGTTTCATCAAAGCAAAAAACTACTCGCCTACCACTAGTGTGGAGACTGAAAATGATGGCTCCGAATCGGCTGTTTTCAGGCAGCTGTTTCAGAGATGGACCGTTCACAGTCAAACCACTGGCTTTGGGAAGACCCATACAGTTGGAAAAATAGGTAAATGCTGGAGTCTGTACACAGCAGAGGAGCAATTAGGCAGAGTCAGCTTCTGTCAAGTATGGACTCAGCCCTTCCTTACTACAGGTTCTTTGCCGGCATGATTATATTGTAGCATTCGGAATAATAGAACAATAGCTAGAGGGTAACAAACAATAGAGGACTTATATTAAATGACCTTGTCACCTATTCCATCCATACAATCAAAGCCTGTTCCATCTTGTTGCTCTCTACTCTTTATGCAATAATCTGGGCTTGCACCAAACAGCTGATCATTTCAAGCCTATCTATCTGTTAACCTTCTGTCTCCCCCCAACAACAGCCAAGGTGGAGCAAGTGAAGTTTGATGCCACAAGTCTGCATGCCAGGCCAGAGTTGGCTGCCCAACACAAAATGGTTGATGATGGCTCTGGAGAGACGCAGGTAAGGAATATATTTGTTTTCCTAAAAAACTCATACAGTATCTGTATCAGTGATTCCACTAGTTGAGGAGTGGCAACATTTATGCCATGTAGGTACAAAGACTTATCCAGTAAAGGGGAAAGTATACCACTTGATAGTCTGGGATTAGTATCAGTCCATGGACCAACTGATTGCTTTGAAATAATGAACCTTCCTATATTCCAATCTCATCAGCAAGATTTGTTGTACTATAAAGTTAGAATTCGTTAGGTTCGTTGAAGACCATTTAATAAAAATATAGGAATAGAAGGTCTTAGCAAAATAACAAACTTCTACACCAGTGCAGGAGATAATCAAGCTTCTGCAGTAAGGAAGCCATTGGTTTAACTCTAAGTTCATTTATTCAATTTGCATGTTTCAGAATTACTTTTCCTAATCTTATGGCAGCCTTCAACTACGGTACAGCAGTTGCTTATTTCCCAATATTCTTGACAGTAGAAATTTACTGAGCTGTTTTTGTCTGAAACATTATACAAAAATATCCATATTGAAGCATATCACTGTAGCCACAATTTTTAAATTTGAGTCCATAGTAATTTGTTTTAAATGAAAATGGTGATTCTTCCAGTTTGCACCTATAATTAATTTATTGCCCTTTAAAAAAATAAGTAGAGCATCATCAATTGAACACAACACTATTCTATATATTTATCACTCCCAATTTCCAAAATTTGATTCACTTTTCATAATGTGAAGGATGTAATTTTTACATTTGGGTGGGGAGACATCAGACTGGGTTCCAGTTACGGGGATCCTTCATGTTGACTTTGCCCACATCATTGGTTATACAAAGGATTCTATTTTCTTACATAATAGGCATTTTGCTCTAATTTTGTACTTTTTACTTGACAGGTTTGGAGAATTGAGAACTTAGAACTGGTACCAGTGGAGGGTCGCAGCTTTGGGCATTTCTACAGTGGTGACTGCTACCTTATCCTCTACAAATATTTAGTTTATAACAAGATACACTACATCATTTACATGTGGCAGGTGAGCATGCAAAGAAAGGAACAGATAGAATGAAAATGCAGCATAGGCAGAGAGGATGTAGATTGAGAATCAAATGCCACTCAGGAAATCATTTAGAAATAGATTCATAGGGTTAGAAGGGACCTCAGAGGTATTCTAGTCCAACCCTCTGTTCAAGGCTTTATACCATCCCAGACAAATGATTATCCAATCTTTTCTTGAGAATCTCCAGTGATGAAGCACCTATGACTTCTGGAGGCAAGTCGTTCCACTGATTAATTGTTCTCCCTGTCAGGAAATGTCTCCTTAGTTCTAGATATTCGATGTTACTCCCTTAAATTTAGTAAAGTATTAAGAAAGAATCCTAACCAAAGATGACTTTGGTCACAAGGCACAAATGTAGTCCAGGAATTATTTGCAAATTCTAGTCAGAAATGAAGCCTGAGATTCATCAGAAATGCACTACCTTGGAACTGTGCTACCTAAGCATCACATAGTCATTTTCAAAAGTTGAAACTGCAATTTCTAATGAGAAAGAGAACCAACACTGGGAACAATGATAACTGTACATTAATTTAAAATGAAATTTTTTTTTTACTGTGGTCTGGCACTTATCGCTCAAAAGCCAATGTGATTCTTTACCAAAAGAAAGTTGTGCCCCTCTGCTGCACTAAATGCAGATATAAAATGCACCAGACGGTGAAGAATGGTAAAGTTTCCAAGATTCCTTAAATAGAAATCCTTTGAAGGAACAACTGGAATGTTCTCCGGAAGGGTTCAGTGAGTTTTCTCTCTGCTTCCCAGGGCCGTCATGCCACCAAGGATGAGATTACTGCCTCTGCCTACCAAGCTGTCATGCTGGACCAAACATATAATGGTGAACCTGTGCAGGTGCGAGTGACCATGGGCAAAGAACCTGCTCATCTTATGGCCATTTTCAAAGGACGCATGGTGGTGTATGCGGTAAGTAGGGGAGAGGCAGACTGCAAGATAATTTACCTGCTTTCATTCCCCCCTTTCCAATAAGATCTAACATAGAGGTGATGGTGATGATCTCTAATGGGTTATCCCAAAGGCTCTGCCTGAGCAATGGCACTGGGACAGAGGCATTTCCCTTTTCCTGCTAAGCATTTTTCTAACCTCATTTGACTCCTTCTGAACAATGCTATTATAAGTCCTTCTGTTGGGGGAAGTTATTTCCATTTGCTTACCATTATGAAGACTCAGAGTGTTTGGGGCAATATGCTGACTCTGTAAACCGCTTAGAGAGGGCTGTAAAGCATTGTGAAGCAGTACCTAAGTCTAAGTGCTATTGCTATTATGGTTAGTAGCCGTTTCTGGCACATGGGATAAGTGAAAGGACAGGTTAAGTATGGAAAAATGACAAGAAGTGACGGATTAAGCACTTTGTCTTCTTCTAATTAGATAGGGAGGGAGGGAGGGAGGGAGGGAGGAAGGAAGGAAGGAAGGAAGGGAGTGATGGTTCCAGACAGCAATTTCCAGAGCCAAATTTATTTACTAACATATTTCTGTCAAAGGGATGGTTTTTATTACTCCTGAATACATTTTATGTTTTGAAAGAAAATGAAAGTTGAACAGGGGAAACTTGGGATATTGATAAGTAGAAGGTACAGTACTCCACTCTATTGTCCGCATTTAGTTTCTATTTTTATTTTATTTTTTCCTTCTTCCCCAGGGTGGTACTTCCCGAACTGGTAATACAGAACCAGAACCTCCCACCCGTCTTTTCCAAGTTCATGGGACTAATGAATACAACACCAAGGCTTTGGAGGTGTCTCCCAGGGCCTCCTCCCTCAATTCCAATGATGTCTTCATTCTTAAAACCCAGAGTTGCTGTTACCTCTGGTATGGTAAGGTAGGTACTGTATCATGATGGGAAAGCTCATCCATTAGAAATAAGCACTGAAGCCCTAATTTTAGTACTGCACGCAAGACAGTAGAATTTAATAAACAAGGACATCAACCAAGGACTAAGTAAGTGGATGGGTAGTAATTTCTAAGGGCCATAGTTTCCTGCTATGAGAAGGGAGACCATAACTGGCATCTAAACCTCAAGCTGGAAAGAAACAGGCAAGGTATGGTTTAAAAAATAGCACAGTTCAGATCCTCCCTGATCATTTTCACAATTTACCACATCGGTTCCTTCCACAGGGCTGCAGTGGGGACGAGCGAGAGATGGCCAAGAGTGTTTCCGACCTGATCTCCAGGACAGAGAAAGTTGTAGTAGCAGAAGGCCAGGAGCCTGCAGCATTCTGGATTGCACTAGGTGGGAAGTCGCAGTATGCCAACAACAAAAGGTAACATCTCCCAAGCATCTGGAGAAGGTGATCTGTAAAGGGAAAGAGGGGAGGAGCAATCTGCTCTGGTGCTGTGCAAACAAACAACATTTGCAGTGGTGGCTCAGGGGTTAGAATGCAGTATTGCAGGCCAACCCTGCAGACTGCCAGGAGTTTGGTTCTGACTGGCTCAAGGTTGACTCAGCCTTCCATCCTTCAGAAAGCGGTAAAATGAGAACCTGGAATGAGATGTGCTACTCACGGTCACTCATGCGCTTGTTATGTCCCGACTCGACAACTGCAATGCTGTCTATATGGGGCTGCCCTTGCGGACCACGCGGAGGCTTCAACTGGTGCAGAATGCGGCTGCGCGGGTTGTGATGGGAGTTTCCCGATACTCCCATGTTACACCCCTCTGCGCGAGCTGCATTGGTTGCCAGTTGCCCTCCTCATGAGATTCAAGGTGCTGGTACTTACCTATAAAGCCCTACATGGCTTAGGGCCGGGCTACTTGCGGGAACGCCTCCTGCCAGCATCGAATTCCCATCGCCCGGTGCGCTCCCACAGGCAGGGCCTCCTTGGGGTGCCATTGGCCAAACAATGTCGGCTGGTGGTCCCTAGGGGGAGGGCCTTCTCTGTGCGTGCGCCCACCTTGTGGAACCAGCTTCCGCTGGAGCTCCGTTTGGCCCCCGACCTCCGCTCCTTCCACCGCGGCCTAAAGACTTGGTTATTTGAACAAGCCGTCCTGGACTAAGGGGGTGGGGGCTTGCGTTAGTTTTGAATGTTTGTTCTGATTTTAGATAATTTATTTGGACATATTGGTTTAATAATTTTTTTAACTTTTTAAAATTTGTTATTGCATGTTTTTATGATGTGAGCCTGAGTCCCCAGGAGATAGGGCGCATATAAGACAAACAAACAAACAAACAAACAAATAATGCTGATGCTGTAAACTGCCCAAAGAGGGCTGTAAAAGCACTATGGAGTCGTGTATAAGTCTAAGTGCTATTGCTACTGCTGTTTGCTCAGGCTACTCCACGGGTGGCTGAAACTCTGGCCTATCACTACAATTCCCAACTCTTCCAACCTGTGGGATATATGGGAAGCTGGGAGTTTTAGTTCTACAGCTAAAAGTCCACCATTGATCCTATCCCCTCCTTAAACCTTCTGTTTAACCACATCTGTTTCTGAACTTCCGTAGCCAAGCCATAGTCTTTCTTAATGATAAGGCCAGAATTGGATACAACAGCCAAAAATGTCATCTTCAGATAGAACTCCAGAACACTATCTGGGAATTACATCTACATAGTCTCTTTAAAAAAAAACACCTTCAAAGAGCCTTGGTGGTGCAGGCTGTTAAACACCTAGCACTTAGTTCCAGCTGCCTGCAATTACTGCAGGCTTGAATCCCACCAGGCTCAAGGTTGACTCAGCCTTCCATCCTTTCGGGGTAGGTAAATTGAGGACCCGAGATTGTTGGGGGCAATAAGCTGACTTTGTAAAAATGCCACTTGGGGGGCAAAAAGCCCTAGTAATAAGCAGGCATATACAATGGAATGAAGGCTATTGCTAAGCGCATTGGGTTGTGTCCCAAAAATTGTAAGCCACCCTGAGTCTCCGGAGAAGGGCAGCATATAAATGTAATTAAAAAAAAAAAAGCCAGACGAACAAGTGCCATGTTTTGGACTCTTGAGAGCCAGCTGAGTTTTTAGCTAACGTCTTGATGTCAGGCAATTCTGTTGGAATTCAAAAAGGGAAGCAGGGGAACAATAGTGAAGAAGTGACCCATGGGCTGCAGCCATTTTGAGGAGGTCCAATTCAAGGAGCAATTTGATAAACATTCTGTTTCAGTCATGAAAACTGAGGCTGTGATTATGGTTGAATAGAAAAAGAGTTTGAGCAAAGAGCTCTTAATCATTTTCTGCCCTGCCACCTCTCTGCTCTAGACAGCACCCATTTCAATGCTGCTGAGTGGGGAAATCCTTTACTGTATCATAATTTCCCCATATTTGCCAGAAGGTCGTTCCAAGCAGCACCTCGAGTTGCTTTATCTATTTTTCGCAGATTGCAAGAAGAAACTGTTTCGGTCACGCCTCGGCTCTTTGAGTGTTCTAATAAGACAGGCAAGTTCCTTGCCACAGAGCTCACCAATTTTACTCAGGATGATCTAGAACAAGATGACGTGTTCTTGCTGGATGCCTGGGACCAGGTGGGTATGAACGTGGAAGTTGCAACGCAAAGAGGAAGGCATTTATCCACAGTGACTATTTTTCTTTCAGCAATAATTGAATCAAAGGTGCCTCCTATTATTGAGCAATTTGCATGCCCACCCACATCCCATCTGATCCGATTACTAATATAGCCTGCAGTTGATTGCAGTTGCCTGTGCTATATTCTCAAAGAACTTTTAGAACAGAATATTCTCTTCCTCTCACTCTTCATCACTTCCCTTTTTTTTTCACAGTTCTCACTTCTATCTCATAAACTGTTTCCCCTACCACCACCCCCAGCTTAGGAAGAGAATGCTTATTGGAATTATTCACTGGCATCAAACACCAATTCCCTTTCTGCTTTTTCCACTGTATAGCAGCAATGGGCACCTCAAGGAACACCTGCAGCCACCTAATCCTTATTTCTCCTTTTCTGGACCCTGCGGAGATGGTCACAATTGAAATTCAGTTAATTGCCAGACCGCAGAGGCAAAATTTTCCATGGCAACATGTAGTAAAATAAGTGTAATCTCTAATAGGCCTAACACACATCATCTTTGACAAGAGTAGTTGGGCTTGAAAAAAGGATGGCCTATCCCTGTCACAGGAGTGGCAAAATATGTCTGTTTCAAATGAAATCAGGGGATTCTTCTCCAAAACCTATGTAGAAGCCAATAAAAAAGCCACAGCATCATTGCAGGAGCCAGGTTCTGCCTTATCTTTATGCCAACCTATAAACAAATCCAAAAATAAAAATGGAAAGCACTCAACTGCTAATTTAACAGGGGAAACCTCCACACCTCTTAAGTATCTGAGTCTGCAGACCATTTCTAACACCGCCACCAGTGGAATATATGCACCAAAGATCTTTTTCAGAAATAGATCATACATTTTCTTCTTTGTAGAACTGGTTGCAAGAGTCAGTTGTTAAATTGTGCAGTTACCTGACAGGTAAAGCCACCAAACAAAACAAAAATCAACTCCTTATCTATAATTGCCAAAGCTAGGATTCACCGGTCAGCAGTGTTTGTGTATCTTTGTGAATGTGTGTGATGGTGTTTTATTCATTCACCAGAAGACACACATAAGTAAGACTCTTTCCTACTTTGACCTATTAAAGCAAGTTTGTATTTATGGAGGGTGAATGTCTAACAGGAAGAACTGCCCAAGGAGCTGCTGATACAGAGGAATTATTGAGTCTATCATCTGCACCTCTATAGCTGTCTGGTTTGGTTCTGCAACCCAACTAGACAGATACAGACTTCAGTGTAATTAGGACTGCAGAAAAAACAATACCAACCTACCTTCAATTGAGGTCCTATATACTGCATGAGTCAGAAAGAGGCTGTGAAATTATTTACAGACCCCTCACATCCTGGACATAAACTGTTTCAACTCCTACCCTCAAAACGACGCTATAAAGCACTGCACACCAGAACAACTAGACACAGGAACAGTTTTTCCCAAATGCCATCACTCTGCTAAACAAATAATTCCCTCAACACTGTCCAACTATTTGCAAAGTCTACATTACTATTACTATTAATCTTCTGATCACTCCTTATCACCCATCCCCTCCCACTTGTGACTGTATGACTGTAACTTTGTTGCTTGCAATCTTACGATTTATATTGACTGTTTCCTAGTATGATTTGATTGCTTATTGTACCCTATGACTATCATTAAGTGTTGTACCTTATGATTCTTGACTCTTGACGAATGTATCTTTTCTTTTATGTACACTGAGAGCATTTGCACCAAGACAAATTTCTTGTGTGTCCAATCACACTTAGCCAATAAAGAATTCTATTCTTTGTATACTTCATGCTTCAGAATCCCAATCTGCCCCCTAAATTTATACCTATTTCCATTGCATAAATTTTCCCTGTGTACCTGAAGGAGGGGAAGAGGCAGATAGAGCTAGTATTTTGGACTCTCTTGAAGGAAGTAATGGTAGTGGTTTTATCTACTTTCCTGCTTCCATTCCAAACACTCTTGTGATTTGCCTCTCTTGACTCTCCATTGACATAAATATCCTTTTATTACCACATTCTCAGTTAATGCAAGCTGCCCTCCAAACATACTTCCAGCCAATGTTTGTTGAAAGACTTCTAACTCTTTTTAATTAACACCAGAAAGTCACTTTCGCTATTAATTTGTTAAATGTGTTATATTTAGTGTTGCCAGATTCCATCTTAATTCCCCAAATAATGTACATTCTTGCTTAGAGAAGAGGCAGATGGAAATTTGGAGATGGGATGGAACAGTTGTTTTGAAGATTATCCTTACTAGGTTCTAGAAAAGAGCTTTTCAATTATTTACATTAATATGGATTTAGCTGATTTTTCTTTTAAAAACCCCTTTTATAAGGTTCTGTCTTTACAGCTTTAATTCTATGTAATTCTGACCTGATTTTTATGCTTGCATGGGCTTGTTCCTCATACCTGGATTCATTTTCAGCACAGTAATTCTAATCTTGGGACAGTGGTCCAAGCTACATAGTTTTTTTATGATCAGAGAGACATTTCCCCCTGCGTAGGTTTACTTCTGGATTGGTAAAGATGCAAACGAGGCTGAGAAAGAAGCAGCAGCTGTCACTGCCCAAGAATACCTGCGGACTCACCCAGGCAGTCGGGACCCAGACACCCCAATTGTGATTGTGAAACAAGGCAACGAACCTCCAACGTTTACTGGCTGGTTTGTAGCATGGGATCCTCTCAAGTGGACAGTAAGTGACAAAAGGCTCTTCCTCCGACTTGGAAAAGGTAGCTGCCTGTACCAGTGACCTATTCCTTCTCAGAATCACAACATTCTGCTTTGAGAAAGTCTGTAGCATATTTCTGTTGCCCAAGCTTTCAGTTATAAAGTAAAAACAACAACATTCTGCCTGTCTCCCTGCAGGACAAGAAAACCTATGAAGAACTGAAAGCTGAACTTGCCGATGAAGACAGCCTTGACCAACTCACTTCTGTAAGTATGGCTGATGAGGCAAGCAGTAGCACAGAGCGTTAACGGCAAGATACTGTACAGCTTTCCACTGTGAAAGGAATAGGAAATCCTCTTTCAAATTATTTCAATGCCTGTAAAAGAACTGAAGCCTGCATTGATCTGCTCCTGAAATACAATATCTACTTTCAGTTGAGAAGAAAAGTGAAGGAATATGAACCAAATCTATTCTTAAAGACCAAGCAAAAAACGCTGGGCCTTAACTTACAACAAGTTCTTCAGATTTGGAACTTTCTCTTACAGCATACGATGAACAAGGAATGTTGGACTATTTTAAAAATTAACATTAGGCATAAATTTTGACGAATGAAAAACTCCTAAGAGCATGTCTGTGGAGATTCGCAAGTCATCCAGGTCATGGTTGTTCCAAAGGTGCTTTTTCAAAAGGCAACTGGACTTCATTTTTCCTTGAAGACATTTTGCTTCTCATCCAAGAAGTTTCTTCAGTTCTGACAGTCAGTACTGAAAAAGCTTATTGGATGAGAAACAAAACATTTTCAAGGAAAAAGAAAAGGCACCTTTGGCACTCCTAAGAGCACATTATTCCACCTGGGGCATCAAATCTTATTATATTCATATATTTGCTGGTATGCATGTGCCACTTTGGAGGGACAGTGCAAAGGTAGCCGGGAAGTCAGTGAAATGGAAGAAAATATAAAAATTACAACTCTGACAATTGTATATTAAATGCATACAAAGTTCCCATCACCATTCAAGCAATATTGAGGACACCATAAACACTCAGGAGATTTATTCTTAAACCTAAAAACCTAAAACCATGAATATTGATGGTCCTCAATTCGAACAATTAGACAATTAGAACTGGCATCTTGGTGGTTAAATGAAGTGGTCGCTGAGTGAAACCGCAACTGTGCTTATGATCTTATCCACTTTGCTTTGCTTTACAGACCTGAGAAGGTCATCATAAGTATGGGCACTGATCATAAAGTTACTTTTTCATCACCATCATAATGGCAGCCACTAAAAAGGCAGCTGCTAAACAAGAAAACCTGCAAAGGAAATGCAAAACAAGATTGAGGCACAGAATAATTATAATTTGTTAAGGATTCTAATTTCCAACTCTACGTTCCATGGCCTAGGCATTGATAATCTACAAAAAAACTCTGAAAGCTCACAGCAATGGTTTTTTTTTCATTCAACTTATAATGCATCGGGGCCTGTTAATTCATGCATTCCATCTTCTTGATCTCACTATTTACATTTACTGAATGACTCCATGATGCTGCAACTCTTTAGCACAAATTGCCTTTTTACGTTGCGTCGAACACCATTTGTTTTTAAAAAGGACACTCTAAATGATTCTCACAAAAAGCTTCTCAACCACAGCATACTCATTGGTCATGGGATGAGGAGCCACCTAGATGGTTCCGCCCCAGACGCCTGATGGACCCTGAGAGGTTCCAGACGAAACTGGGGTTCTTTCCCTCTTCCCTTGCCCACAGCTCTGTCGAGGATCTGGCGGCCGCTTGGCAACAGGCTGCGTCGGATGCCCTCGACAGGGTTGTCCCCATGCGTCCCCTCTCACGCGGTGGATCCCGGGTGGCTCCTTGGTATTCAGAGGAGCTCCGGGAAATGAAGCGTCATCAGAGGGGTTTAGAGAGCAGGTGGAGGTCCACCCGCTCCCAATCCGATCGAGCCCAGCTAAGAGCCCATATTAGGACTTACCTGGTAGCTATGAGAGTGGCGAGAAGGTCTTATCTCTCCGCCCTCATAGCGTCCGCAGATAACAGCCCAGCCGCCCTGTTACGGGTTACCCACTCTCTCCTTTGTACAGGGGAGGGGACCCATTCGGGAAGGGCTGAGGAGTTTGGTCAATATCTGTTGGATAAGATCGCCCGGATTGGGCGGGTTGTCCTCTGATTTGCAGTGGTCTGAGGAACGAGATACAGGTAGTCTGGCCAATGTGATCTGGGATGAGTTCGATCCTGTTTCCGAGGATGAAGTGGACAGGATTATGCGGAGGCTGAGTTCCACCACATGTTTGTTGGACCCGTGTCCTTCCTGGCTGGCCTATGCGCCAGGGGGCCACCTGCGTTGGCTCGGGCAGTCGTCAATGCTTCATTAAGGGAGGGTGTTTTCCCACCGCCTTGAAGGAGGCGGTGGTGAGACCCCTCCTGAAGAAGCCTGCCCTGGACCCAACCGTGTTAGATAACTTTCGTCCAGTCTCCAACCTTCGCTTTTTGGTGAAGGTTGTTGAGAGTGTGGTGGCTCAGCAGTTTCCACTTTTCCTGGATGAAGTGGACTACCTAGATCCGTATCAATCGGGCTTCCGACCTGGTTTCAGCACGGACGGCATTGGTTGCTGATGGATGATCTCTGGAGGGCCGGGACAGAGGTTTTCCTCTGTCCTGGTCCTATTAGACATCTCAGCGGCTTTTGATACCATCGACCATGGTATCCTTTTGCGCGCCTCGAGGGGCTGGGAGTGGGGTGCACCGTGCTCCAGTGGTTCACCTCCTACCTCTCGGGCGCGCAATCGGTATTGGCGGGGGGGCAGAGGTGGACCCGAGGGTGCTCTCGTGGGGTCCCTCGGGTGGTTCTCTCCCCCTGCTATTTAACATCTATATGAAGCAGCTGGGTGAGATCATCCGTGGTTTCGGGTGAGTTACCACCAGTACACAGATGACACCCAGCTGTACATCTCCACCCGAACCAAATCAGTGATGCCCTCTCCTGATGACCCAGTGCTTAGATGCGGTATGGATCTGGATGAGCGGGAACATGCTTCGACTCAACCCGGCCAAGACTGAGTGGCTGTGCGTACCGGCATCTCGGCCCAGTCAGGAATATCCATCTTTGGCCATAGGGGGAGCGGTGTTGCCCCTGTGGATAGGGCGCGGAATTTGGGGGTCCTCCTGGATGTTCAGCTCCGGTTGGAGGAGCAGGTGGGAGCCGTTGACAGGGGGGCCTTTGCCCAGCTCCGTCTTGTTCGCCAACTACGCCCATTCCTGGACCGAGATGCCCTGCGCACAGTCACTCATGCCCTTGTTACCTCTACTCGACTACTGCAACGCTCTCTACTTAGGACTGCCCTTGCATACCATCCGGAGACTGCAGCTGGTGCAGAATGCGGTGGCGGGTGGTGATGGGAGTTTCCGATTCTCCCATGTTACCCCCCTCCTGTTCTTCCTGCATTGGTTGCCGGTTGCGCTCCGGGTGAGATTCAAGGTTTTAGTTTTAACATACAAAGTCCTTCACGACATGGGTCCTCAATATTTAAGGGAGCGACTTCTGCCGACATCGAATGCCAACTGCCCTGTGCGAGCACACAGGCAAGGACTCCTTGGGGTCCCATCGGTGGGCCAATGCTGGCTGGCGGTCCCCCGACGACGAGCCTACTCTGTCGCAGCCCCTGACCTCTGGGACCAGCTCCCCGTGGGGCTCCGCCTGGCCCCTGACCTCCACACCTTCCGCCATGATTTGAAGACCTGGTTGTTTGACCAATCCGGGCTGTGACCTTTTCTTTCCTGGGGGGTTATATTTTTAATGTATTTTAAATTTGTTTGGGCTTGTAACTGGGTTTAATCTCTTTTTAATTATTTATTGCTGTTGTTTCTTAGTTGTGAGCCGGCCCGAGTCTTGAGATGGGGCATACAAGTCCCAATAATTAATAAATTAATTAATTAATTAATTAATTAATTTGCACTGCAATGTCCCCTTTCAAATACACAACCCCTCCTATCTATAATCTTAAAGAGAGTCAATTTAGAAAAGCCCAGCCTGTAACTCTTTTTTTTTTAATCGAATTTAAACAAGGACAAAATGGACATGGGAATAGCTTTGGGGGCTTCCCCTTTTTCTATTTCAGGAAATCTTGGAAGGAAAAGAAATTTTTACTGCCAAGACAACTTTTGGCAAGTTGTCATTCTCTACATACCCCTTGGAGAAATTGATGAATGTTGCTCCAGACGACCTTCCCAAGGACATAGATCCCAGCCGGAAGGAGGTAAGAGATCAGAGGGCTACAGTCAGAGTTTCCATGGGGACAGTGAGGGCATTTCAAGAGGAGTTGTTAATGTTTGCTGAAAATCCAGGATAAAAAACAGTTGCTTGTTACAAAGTTTATTAAATGGCTTTGGGAACTTTCTTTAATCTGATATGAAGTTAAAGCGCTATTCTTGCCGCCTCCTAAAGTGTTCCACTTTAAAAGTTTAATTCAAACATTTTAGATTTCATAGACAGGTAATCCTCAATTTGTGACCACAATTGAGCCCAAAATTTATGCTGCTAAGTGAGACAATTAAGTGCATTTTGCCCCATTGTACGACCTTTCTGGCCACAGTTGCTAAGTGAATCTTGCTTCCCCATTGACTTTGCTTGCCAGGAGGTCGCAAAGGGTAATCACATGACCCCAGGGACATTGCAACAGTCATAAATACTAGTCAGCTACCAAGCATCTGAATTTTGATCACATGACCGCAGGGATGCTGCAGTGGTCATAAGTGTGAAAAATGGTCATAAGTCACATTTGTCAGTGTCATCGTAACTTTGAATGGTCACAAAATGAGCTATTATTAAGTCAAGAATTACCTGTACTTTTTAAAATATATTTTGACATTTTATTGTACACCGCTCAGAGTCCCTCTTTGAGATAGGTGGTTCAGAAATGTGAAAAATAAATGTGAGTAAATGAAAATGAAACAAAATGAGAATATTCTCACTTTAGTTTGGTGTACATGTAAACATTTTATCTTTGAAGCAATTTTAATAATGCCTGGGGACACACATTTGGTAAGTGCAGCTTACGAAGAACTGTACAAAACCATACCAGAATAGAAAATGTTGCTTCCATTGTGATTCGGGGGGTGGGGGGAAACCCTTATATTTAATAATATACTTCAGGGGTGTCAAACTCGTGGCCCATGGGCCAGATGCATCACGTGCTGGCCCCACCCCTGCCTGGTTTAGCAAAGGGGAAAAAAGTCCCGATACATCACATGACTACCGTGAGGATGCGAGTTTGACACCCCTGATCTTCATTTACTATTCTTGCTGTTTATAAGTCTAGCTGTCACTTATCACATACGTGCTTTTCTTTCATTCCACAGCAATACTTGTCAGAGGACGATTTTTTTCAGATCTTTGGAATGTCCCAACAGGATTTTGCGGCACTGCCTTCATGGAAACAAATGTCTCTCAAGAAGGAAAAAGGACTTTTCTAAATGGAAATATGCCTGCCATCATTTTCAGCCATTTGCAGACCTTAATGTCATTTTTGGTAAAGCTTTTGATAAGGGAAGCATTCAGAATTTTCTACCACTAGCAGTTTTTCAAAGACAAAAGGGCTTCCTTTAAAAAAAAAAAGTATAGATAATCTTAGTGCAGACCCAGAACAGCTGCTTTAACAAACTTTCCTCCAGTTATGAAGCTGCCCAAAATTATGTTGGAATCATTTACTCTTTCCCAATAGCCAAGTTCCAAACTGACTTAGTGACAAAGTTGGCAAATGGGGCACAACTTTATTGTGGAACAGATGCAGGAAAGCAATTGGTGGATTTCCTGCTAGTGGAAGGCACAAAAAACACACACACAAAAAAAACACCATTTTTCCTAAAAGGAGGTTGAGCTGGGGTGGGTTTTGAATGAGGCCCATACATTTTGCTATCAAAACCTGACTTGTTGGGTGGCAATTTTCCAACTGCCTCTTTTTATGGGGAGCCCCTATTTGTGCCACAAGTCAGGTGTGCCAATTCTCCACCCAACTGAGGATTGCTCTTGTTCACCTCCCTTTTGCACATGCTGTAGCACTTTCTTACTCACCCAATCTCTGCACTGACTCTCTTTCTCACACTCCAGTTACTCTCAATTATTTTGTCCAATCTGGGGAGACTCCCTGAGCGAATCAGTGCTACTTTTCTGATCAACTGCCCTTGAAAGATTTTCCTACTTGGAATTTTAAAAACATTTTGGACCAAAATCTTTCAAAGCAAGGACATTGCAATTCTGCAACCTGGCCAGAAACGACTTAAGAGCAGCCAATTTATGCTGCTTAAAAACACAGCTTTGCCAATAGAAGTAAATATAACAGATCTAGGAGTATTGCCCCTCCAAGTCTGCCTTAATCTGCTCTTATCTATGATCATAGCTGTCTACATGATTATAGTTAGAATTTTCAACTGCCAATGAAGAAGATGCCTCCAAAATAGTCTGAGGTGACCCATAAAACAGGAGGCATCCCCGATGGAACCACTGTTCTCTTATGAAATGTATCCCAGTGCAAATAAATCTTCTTCATGCAAACTGAGAAGTTATCCTTGTTTCTAAACAGCAAGTTACCACACCACTAACTCACAGCAGCTTAAACAGAATTGGGCCATTTTATCATCAGGCCATTGCCCTTGTAAATATAGTTTAAAGTTAAACTATGTTAAAGTAGTCCATTTGGCAGAAATAGTCTCTCAAAGAAAAAGCAAACAGGATTGACATTTTGCGGCTTACAATAGTAATTTTACCTTCAGAGAATGACAGGTATTGGAAATTAAGGGCCCCACTGCTAATGGACATTTCTTTTCCATAATGAATTTTAGTATCTTTTTAAATATACAGCGATATCTTCTCCAACACAGTTATGCACTTTTAAAACAAAGAACAAATTTTAAATTAATCAAAAATGTGGAATATCTAAGCAAAATCAACGTGAAAAAAATACCATGATTTTTGTAGTGCCAATTTTGTGGAGGAAAAACAGCAATCAAATGGCAGTAAGGACAATAGAAAAGTAGTAAGGCACTGCATTGCTCTGGAAAGAAAAATCAGATTCGGCATTAATAAAGAGCGTTTAATTTCTCAGAAATTGATCTACACATTATTTAAAAAGAAAGAATAAAAGAATTTTGAGGAATAGAACAGGTCTGCTAAAACACAGAAAACTGCTGCTCCACATTATGTCAAGGGATACAAAGTGATTCCCAACATATAATCAAAGCAATCTTCTCAATGCACCTAAGAAACTCTTGTCATTTTTATTTATTCCCTTCCACCAAGATTTTACAAAGTAATTTCTTAAAGTAAAAGCAAAGGAGTAGGTTACTGCTGCAGGTCAACAGCAAAGTGTTATGAACTTTCTTTGATTTTCATTCATGGCCTATTCTCTATTTCGGGTTAGTTTTAAAAAGCACCCTAACTGTTCTTTTTCAGAAACACATGGCAATCTTTTTCCCCAGAATATTCACTTCATCGTGAAATATTAATTTATGCAATTTAAAAACAATTACTTTGCCTTTTACTTGGTTGCAAGGCAAGCAGCTTTCTCTTAGTACATCTAGCAATGAAGACCCATATTATAGAGAGCCATCTTTGAATGCTGTCAGGTCCTCAGGAGGTAAAAAGGCATCTCAGAATAGAGAAATGTCCCTGAAACTTTTGCACCTTGTCACATATGAATATTAGGCTTTATCCAAACAGAAGCAATGCTGCTTAATATTCTGTAATTGCAGAATTCTAAAGTTTTGGTTTTTTTTAAAGTAAGCTTCCTGAGCTACCTTTTAAATGTCACGTATGTACAAGGTTTGATTCACTTTTGAGAAGAATTTAGTTAGTGCAAACATGTTATGGCTATTTCTTATATAAAAAATAAGTGCAGGAAAAAGATTTGACAGATATAAGTGGAAAGGAAGAGAGGAATTTAAAATACACTGAAACTCATCCACTACTGGATGAACTTATAAAGTTAGGCCTCATTTCAACATCTAAAATCAGTAATCCTAGAATTAAGATGTCTAGAGTTGTGCCATATCATGCTGTTTCAGAAACATAGTATAACTAAATCCAGTTGTTTTTTTAAACAAGCATTTTTAAAAAAATACCAGCAGCTGCAGTTTAGGTTCCCAAGAGATTTTCCAGGTTGCTTGGTATAATTTCTCGAACGGAAATATGATAAACCATTTAATATGAGGGTTTAAATATAATCCAGAATGGTCGGCAGTTTCAGAGTTAAATATTAAAACTTAGATGAACTGCAGCACAAATTCATTGCACTGCCACAGAATTTGATCTGATTTGTAAAATGCAAACCAGGTAGGATTAACAGTCACCACTTCTTACTGAATGAGAATTATTTTCTACCAAAGGTATATAAATTTATCTCGGGCTACATACTTTTCAGGTTTAGATGAAGCAAATCAGTCGTTACACACTAAGGGCAATTCTGCATTTTATTATAGAAGACACCAAATTAGAAACTGCATATATATTAGTTAATTTGGCTTCAGTGTTAAGTATGGAACCAAAAACATAACTGCATAATTACAATGGGTTGTATAAGAGCCTTCCATTCAGAGCAGGAAATGAAAGCTAACAACACCTTCTGCCAGAAGGGAGAATGGGAGATGCACCGTATTTTTTGAAGTATAAGACGCTCTTTCCACCCTGAAGTGGGTGGAAATGTCTGTGTGTCTTATACAGTGAATGTTACTGAAGCTCCACACACCCACCAGCCCCCACCATTTGGGGTCTGCCTCCCAGCAATTTGCTTCCTTGCAGCAAACAGCAAACAGCCTGTTTCAGCTTCAGCACAGCCTGATTAGCACAAGCAGCTGATTGTCGTTGGATCGGCCTCCTGACAACCAGCTGTTTCAGGCTGCAGGGATTGCCATTGCCTATTGCCACCTTCGCGTTTCCCATTTTTGGCCTCAGCATGCCCCGTTTTCCATCGGTTCTGATCCCCACCACCTGGGCTGAAAATGGGCCACATGGAGGCCAAAAATAGGGCATGCAGAGGCTGAAAGTGGGATGCGGAGGCCGAAAATGGGGCAGAGGCGGCAATTGGCTATGGTAATCCCTGCAGCCTGAAACAGCTGATCGTTGGGAGGCTGATACAACCAACAATCAGCTGCTTGTGCTAATCAGGCTGTGCTGAAGCTGAAACAGGCTGTTTGCTGTTTGCTGCAAGGCAGATTTTTTTTTCTTGTTTTCCTCCCCCAAAGCTATGTGTATCTTGTACTTCGGAGCGTCTTATACTCCGAAAAATACAGTAATTTTATTTAATTTTCCCCTGAATCTGAGTTTTCCACCTCCCCTTATATTTAAAGGCCTCAACTCTCTACAGCCCCTTCTCAAGAGACCACAAGCACTGAAGAAAAATACCACCACCCCACAGTCCATTCATAAGGAAATCTAGGATGTATCTGGAGTTGGGTGGGGCAGAGGATGGACCAATGACTCAGTACCATTCACTTGAATGGAAATTCAGCTATCAGTGCAATACAAATCCTGCTTTTTCCTGAATTGTATCAATAACTGCTCAAGCAAATAGAAATGCAGCTTCTTTTCAGCTTCTGTCAAATATCTGAAGAGTTTTTTTCATTAACAAAGAGCTAGCCTTACTCTAGAATCAAGACTATCACATTCTGAGATACTCTTCTTTAAAAAGAAAATCTCTTTATTCTTTGTTAAAAACACACTGAAATACCTTTGTGAACAGTACAAAATTATGACAGAAGTTAGCATATTATGCTTTGGTGCAGTGTAGTTTTTGAGAACTTTATCTTCTACATCAGATAGCATTTTACTCTGTTGGTATCTTCTATATTTATGTATTTAGAGTTCTCCAATACTGCCTGCAATTATCAATAATCTTAAAACCTTTCAGCAACAAATAATTCTATTGTCTATGTGACTCATGTCTACTCTCAAAACGTAGTTTCAGAAGGTTCTAATAGTAAAGAACAGAAAAATCCCCAACAAGTAGGGGTAAAATACATTTTCCCATGTAGCTGCTATCTTTTTCAAAGAAAATATTTTTACTATGAAGCAAATCAAGAAACAATCTCAATTATTAGCAATTTCATTGCTATGAAAGTGAAAATGGGATAACAGTTATTAACTTCCAACACTAAATTAAGGGTTGGGCACAAGTAATTTCTATATAATTTTTGCCAATATAAGCAAGTTATTCAAACACTTTTAAGTGTCTAAACTCCTCTACTGCTGCTCTGAAAAATCTTGCAAATGCTAATCATTTAAGAGTTTTATTTTTTTTCCAACCCCACAAGAAGAAACTCAGTTATATTTCCATGTTCCTGTTACCATATTACTTGCCCACTTTCAAGCACATACAGCTCTGGAGGCCAGTGCAGAATTGAACTATTTCTGTTTCATTTACTGATTGGCATCAGCTCGGAAAGGGACTGATGATCACCACCCAACCAGTGCAACTCTTCCATGAAACACAAGAAATATAGATATATATATACACACCCATGCACACTCAAGGGCAGAGGGAACTGTTCTGCAAATGACAGTACTTGGAAATTAATGCCTTCAGAAAGAATAAAAACTTAAAAAAGTTAAAATATACATATATGTATATATTATTTGAAGTGATGAAAATGAAGGATTCTGGAGTGTTACAAATCAAAGGTATTTGTCCATTTGTTTTAGCAAGACGGATCCTTCCATTTAACCAATCAGCCACCTGCACTTTCCAGGGCATAGTGTAACTGTAGTATAGCTTATGCTTTTTTCTCCTCCTTTTTCTTCTGTAGAAAGAAAGTCAACCTATGTATAAGGTCTTCTCTATTTGTTAATAATAGGTGATCTTGTGGTCTTCTCTCATACTGTGCTTTTATAAGTTTTGGAAGAAGTTTTTAAATTCTGTAGCTTGATCGTCTCCACTGCAGGTAAAATTATTTGAGTAACTCAACGGAGAACAAAATCCAAACAATAAAAAAAACTGGATAACAGAAGATTAACTGCTGAAGTCAAATAAAGGGGTGGAATGGCCCTTTCATATCTGAAGCAGCATGTCTCTCAACTATGCCCTGAAGTCTTCAGCTTTGTGTCTCCTGTGCATTAGGCAAAAGTTCTTAACTCTTTTGTGCTCAGGTAAAGGGTTGTTCTTCAGACTGGCTTCCCCACTTCTGTGCCAGGCAGTTGCGGGTTCTTTTCTGTTTCAAGCAATTCATCCAATATATCCCTAGAGAACAGAACACATTAGGAACACAAGAGAATCTATACAGAGCAGCCAAGGCATATGATGTACTCAAGATGGCACTTAAAAGGAATGTTTTGAAAGAAGTAATAGAGAGTCTACATGGCACAGTATAATCTAGCTTCTTATACGGTCACAGAGACGTTCATAAGGACATTTGAAAAAAATGCAAGTTTGTTTTCTGAATTAAAAACATAAACCCTTTGTTTATCTCTTTCTCTGTTACACACCCAAACTTTTATTTCATGACTCAAAATCTACCTGGTCAGGCTTGGTATGAATTCTTAAAGAATCAATGCCAAAAGCCCTTATCGCAATACCCCAGTTCGTGTGATGGCTCCAAATTACTACAATACTTCTGCCAATACTTGACTAATTCCAGTTGGAGACTCTTCTCAAGCCTGGTACCTCTCCAGTCCCTAAAGAATTCACAAAGAACTCATCCCTTGTTTTAAGAACTATTTCTTGTTAACTGGTCTTCATTCTGGTATTTTTCCACAAGATGCACAAGCTGAAAATCTGAATAAAACCCATGATTCTACAGTGCAGGTTTCAGTAATATCATCTTCCACTTTGTCTATTCAGTTCTTTACACAAATAACATGGTAGAAGGCTACGTTAACACAATATTCTGCCTGCAACAGCTGTAAACTTCAGTTTCCTACAATTTTCATACTGAAAAACATGCAAGAGCTAGGAAAAGGGGTGGGTGGGGGTGTGGGAGGGAGAGAGTATTTTTCATCTTTTCACAAGGATGGAAATGAAATAAAACATGCAAACAGTAAATAATATAAATAATATTTACTTGTGCATATAGAAGAAGATATAGCCACTTCGGTCTCTATCACTCTGGACAGAGGCCTCTTGAGTTCTTGATACTGCCAGGTCATTATATGTGAACCATGCCTGCTTGCGAATGTCATATACATCACTAATATAGTGACCTTAAACATAATGAAACAGACAAAAAGAATTATTTCTTTATTCATTCATTTGTGTGCTGTCCATCTCAATAAGTGAGTTTGACAGGCGAACTGTTTCAAACTTTTTTTAAAAAATCCTGTTACAAATATAAAAAATTAAAATACACAATAGTTGAGGAAGATACCACAATTGACAGTCACTAGTACAGCAAAGGATGGGGCCTTCACACACTTGGAGCTCCAAGTCCTTAGGGCCTTACAAAAGACCAGCCATCCTAATTGCTACAGGGAGAATGTTCCATAGGGAAAGTGCTACGGCAGAGAAGGCAGGCCTCTTGTAACATTTGGGCTTCTGATGTGTTTCACGCAGAAATATACAGGCCGAAGTATCTAATAAATGACATCTTCTGCAGACAAATTTGCTTTTATTATTTTAAACGTGACTCATTTTTACTGCGCTTCAACATCTTGTTATATGCCAGATTTATTGATTAATAAGTAACAAATTGTTTAATGGTACCTCTCACTTTGTAAAACATGTATGGAAACTGTTTTTAATCATAATTTTTATATTAATTTTATAGTGTTTATTTAAGTTGCCCAGGGTCATGTTTTGCGAGATAGGCAGCCATATAAATATGATGGATGATGGGACAGATGGCTAGATTAAAATCAAACATACAAAATCAACTAATTTTATTGCATTTCTTTCTTCATTTTGAATTCTGGTTACCTGAAAAGGCCTCCAAAACACAACTCTGAAAAACAGGAAGAAGGATCAGAAGCAGAGCCTTTTTCTTACCTGAGGAGGATGTATCTCCAATGTGACTTACAATACTAACGAGACGATACGAATTAGGAAGCTCTCCTGTCTGTGAAAGAATTCTGCTATTAGCTTTGGTTTGCTTCTGTATATATCAGACATTTAACTTTATGAGAGACTTTATAGCAAAATCAGGACACACTGTATCAAACACTAGAATCATTCATTTCAAAATAATTCATTTCAGAAATACTTTTTTTATAAAACCTGATTTGAGTTAACTCAAATCAGGTTTTATAAAAAAAAAGTATTTAAAAAAAACAGTTAAATATAGGTAGTTCTTGATTTACAACAGTTCATTTAGAGACCATTCAAAATTACAACGGGCACTGAAAAAAGTGATTGTGACCACTTTTTCACCCTTATGACCACTGCAGCATCCCCATAGTCATGTGAACAAAATTCAGACACTTGGCAACTAATTCATATTTACGAGTTGCTGTGTCCTGGGATCATGTGATCAGCTTTTGCAACCTTCTAACAAGCAAAGCCAATTTGGAAGCCAGATTCACTTAACCGTGTTACTAATTTAACAAATGCAATGATTCACTTAACAACAGTGGCAAGTAAAGTCGTAAAATGGGTCCAAACTCACTTAACAAATGTTTCACTTAGCAACAAAAATTTTGGGCTCAATTTGTGGTTATAAATCGAGGACTACCTGTAATTCATCGAAGTGTGATCAACAATATCCTTATCTCCTAGATTGAATTATGATCACAAACACCACTCAGAATGACTGTCGCATTTTTCCTTACTCCACTATAGAAAAAAACTTTATTATTAGTTCATAAACACTCTGCTCTTAAATACATATTATTTCCCATTGTGTGGTTAAAATACACTGAGTGCTAAACTAGGAAGGACTCCATCTATATCACTAATATTACTACTTAGTCAATGATAATCAACTTGCTATTCAGTAAATGAAGGGGTTATTATACCCTAATCTCCTTCCTTGAGGGAAGACATCCAACATGAAAGTACAGGCATAATGCAAACAAGCATCTTTGGACAAATATATTAAAGGGCTGTGCTACACAAAACAATTCAAAGGTCTTTGTGCAGTAATAAACACAGGAAGGTGCCATCCACTTGTCATTCCCCTTTCACCTACACAACAGAAAGGCAGGTAATGGTAACTCAACTGGAATGCAACTTATGGCTCTCAATTCTCTTTCCAAGGTGTAACTCTGGCTAAAGTACATGGGCAGGCAAAAAAAGAAAAAGGAAATATAAGAAGGTAAGAAACCAATCCATAATTCAATTGTTGAGAACCATCAGAATCGTTCAGGCAGCATACCATTTTAATGAAATGTTATCATTTCCTACCAAGTAATCATTGGTAAGAACACAACACCGGCACCTTGCAGGAAATGGACCCCAGAAACCAACTGGAATTTCCCAATGTGTTGTCTACCATTGCTGTACTTTGTAGCAGCACCTCATGGTAGGAGGAAAAATGGAATAAGACCATCCTCTACCAAAGCTCCATTTCCAACTCCACCCCCACCATATATGCAATGGTGGTCCTGTTGGCTTGCCTAGGCCAGACCAGGAAACCAACTCCACAAGTTAGACTGGAACTATATTTTATTGATATAGGCTACAGTAACAGTACCAGTACCTTGAAAGCCTGTGATTTTTCTTCCATCCCTTTTGTACCAATGGAAGTTAGGGTAGAGCCAGTAGCCAGATAGCCAAAGCCAAGCTATCCTTATCCAGACAAATTTAACTAGCTGATAAAAGTCACTTCATGTTTCCAATGAATATTTTCATATTTTGGGGCATGAGGGAAACACATTTGCTTTTCACTTTAGGAAGTAATTGGTCTACCCTGAAGTAGGGATTTGAAACTGCATCACCAAGGGACGATATTATCAACAATTCACTGTTGCTCACTATTGGTCATCACTGAGAAAGCTTAATAAAGATGATCCAGTGTGCCATATTATGCAGACTGAACTACCCAAGCCACGAAACCTTGCTTAAGCATTTACCACCAGTTAAACATGCTAGAGTTCGTCCCCTGGTTTCCCAGATCATCACCTCAGCATTTCTTTTCAGTTCCTCAGCTTCCGCTTCAGAGTACTCCATGTCTAGAAAATCCTCATTCCCAGAGTCATCATCAGAACCAAGACTATCCAGGAGAGAACTGTTAAACTCTAAACAGCATGAAAAGGATACTGCGTAAGATTCCTGATGTTGTGCATAAAACAGAGATGACAAAACTTTACATTCCAGTGCATGATACCCTATCTCCCTAGAAATGCAAAATATTTAACCTCTCTTTATTAAAGGAAATAATCGACTGTGTCAGAGCAAGCATTAAACATACAATGGGTACAAAGTTAGGATTTTTATATTATTTATTTTATTGGACTTTTAGAATGCAAACAGATCAGTTTATGAGGGGAAAACTTTCTTTCCAAAAATGCAGTTTTTAAATGTTTTTGCAATAAGATGCCAAAGTAACACATAAACTGATTTGCATCAACGGAAAAAAAAAATACATGTTACAATGCTGCAAGAAACAGAAAATGTATGCTAAACTCTTATATAACACCTTCACTTAAGAGAGTTTCAGCGAATTATCATAGCAAAATGTTTTAAATATTTTGAAACAATTACCGCTCATCTCCCACTGCTATATAAACTAGTCCTACTCTGGAACCATGACTGAATTAAAATACATAACTCTTGCTAGTTTTTATAACTTTCTTTGCAGAATGTCAAACCTGAGAAGAATACCAGGAAATTAAATCTACAGTTCATAGAACCAATAAACCTTTTAGCAGAAACCTCTAGTTCTCCTTGTTCACAAATTAGGAATTCCGGGCAGACTTACTTGCTTTTATCTCACTTAGGATTTATGAAATAGAGTAGAGCATGCTAAGACATAGTCAAATTGTGGTATAAATAAAACAGATTGGAGACGCCACTGAAAACTGCTGAGATTCTGTATTCTGCTTATTTACAGGGCTGCAGCAGTATATCCACTTCATACCAATGGCTAAAACGTTAACTATTTTTGTTTGTAGTTTCCCTATACAACATCTGATGCCAACTAGTACTTTTTCCTATTCAGTTTTATGTGAATTCATGGACATATATTACATACCACTGAAGTTGTATGTACCACTTGGTTCAGAAAAGACAACAATTTAATCTTTTAAAATAAAAATAATGACATAAGAGATTTACTGAAATTAGAAAATTACATTCTGGGAATATTTGGGGTTCTGTGCAGCCACCTATGTCTACTTTTCAAGCTCAGAGCCAATCACTAGAGTTTACTTGTATTGCAAAAGCAAATTTCATCCTTACTCTGAACAATTAAATTATGCTTTTAAAAGATGTCCGTTTTTCTGTTCTGTATCTCACCTTGTAGGCTTAATTCAGTGGCACGTTTAAGATCATCATCCTCTTTCTGCTCCCGCGCCTCCTGCTGGGGTAGAGAGTCAAGCTTAGTTCTCTGAGACACTTCCTGTTTTTATAACTGCTCTATTTTTCCTACTGATACTGCATGAGGTTAGTATGCAACGCAGCAAGTCCCTAATCTCACCACATGCTCTCAGCAAGAATGTGAACTGCTTCCCAACGAAATCCAAGAACAATTTTTTTCTCTGTGTAGTGGAATGTATGGTGTACTCAAATCTAGCTGAGGACGCACACCTGAATAAACAGTATTGGACAAATTGCCTTTATTTAGGAAAAAACTAGAATATCAAAGGCTTGCAGATGCATGGCTTCCGTAGATTTAGGTGCCTCTCCTTTCACTGGTAAACAAATAAATGGGCAAATACATTTGAAAGTTTTTCTTCTTTCTTAACCTATTCGCATATGCTTTCATGTCCATTTTGTTTCTTTATGCATTTGTAAATATTTATACAAGTATATATAGGAAACATTTTAAGAAACTAGTAATGAAATGAAGGATATCATAGAAGGGCTATAGTCTGCTGGTTTTTTTTTACCATACTGACCGACAGTTCCTCTTTGTGCAAATGGGGCCTTCCAAGCTATGCAAAGGTGCCTGAAGAGGCACCTTTCACATACTCCCACCTTTCTTTCCAATAAAAAAGTGAGGCATTGTTTTTTTTCTCATACACACTCCATCCTATAATTTATCTTCCCTCAGTTATTAAGTGTTCTCGGTTTTGATTGCTGATACTTTTTACAAACGTTTCTATTCTGCCTGCTCTTTTGATTCTAGGCCTCTTGTAATTTAGAAGCAATAAAATTGTAAGATCTGATCACAAAACCTAATGAATTAAAAACAAAACTATTAAAAACTACCAGTAGTCTCCAACTTACAACCTCAACTGGAGGTTGGACTAGAACATCCATCACTAAGCAATTGTTAAGTAAGTCATCACACGATGACACCCAATTTTATTTACCTTTTTCCTGTGATCGTTAAACCAATCTGCCTTCTCCCATTGACTCCCCCACACACACCACTCCACCCCCATCCCCAGTCAGAAGCTGGTTGGGAAGGCTGCAAATGGTGATTAAGTGACCCCAGTGTGCTACAACTGCTGTAATTATGTGCTAGCTTTGTCTTGCTGATGATTAAGTTGCATGCTCTTTCCCACCCATCCAATTTAGTTTCTTACAGCCTCTAGGCACCAGGTCAGAACTCTGATTACACCTCCTGCTCAGCCTGGGAATAAATGATAAACCTTGGTATCATTATCATATAGATTGGACTTAAATCAAAACAGAGCTATGATCTACCCTAGCTGTTTCAGGCGGATGCTGAATAAGATGAGAGACAGGGCTTATTAATATTTGTGGATTGTGATTAACTTGCTTTTATTTATATTTTTGGAGTTTTGTGCAGGTTTCATGGATCTTTGGGACATAGGTTAACAAAAATCTCATCCAAGGAGCAGGATTAATGAAAAATAGTTTAATTATAGATATCATGTCAAAGGAGACAACAAAAGCAAAACTTTCCAAAAACTATTCTTCTTAACTCTGGAACTATTTTTTCCAAGATATAATTTAGAAGGAGATTCCAACATGGGATGGATACCTATAATCGTTTAAATATGGATTCTTGAATACTAAACTATTAAATGAGGAGAAACCATGGGCTCAAAATTACTGTATCTTCAACTGCCCAAAGATCACAGAAAGAAAACCTATGATCTCTTCCCTCCAGGTAATAAACAATATTTTCTAAAATATGAGAAAGGCCACTAGGGAATTTATTAGAAGTAATAACTTTTGAAAGACCACGAGAAAATAAGTAGAAACAAAATATAAGCAGTGTGGTGGTGCAGTGGTTAGAATGCAGTATTGCAGGCTACTTCTGCTAACTGCTCACTGCCAGCAGTTCGGGTCTCACTGGCTCAAGGTTGACTCAGCCTTCCATCCTTCTGAGATCAGTAAAACGAGGACCCAGATTGTTGGGGGGCAATATGCTGACTCTGCAAACTGCTTAGAGGGGGCTGCAAAGCACTGTGAAGCAGTATACAACTCTAAGTGCTATTGCTATGTAAGAAAAATATTACAGAAGAGCATCTCTGATGGACAGTGACCTCAGACGACTTCCAAATCCAAATTTGCTAAAATTGACATTTTAAAAAAACGCATTAAATTCATCACCTTGGCTAAAGGATTTCTATAAAAACCTTGTTCATAAAAAAAAGGGTTTCTAAGTTTGCAATTATGAAACAAAATCATGCAGTGCCATATTATAAAAGTGGGGTTATGAAGAATTCTCTCCCTGAAAATAGCGAGGCAGTCTCGCATCATTACGAAAGGTGTACTGGTTCTTACTTGTTCTTGGAGACTCTGAGCCAAGGCTTGCTGTAGTTCTTGTTCTTCCCTTTCCCTTTCCATATCATACTGTTTCAGCCAATCAACATCCCCCTGATTGCCTTCTGGAGTTTTGTTTTCCTTATTTTCATCAAAATCTTTAGTTACCTTGGTCAAGTTGGCATAACCTATGGAAACAAAACGGTGTCTTAATTTATTTATTTTTTTGCAGGAGTTGTGGGGTGCTGCTAACTGGATTGCAACTGAGTAAATTAAGGATGGATAACCTCTTAATGACCACTGCATTTAATAGGGGTGTACGTGAGGGTGGCCACAGAAGCCTATCACACATTTGAACAAGACTGCATTTTTATTATTATTATTATTATTTATTATTTATTTAGACTTGTATGCCGCCCTACTCCCAAAGGACTCAGGGCGGCGAACATACAAAAAGATATACAGCAATACAAATTATGAGTTGGACTAGTTTTTGCAATGCACATTTACGTTCTCATATTTAATGCCTATATCACCCTTACCTCATAAAAAGAGAAAACTACGCTGGCAATTTTCAACAGAAAAAGAACGAACTTGAGAACCTCCTGCAGCCCCAGGACAACAGACGGCCTTATTCCTGCGCTAAATCTTTTTCACACTATTCAGATCTCAAGAGCAAAATGAGCACATTAGTCCATGATCATTTTGGGAAAAAAAAGGATAAGGGGAGAGAGGAAATAATTGCTTTCAGTACTTATTTAGTGTTTTCCTATTAAGTCAGTATATGAAATTTATCTCCCGTTTTTGCTCTTGCCTTTCAAAATTGTGACTAAAGATTTTTTTAAAAGACATCCCTATAGTAAAAAAGACAGTTTTGCTTCGTTTTCCTATTTTAGTTGAATGTTATTGACAATTATGAATCGTAGAAATATGCCAGGCATAAACTTCATTGCACATTTTAAAATGCAAGCCATTATGACATAACCATTCAGTCTTTTTTTAAATGCAATTTAATACAAATAATTCTACAATAATAAAAATAGACTCAAAATGTTTTTGTCTATTGGTAGCACAACCCTTGCCTTTCTCCCTTCCCCAAATAAAGATGGGATTAAAATATAATAGTGCAGAAAGGTAGACCATCCCCACTCCAACTCTCAATACCTACCTTGCAACTGTAAAAAAAAAAAGAGCTGAAATTAAAGCACTGAAATGAGATGTCTACCCAACAGAATTTCAGCAGGGTGATTTTGAGGCTAATAAAAATTGAAGATAAAAGTAGGAATCAGAGTGAGAGGTATTTGGAATTGTGCTGATTTCCATCCTTCTATTCTCATCTCCCACCTCCAAAGTAACAATAAATGAACAAAAACCAAAATGAAACTGCCCATATTCTGTAATGTCTCCAAGTCAACAGATTGCTTTTTGTAGCCTACTGGAGAGTCAGAAATCTGAAGAGGAGAATACCTTAGTTGCTCACCATCCCACTCCATACATCGTCACTCAAATTCTAGCCTTTTCTTCCCCTCTTACCAGACTCTGCAGAAGCTTTGGATTTATCAGCATCCTTAAGTTCCATATTATCTGGCAACTCCTGCATCTCATCATCTCCAAAGCCAGTATCAGGACTATTCGTTGGCTTATCTTCATCGTGGCTTGTCAGCGATGCTTCACGTTTACTAATCTCTAGGACAGCTGCTAGAAGTTCATCTTCGCTCATTGTTTCGAGCCCAGTATTTCCTGACTCTGGGGACTTGGGATTTTCTGTTTTACTTTTCTTTGAGCTCTGCAAATAAATAAAAGGCAAAATTCACTGGGATCCATTCTCTCTCAGGATGCTACAGCAATCACCACAGTAAAATGAACATACGTAAAAACATAAAAATGAGATGGACATTCTGAACATACAATCACTGCTTTAATATACAGAATTGTTCTGACATCACCAAAAAAGACTGGCTTTGAGTGCTGAAGATAAGCTATATTAAATAAATAAATAATAATAATAAAAAAAATTCAGCCCTGCTCCTCTTAAAAATATCCTTGCGTACCTGTCATATCAACTGCATCCACTAGAGGCCACTCTTAAAAGTTAAAAACAAAACAGTCCTCTATTTATGAGTGAGTTATGTTCCAGACAGTGTTCATAAGTGTGATTTGTTTGCAAGTCCAATAAAAATAAAAAATGTGCAATGCAGTCCTTGCCTTGCACGGGTGGCATGCCAATGGGCTTTGGGTGGTGGCAGGACAGGGTTGATTTCTGGCACACTGCACACATATGCACGGCATGCTGGAAGCGGACCCTTTCCTGTCTTTTCCCACTACTGCAGAGGATTCACAGGACCCATCAGGTTTTGCTGCAAAGCTGTTGCTTGTCTGGAATGAGAACGGTGCTGCACCTGGCTGCAACTCCAGCTTACAGGGTGCGGGGGGGTCAGGAGAGGATAGGAGGGGATGTCGCATATGTATAACAGTGCAAGAGAACCTGGCTGTTTCCTGCCTTCTCCTGCACTCCTGGTGTGGACAGGTGTATTTGTATTGGCAAAAGCTCGCAACTCAAAAGTTCATTACTAAACTTGTATCTAATTGCCACCAAATATATATATATATCTGATCACAATACATTCTTCTTCTACTAAGCTCTTTTCTTACTTTCTCAAGCTCTTCTTGCTGCTGTTCCCTGCTCTGGAAATCAATCTGTTTCTGACTGTTTGTAACGGAACGTTTTATTGATTCTTCTTCACTATCTGAATCCAAAGAATTTAAAAGGTGACCTTTATTCTTGAATGAGTATTTTCTGAAAAAGAAACAAAGAACTTTAATTAAACCCTTTTAAAAAAAAGCCAACTAATGATGCTGATTAAATCAGCTTAAAAATATTCACAGAATAGCTAGGCAGATGGTAAACTATAATTCCAGGAATATAGTATAAGGATTTATTCAAACAGTATCCCTCTGCAAAATCTATTCAAAATACTACCTCAGTCTAACATTTAGAAAATTCTTTATAACACAAACATTAATATTCCTGGGTTTTTTGAGCAGAAAATTGAATTGGTACAAATTTGGGGTCAAACTTCTTGTTTTTCAAATGAAATGTTTTATAATAGGTCAGTATATATGAACTAGAGTATATATAAAGTATATTAAGTAGAAAGTTTCATGCAAAATTTCATTTCATAGTAGAATATGCAATGCTCTCATTAAATATTTGATGTATTTTTAAATATTAATCTTGTATTCACTATATTTTTCTCCGTTCTGGTAAAGGAAAACAAATACATTCCCATAAAGCTACCATGTGATCTATCCAGAGTAATTAGTGCCTTAATAATGCATTAGTAAAAGCTTTGCTGAATCAGACTACAGGCAGTCCTCGTTTAATGACCTCGCTTAATTCAGCAACCAACCAAGTTACAAGTATCGATGTTAACAATATAAAATAATCCACCAAATTTTCTAAAACAGAGGGCAAATATTTAGTGCAAAATCAATTTCAAAAGACTTAAACATCTTGGTCTTTTTTTCAGATACTTCAAAATCATGCTACTCACCGACAAAGTGTAGAAGTCGTTACAGAGCAGGAATTCACCATCTGGGACACTTTCAATGGCCGAGAACTGATTAAAAAAAAAGTAGTATTTATTTTGGAAAACTATTACCTATAGCCATTTTAATGGGGATCCAAGTTCATGCTACAGTTTGAAGAAAATATGACCAGCCGTCTTTGGATTAACTGGTCACAGTTGGCACAAAATTTACAAAAACTTTTTAAATCTGAGTTCTCTACAATGTTGTTTCATAGATCAGCATCACAGCATCTTACATCTTCCCAAAAGGCATCCTTAATCTTAATAATTTAGAAAAATCTAGACTCTCTAGACTTCTGTCCATTGTTTCAGGGGTGATATCTGAATGTAAATTGTATCTATTGTATCCAAAGACCATTAAACAAAGATCAGGTAAAATTTCATTGTAACAAAAATAAACCAATCTATAAACGTTATTACTAGAATAAGTGGAGGAAGAACTCACACGACTGATTGTGCACTCCATCCAAGATTAAGTGGGGGCCTTGTGCTTTCTGTACAATGTGACTGCAGGGTCAAAAATCTTGGAATAACCACTTGCTGTCCTACTTTGTGATTGAGGGAGAGTACCACATTGAAGCTGTACCGTTTCAGATGAAGTATTAAAACCCTTTAAGAGACAAGTAGGAATGGAAATGTATAAATTGTTTGCTATGTAGAAACAACTATTGTCTTTAGTAATACATAAAAACCGTAAGCTCTCCCTCCTGTCAGTTCCTTATAAAATTATGTACTCTTAACTTATAAAAATACTGGAGATGGATCCAGTTTTTCTTGTTCTGAAGTATGGAACCAGAGCGAAATTCCATCCTACCTCCAGCCACAAGCAGAGGAAGATAATGGTTCAGATTTCCTTTTCCTTCTGCAGTGTTCCCTCATTCTAGAACAACCCCCTCCTCACTATTCCACAGAGTCCGAGAACCTTCTAGAGCAAGTATTGGGGAATGAGGAATCTGCAGAAGGAACAGGAACTTAGGAAAATCCTTAAAACTACAGGAAAAAGAATTGGGGTCCAACCTATTATTTTATACCTAGTAATCAATGTAAATGTGTTTCTGCTGTTTTGCCAGTTTTTAACAAAAAGAATTTTGCTGTTCAATTTTGATGGAAGCATTGTCAAGATGCTTTACTAAACTTCTAATTTCCAAGAATGACACTCTGTTCAAAATTTAAATTCAGACCGATATCAAGCACTTGTTTTTGCCCTAAATATTTTTATCTCATAGATTCAAAAGTTGCCAATATTTTGGTATAACTTTTGTACCAAGTTCATATACCTACCTGGGAAACCGACTGAATTTGTGTGTAACAAGAGCAGATTTTCCACTACACTTCTCACAGGAGTATTCTATTTCTTCTGCCTAAGAGACACAATAAGTGCAAGGTTTGTAATCTGATAAAAAAAAAATTTTTTAAATAAAATCTTTTCTTTTCTCTTGTCAGTTTGGTGCAGTGCTTATCCTCACTAAAACAGGACTCCAAAACTAACTGTTTTGGTATTCCTCCCTCCAAACAACTGAATTTATTTACATCTAAGGACAGACAATCATTCATTACAATCACACCAAATATCCATGAAAAATACACAGAACAAGACTTTGTAAAAGAACCAGAAACTCTAACTAATTTGTTTTTGAGATTAATCCACTTAAAGTTGGCCCAAAAGTTACATGACAACTCCTATACAGAATTAATACCTTCACGATTTTTTTTACAATAAAAAATTCTCCCCACCCAGCCCAGTCCCCAAAAAGTCCATGAAGAAACTTTAAATAAACCCATGTAACTCTACTCTAACATATTTCCACAAGATCACTCTTCAACATATAACTGATTTGCATTCAACTTGCAATCTAAAAAAATGTACAGTAGAAATAATATTCAGAAAATGTTTATAAAAAGAAGTAAAATTTAAGATATAACTTGTAGAAGTATATATATATATATATATATTGTATACCCGGAAAAAGAGGTCCAAAGAATCTTGGATTGATCGAGAAGGAAGCAGTTTTTTCCTTCGTGGCAAGTCAATGGAAAGATCATTAAATTGTTCCCGCTTGGTGACAGTTTCACCACACCTGCAGGGAAAAGTTTTACTTCATTTAGTTTACCAAATTTTTAATGCCATACACAGATAACATTTTAGCATAAGTTAGAATGCAACATCTTTTAGTCCAGCTGGCTCATTTTTGTGTGACATTTGTCTCTTCTCAGAATACTTTTCTAGATGCTCTGGAGGTTCCCATAACTTTCTGTAACAGATTTTTGGGGATGAGATATCGGTAGGCTAAAAAAAGAAGGGCCAAAATTGTTCTCATATTTCTTTATTGTGAGAGCATTTGCTAAATGAAAAGCTGTGCCATGAGAGGAATGGCACTGTTGGACTCCTCATAAGAGTTCAAGTATTCTTAAATAAGAAGAATACAATATTAAAATACTGACTGTAGCTCTTTCCCTGGACAATTGCAATCTCTGTGTTGGCACCTGTTTTCTCCCAGATGTTTCTGAATTACAAATCCCAAGATGTCATTAATTGCAAGCTAGGGTTCAAAGCCAATGGTTGGAAACACTTGTTTAGATAAATTAAAATATGCCCACTTTTCACTATTTTCAACATCTTTGGGAAAATATGTAGAGCCTCCTGAATTTCGACTAAAGCAGGAATTTGAATAGGATGTTTATCTGTATATTTTTTCCAAGCTATGCTAGCAGTGCCCAGTGAATGATGCTTAGTTACATTAGAATCATCCACTACTTAAATTACTTGAGAACCTAGGCCTTGTGTGTATTAACATCAAACTCAATGAGAATGATATGAGGAAAGGGAAGCAACAGGAATGTGAAGAAACAATCTCTTTAAAGACTTACATTTTACATATGATTGAATGCTGAACTTCAAATTCTAGATTTGCAATTACTGGACATGTATAAACTTTAGTGGCTGAAAAGTCATCAGACATGCGTCCGGACAAGTTATCTTCACTAGAAATAGGCTCACTCTTCCAAGTTTTGTTCAGCTTCTCCATGTCCTCCTTCAACTGATCCAAGCACTGGCTTAAGAATTCATGAGCATCCTAAAATCATCAGTATGCTTGTTAAAAGTACAACTTTAACATCCCCTCAACATATTTATACATAGTATAGATTCAATAGTATAGTATACATTATTTAAAGCTGGTTCAATATACTAGAACCACTGCAGATAGTCCTCATTTAGTGACCACAATTGGGACCAGCAACTTGATCATTAAGTAAAACAGTAGCTAAGTGAAACATCACAATTTTATGATCTTACGTCAGTTTTCCTTTGCTTTAAAAACTTGTGAAATCATAACTTTGAGGATTGGTTACAAAGTTACTTTTTCATCACTGTGTGATTACAAACATTTGCTTAGCAAGACAGCTGCTAAATGAGAACTACCTCTAATTCAATTAAAATTGGCAACATTGGGATTCATTGTAAAGAATCATTATGATAGTGGAAATTAAATTTTCACATTTTATTGAAATGGTGAATCCCCTGTACTTATTCATGTTTTATAATCATATTATTACCTTTAAACCATGTGCTTACATTTTTCTTTTTCAAGTGGCAAAATACATACCAAGATATAAAAATAAAGTTCAAGAAATAATTTCTGGACAGCGTACCAGAACCCCACACTCTTTCCAGTATTTGCTACATTTTAATTGTTCCATCTTATCTCACCAACAACTAGTTTCCTAGACTACATAGAACAAATCTAAGTTATTCTCAGTCACACTTTTGTTAAAGTTGGCTAAATGCAAATAAATAAAACTCATTAATTAAAAAAACAACTGTGAACTTTCCTTGTGAACTGAACAGAAAATGCAATCAGTTATGTTCTAATATGCAGAGAGAAATGTCTCAAAATTTCCTCAATTATAACTGGGTGTGTTGGTGTGCAATATCAATGCTATTTTAAGACATGGCAGAAATTTCTCCCTTTTAAAAGCTTTATGCAAGGGACAGTATAACAGACAATGAATGGTATATTATTCTCCATAAATACAACCATATTGTAAAGATATTTTTTAAAGGATTGTCAGAGTACTAGTCTGTTACCAGAGCAGAGGGCATGGTTTGAAACTTTAATTCAGTGCAAAAGCAACACAGCTGAGGAAAAGAGAGAAAATGAAAATAGACTATTCTCCTTTACTAAACAATAACATTTCAAGAAATGTATTAGCTGTCAGCCTTATCTTCACTCAAATGATAATTGTAAATGTAATCTATGTAGGTTAAAACAAAGCTCCTATTATGAGATTCCACTTCTTCTCCAATGCTGCATCTATCCAATATCTCCCAATTGTCTAATCCAGGGTCATTATGGAGGCCAACATCTTAACTATTACTCAAGCTATGCCAAAATTTTATGTACCTTTTATCAGGGATCCCAACCCCTGGTCCATGGACTGGCACTGCGCCATGGCATGCCAGCAACCGAGCCGTACAAACAAGCAAAGCCCCATCCGCAGAATGCAGGCAGCATGTGAAACCATGCCCCCTTCTGGTCTGTGGAAAAACCTCTCTCCATGGAACTGGTCCCTGGTGCCCAAAAGGTCGGGGGCCACTGCCTTATATGAACATCAGCTATGATAAATGTTAGCCACAGTTCTATCTTGGAGGAAAAGCTGCAGGTATACAGTGAAGATCAAGATTCCATAGAGGAGAGATAATTAATAGTTTACCAATTAACAGCTAAAAACCATATGTTTGTTCAGACCTTCTGAGACAGCTTTTTAACCTCCTGTGAAATTGCTTTACAAACTCAAGGAAGCAGCAGTAAGGTCAGCACAACTGAGCATGAAATAACTGAGTTTATACATGAATAGATTTCAGGCTATCTTAGAAGGTCTAAACAAACAATACTTTTCAACATTATAATGGTTAATTGACACAGAACATGTACCCCAAGGGAGCTTCATTTGCATAACGATCCAGTCTTGTTCTCCCTGCTCCCTCTGTGTATTTAAATCCTAGATCAGTTAAGCCACTCACACATCAGTTGAAGCCGTGTGATAACATGCATTACTCTTAAAAGCTGCTATCAGACGCCAATTTTGAGTTACATAGATTAACACAGCTCTCTCTAGCACTGATTATGTTACCTAGTTTGGATAATGAAACCTCTGCAAGGAAACAACCAAGCTCAGAGAGCACCAAGGATCCCCTCATATCAACCTTGAGCTACAAATATTCTCCTTTATTGACACAGCTCTCTTCTTACAAGGTTTATAGTAGGGAAATTCTAATAATTTTCTCTGAAATTTATTCTGATGAGCACTTTTTTCAGTTTTCTACTCTATACAGTGTTGGAGTAATACACTTTGCTGAAAAAAAGGTTAATAAGACAATCAACTTACTGGCCACATTTATGACAGATAATATGGATAACTGTTTTATTATTCTAATTTTATAGCTATGAGCGAGCTTTCCAAGAAAGATTTACATCAAAAATCAAACCCTAAGGTCATCTAACAACTGTATTTTTTCTGGCTCTTTTCCCAAATAAGATTAGTTTGGGGTACTTTTATGAAACAGTGTTTACATATATACAATGTAACAAGTGACAAAGCTCATAAAGTAGCTCAAATTACTGACTACAGTTACTTCAATGTATGATACTTACATTTTGCATATAGCCAGAGAATCTCTCTGCTGTAGCTGAAATTGAATTTTTCACCTTCTTGAGTAGTTCTTTCTTTACTTCAGGACTACATGTATCTTTTTTAGCAAGTAAATTGGTAAATCGTCTAGAAAAAATACATGACAGTATTTTGACATTAAAAAGCCTGTTGGGGTTACCAGACATCTGGCAATTTTGTCTTCATGTCCTGTCTGACAGGCAGTGCCTTAAAGTCAACTATTGTGGCTTTTGAAGTTATATCCAAGCTTTCTGTTCCTGAGCACTTTTCTCCCACATTTCTTAATGAATGCTAACCACAAGCTAACAAGCTCAGCTTTATGACCTTAATTAGTTGATTAGTACCCTCTGGCTGGGTTCTACCACCACCTGAAATTGGTAGGATCTTAATCGGTCACACACTGAAAGCTTTTGCCTCCTAACCCACATTTGCCACTTTCTTTGCCACATTCTCCCACTGAAAAGCCAGTCTTTCTGATGCTGGAAAAAATAATTTCATGTAGGCCTAAGAACTTTCATTTCTACACTCCTTTTCTAATTTTTGGCGTGAACGCCAAGAAAGTTAAACAGCATGTCCTCCTTCATTCCTCTTTGTCCCCCTTTCTAAACTATCACGTCCTCCTTTGCCTATTAACATATCTGGTAACTCTAAGCAATGTTTAATTATAAAAATATCCTCCAAATTCCACTACCTTTGCTTCCTGCCTTCCTCGAAAATGTGATCTCACCAATGCAGCACGCAAACATGCTGGAAGGCAAGTAATTTTTGCTCCCAATTTTGCCAGTATTCAAAAAGCTATTTATGTAAGATGCAATATGTTTATTAGTAGGATAGAGCTAGAACATCGAAATATATAGAAGACTGAAAACAAGTAACAAACACCAACAAAAGCTCCAAATTTGTTATTGGTTGATACAATCCTTAACATCCTATAATTGCCTTTATAGGTTTTCAAAGTTTAGTTTTAAACACTCAAAAAGGAGCAGGGATTTCATAACAAAGCAAACTGATTTCAGGAAATATAACATTTTCCCTTTGCAGCATTATTAAAAAAAGGTTTTAAAAGTTGAAATAGGAACATCTCTTTTCAAGGAGTTTCACAATACTGAATGATAAACATTCTTGCATTTTCATCTCATTTTGAACCTGTTTTATTTGTGTAGCTGAATTATATATAAAAGAAATGTATCACTATTTACTTTTACGATTGTCAGATTATATTTCCAGGAAGGACAATGTACATTTATACATTTGAAGAGTTATAAATTGCATAAACCATTTGGATGCTTGAGATGATATTCATAAAAAAAATTATTCCCCAAGCTGATGCTTACCTGAGCAACGCATTGAATGGAACTTTTTTCCATGGGATACTTTGCTTCAAAAGATCATTAGCAAATGATTGAATTGAAAATAAAGACTGTAAAATAGCATTCATGTAACAAGTGTTTCCTAAATTTGTAAACCTGTGAAGAACAAGACATTAGGATCAAATTAAAATATTGGCAGCATAAATATAATTCGCTACACAGGTTATATCATGCCTCCCTAGAAAATCTGCTATGGATTGCCTAAACAACAGCAGCAGGCTAGCTAGACAACACACTGAGAAAATGTTAAATAAACCTTCCTTTAAGACACAGCTGAGTGCTCCCTGGGGCAAAAATCCAAAGACCATAGAATAGTGTAGGTCCCCCAGTCAATCTATAGATGAGTGGAATACAGTACTATCAGCAGCAAAACTGCTGTGGGAGAATCAGAAAAGTAGGTATTCTGAAGCAGACCTTGGAACAGCCAGGTCTAAAATTCTCACCTTGCTCACCCAGAGCTTGGGAGAAAGAGGGATAGCAGGAAGATACTGTATGGGAAAACTGAATAGCAAAGAGCTAATAAAAAGTGAGGAAGGGGGAAATCTATCTGACATTGCCTAGCGGTCATTGCCTAGCTATCCTAATTACAAATATTTACATTTATTTATCCATATGTTTTAGAAATAAAAAAGGAAAACTCATTTGAGAAGACATTGTAATTCTAACACTGTATTTGTGCATAAGCATGGTCCTTTCCTACTCATTAACTTAACAAGGAGAAAGCAAAAAGCATTTCCTGAAAATAAAGTGCTATAGAAAGGATAATAAAAATAACTGATTAAAGAAAATGCTGAGAAACCTGAAGTGAGTTTCTATTTCCTCAACAGTCAACTTAGCACATGTATACATAAAAAGAGATGCTGAAGATACAACAACCAACCCTTGTAACTGCTGCTGTGGATGAGTGGAAAGGGGGACTCGAGGCTTGTTCCATCCAGTGTAATCCTGATTAGATCTCAGTCTTTTGACAGAAAGAGGGGCTGGCTGAGAGAGAAAGCCTAAGCTTCTTTTGGCGGAAGGGTTCAATACATTAGACCTATAAAACAAGAGGGATAAAAACCCATTTCAAAGATGACAAAATTTATTACTACAATTATGCTTAGATTATGTGGTTAGATAAGCAAAGATGACACCTACTTAAGAGAAATATCAAAGCAATAAAAGAAAAATATTGTGCTTACCTTAAAGGTAAATTAGTTTTATTTTCATCTAGATAATTTAATTGTAACAGGGGCCACCTTCAAATGTTAAGAATAAAATGAGTGAAGCATATGAATTGTTTTTTATCTAATAATTATTGGTTGGGGTGAGACACTGTTTTGAATTCAGTATTGCAAGTTCCTCATATAAAGCAGCCACAGATTTTTCAGATATGCTCAAAGAAGAGCTAATAATATTATAAGGACAAGTTTTAAAATCTGATATATAAAAATAAACAACACAGATTGGACTGAATCTAGCCAGTTGAAATAGCCGTTTGTGCAGCAATTGCCAAGTTCTCTGTTAGGTACGTCTGTATCTGTTGATGGGACAATATTCTTCCTGAATGAACAGGTCTACAACTTGGGAGTCCTAGACTCCAGTTAGTGTTAATCGCATAGATGCCCTAGCATTTGTCTAGCTTCTGCCCTACATGAAGCAAAAGGACATGGTGACAATGTTTTATAACCCATCACCACTTGTGGGTACTACTGCACTAAGCTATACATGGGATTGCTTTTGAACGTCACCTGGAAGATGCAATTGATACAAAATGAAACTGTCCCTACTGGAGAAATGAGGTAAGAGTTGCCTCAGACAAGTGACACTAATGTTGTGAATGCTGCATCTGTTATCAATAGGTTTCCAAATGTAATTCAACATGCTGGTTTTAATCTTTAAAGCTCTACAAGGCTTGGGACCAAAATTCCTTTGAGACATTCTTCTGATAGGACTTACTTATTCTCTATGCTCATTTCAGGTGGGGAACCTGAGGATACCACATAGCAATAACTGGTTAAATGGTTCCTGGCAGATCTAAATATTCATATAAAACCTTCCTCAAATTGCCCTCGATTCCTGGTGTCTAACTAAAGCTAACCATGTTGTTTTGACAGACCCAATAGAGAAAAGATATGCTATTGTGTTTTCCAGTCTGGCCAATAACCCTCATTATCTCCTTAAGGGATACTAGGTCAACCTTACTTAGCTTCTTGCCGGCATCTGCTGAGACTGCATATCTGTAGCTAGTCTTCTATACAATACTTGGAATGGCTTCTAGTATCCTAACCTAATTAAATCAACTCACTTCTTGGCACCACAAAATGAAAAATATTCATTGCAGCAATATAAGGTGATTTCACAGAAAACACAGATTCTTTGATGAATACAGCATTCTTATGTTAAAGCATTTTAAAGGAGAGTAGCTCTTTGGTACCTACCTGTCCAAATTAGAATTACTAGCTGAATAATCCTTTGTGGAAGATCTGCTACCATAAAATGAAGATGACTGTAAAGGCAAAACCCCTGGAAAGGAGGCAGATACAACTTTTTGTAAAAACTGACTTAAAGGCCAGCAATATCACTCACACAAATATTCAATAATTCAAATGAGATTAAATTCAAATGAGATTCAGAATCAGATTCTGAACTGAGTGCATTTACTAAGCAAAGCAGAGACAGTTCTCAACAAAACTAAAATACTGGAAATGTATTTTGCAAACACCAAATTTCTCAAAATTCTATTCCCTGGCCAGTAGTATCACTTTTAATCCCCCTTTTCTTCTACTAATTATTATGTTATATTTCAGCTTTATTAGAATTTATTACCCGATCATTTATTTCAGGCAGCAAGATTATATCAATAGGACCATATTAATCATATTCTTAGAGATAAGAAATGCATTAAATATTTTACATGCAACATCTTTAAAACCTGCCTAAGGCAGAACTTTTATATCATGTTACAGTATGGTTTTTCAAACTGGGTTCATGGAACCCCAGAGTTCTCAAGCACTTGATGGGATTTCATGAGAAATCATGGGGGAAAGGTTCAGTTGAGCAGAGCCTATTTTTAATTGACAGAACTCAGAATCAGGGATTCTGAGAATATTTTTTTTAAGTAACAGATTAACATGGCCTGAAAGTTTGAAAATCCCTGTGTTAGAGTAGACCTGAGGAACACTTTCCTCATTTGGAAGCTGAAATCCAATAGCAAAGGCATGGTCTCTTCAACTGGCATCGTTTATTAAGAACTTATTCTGTGACTTCATTTTCTATAAAATAGCTAATTTGTCTTAATTTGCAATTCACAGGATGAGAAAACATTAAAACTGAAACCTCCTAAATTTCTATTTTAGTACAGGATGCCTGATTCAGGATGAAGGTAGGAAACTTTGCTGTTTTCTAAGGCCATTTCTTATTAAAATTGAGAAGCAAAAATAATTTGCCACTGATATGAATCAATGTGTTCTGTTGTTAAGATTATAATTTATATGCCATCTGATTCTCAGTGACCCTGGGAGCTTCTAAAGAAATAAGGACTTGGACTTTTATATTCTGAACTAATATATACAATTAAATTTTAATTGACAATTATATAATTAGTAAACCAAATCCAAAATAATTCTACAATGTTTTAGAATTAATTCTTAGAAAACCAACTAAGCACTGTCAAAAACAGTAGCATTTCTTCACCTGCTATCCTGTTTTCTTCAGCCTGTTTCAAATTCATCTGCTTTTCTCTGCTGTTGTGTAAAAATTTCCTTGATGGATCAGTCATGGCTTTGTTATTGCTATAGACAAATACATGTGATCTTAATTGCATTATTTGTAAAACACTATACTATTTCAACTTGATATACTAATTCTTAAGTTTAAATTTAACTGCAGTCACAAATGGTTCCTTAAAACTTTCAAACCTACTAAAGAAATACACCCAAACAGTACTTCAGTATAAATCTGCCTCTTTCAAACATTTACCAGTAATTTAGCTCAACTTTAACCTCTCATCTCTGGGTTGTACAAATATGAAAACATAAAACTATATATAACATGCAAAAATAAGCAAAGATGGTTAAAATTCAATATTAAAGTTAATTAAAAGGCAGAGTAGGGCCTTCAGGGAGCTAGCCAGCCCCACACTTCCTTGCTCCTCTGTGAGCCCCAAGCAAAACATCAGAGCTTTAACTAGCACACCAAAGTACACAGAAAATATGCATGTACCCACACACTCCCACCCACCCTCTCACACACACACATATACTCAATCCATAACTAAAATACCTAATAGTGAAAGTACAGAGAAAAAGAAACAGAATAAAAACAAAAAACACACCTTGATGAATCATTTTCTTTAGGATAATCTTCATTCATCTCAACCGTAGGGGTTGTCCTTTTCCTCCTTTCACTGTTCCATAAAGGAAAAATAAACATTTGTTCATCCACAAGGAAAGAAAAATTTGTAACTATGAAAGTTAAAACAAAAAGCTTAAATGCTTTTTTTATTTATTATTAAATTTATTGGCCACCCATCTTGCCGCAGGGCAACTCTAGAAATGGTTTCCAACATTTCCACATATATTCTAGACATTTCACTCCTACATAAAATCAAATTACATGTATCTGAAAATCTATTTATTAATACACCTTTACAATCTATTCCCATTTCTATCACGAATACTGACGTCATGTTGCCTTTAAAGTTTTCATACCGATTTTCTAATAATCCATTTCTGTGAGGTGTGGAAGCAGCAGTAGCTGAAATATTAACTCTGCTGAAAGACATTCCAGTTACTGAAGAATTCTTAATTGATGCTCTTCCTGGGCTGACCAATACTTTACGAAATGGAGCTTCATCTTTATTTTCTGCAATCACTCTTCTAGGAGTCTAAAAAAAATCAAAGAGAAAATGCTAAAATCAGTTGAAACATACTAATGGTGTGCAAAATACTTTGAAATGAACTAATTTCAAACCTGAGGTGCCCATTTTTGATCTCATAGTTTTAAAAAGTGACAAAAACATTTCAAGAAGGCTGAAGCAGAACATTCTGAAAATAAAACAGCTGATCATTCAAATTTGAAATGTTTTACGTACTTCTACAACTCATATCAGGAAGTAAAAATCAGGATTAGTGGAAGCCATCATCCAGTAAATAATACAGAGTTTAATTTGCACGAATCGGAAATTTGTTACAGTCGCAGTTTGCTTAACTGCAACTCATTCTCATCTGAACACGGTGAAAAAAGTTGCTCAGAACCATAAGAAACAAAATGCCTTAATTAATGTAGCTCTCTGTAATTTAAATAGGGGCTCAGCTCTTTCTCTACTAGTTAAAGCAATAAGACTACTAACATATCATCATGCCCAGAAAAACACCTTTCTATTAAGTTCAATGCAAGTGGCAGCACCTGGAAAGTTAAGCAGAATTTGATTAGCTAGCATTTGGCAGACAACTGCTATAAATCCCAGAGCTACAGACTAGACTAGGAAATTTAAAAAGCACTCCACAGGAAAGTAATGGAAATTCACTTTCATGCTGCTGCTAAGAAAACAATATGGGCATGTAGTCACCAGGAGTAATAAATATTTTTACCCTCCTAATAAATATGCTGAGACCTTTCAACTGACCAATACCAGAGCCTGAGGTAGTCTCTCTCTCCCTCTCCCTACCTACCATTCCCATAACCTTTAACCAAGCAAACGGCACATCATAGGACAACAATTTTTGAATGAAGGTACTTCAACTTACAGAATGTGTCCAAAATCTAGGAACTACGACTTCTCTGGAATTGAAATATAGCAAACTTTATTTTAAAAAAATATTCTGTGCTGGTGTTTGTGCTAAGCAATTCAACGGACTATTTTTCAAGGCAGATAGATCTCTGAATATATCACAACTTTTTTTTTTAGTGAAAGCAGTGTATAAGAAGTTCTGTCATTATTGGGCACTGAGGAATCTGGTAAGGAAATGTCCTTGAAAGAATAACCCAATGAGTCATGGGCTGTCTAGTATACTACTAAAATACTCCTGTTTGTCTTGTATCAACTTTTCCTGTTATATTGCTGGCTCTTTGTTGATTCACCTGATTTGATTCTAGCTATCAAGTTCATTCAATTCATTGTGATCCTACAGTGTTATTTTTGCTATATTATAAGTTCCCTTTCTCTATTTCTTGATTTGAAATCTTTGTTTTTGACCTTGATCTATTTGTCTACCTCCTAGACAATGATCTTCCCTCTCAGTAATGCATCTGCTAAGTCCAATCATTTTAATGATCCTGAAATTTATTTATTTATTTTAATTAGATTTATATGCGCCCTTCTCTGAAGACTCAGGGCGCTTACAATTTTGGGATACAACCCAATGTGCTCAGCAATAGCCTTCATTCCATTGTATATGTCTGCTTATTACTAAGCGGCATTTTTACAAAGTCAGCTTATTGCCCCCAACAATCTTGGGTCCTCAATTTACCTACCCCGAGAGGATGGAAGGCTGAGTCAACCTTGAGCCTGGTGGGATTCAAGCCTGCAATAATTGCAGGCAGCTGGAACTTAAGTGCTAGGCATTTAGCAGCCTGCACCACCAAGGCCCTTCAAAATCAACGATTTTCATGGACAAACCATAAAGCCACCCCTATGAATACTGCTACTAAAACTTTAGGAAAACTATGACAACTAGATACAGTAGTTTTGACTTCAGTTTAGCTTCTCCGTCACTATTATTAAACTTGCTGTGTAAGAAAACGTATTTGGCTGTTTCTAGCTAACACTGCTCTACCTGCTATCCAACAGATAGCTGTGGCATTTTGCTTAACTTAAAATTTCATGTGTATGCAATTATATTTTGAAATTATCAAGAAAATAATGAGAATAGGTCAGCTGTTCTGTTCCAAACACTGCTTTGCTGATATTAAATTCTAATCTCACCATTTTCACTGGAAACTGTTTTCCCAATAAATTCCCCCATCCAACTGAATTATTTCTTAAGACTTTCTTATTTTCCACTTTTAGTAAACATTAGATCCTTTTTTCTCCACTTTTTCTATCTTTAGTTGAAAATATTTAAGTCATGACTTTCATTACTCCACCAGTCTTATTCAAGCTACAATAATTAAACTGGAATCAAGAGTTTATGCACAAGGCTTGAGTCATTGGAAAGCTGGAGAACTGAATGCTTCCCATAAGTGCCTGGCTAAATAGAATTGCATAATGTTAGAAGATCCTTCTGATGGGCTTGAATATTGTATGTGCACAAAACAAAACTAAATGTGATTGAAGAACATGACTTCAAACAAGAGAGGGAGCTGTTTTAATCTTATTTTACTGTACTCTTTCTAAATTTGTTTACTAAATGCTTACTCTGTAAACTGAAAAACAGATAAAAATATAGTTGTCTGAAACTCTTGCACAAAACTTACTGTTCGTGTCTAGATAAGATAAATGCTGGGATTCAGTCACAATAGGTTTCTAAGTCCTAACCTGGATTAGGCCATATGAGTTTCAGATTCATAAGCAACAAAATTCTGTAAGAACATTGGTCTAAAACGGAACCCTGGAATTACTCTCAGTGTTCCTTCTCCTTGGAGACAGATTTACATCCTAAAGTTACCCCACCCTCCATTTACACAGACAAAGTACTTATTTCCAGTCTCAGCTATTAAAGGAAGGAAGCCTTTCCCCATTACAAGGAATAATCAGTTACCCAAGCAAAAATGTTAAAAAACTTTTGAAAACATATTCTCTGTGACATCCAAACTGATCTGAAACTCAGGAAAAGAACAGATATATCAACACAGCAGGAAAGGAACATATATTTTTTCTCTTGAAACTACATTTCCTAATTGTTTCCTTTTGTTCTTCCTATGTCCAACAAAAGCAATATTCATGTTAAATATGATCTTCTTGTGAAACTATATCCTGTAAAAGAATGTACGTTATTCTGAGGAGAAAAAAGACTTCACAGTTCTGGGACAGGCAATATAGTGGAGTCTTCCTTTACATTATACTTGAGTGACATTCTCCAAAAACTGCACATAAAACGAATTCACATAAGTGAGACACTCCATCAGTGGGATAAAGAGGGTTACAGGGTATAGTGTCAAATTTCATCATCCAAATGCATTGATAAATGTAGTCATAAATTTATAGGGCTTATTTTTAAGTACTGTGTTATCCAAATGTATTTTCTTCCTTGTGTTCTACATACAGTGAAAACATTTTCTCCATTTTTTCTACAATTAATTTTTAATACATGTGGTTACCATGGCAGACAGACATAGAGAATGCATCATAGTGGTACGAATCCTTTATTAAGTTGCACACAGTAGATTCACAGCAGGGAGGGTCTATGAAGTCATATGAGAGGTACCACATGGGTTGGGGAAGGTTTGAAGGGAGATGTGGCTCAGGGAGAGTGCATGGGGATGGGGGGGGTGTTTACCGGTACGTGAGCAGCTAGCATGGCACAAGTGCAGGGAGAGGGTGCACTGGTGAAGGAGACACATCCCAGCCACTTGCAATCTTCCCTGTCAGCTTTCCCTTTGACTTTCTGGAAAATCAGGTATGGGATATAACAAATAACAATCATGTGATTTCAGGGTGCTTGGCAACTGCTCATTAGTAAGACCAGGTTACCAAGGACCCAGATTGTAATCATGTGACTGCAGGGGTACTAAGATGGTCGGAATTCCAAGGACCAATGGTAACCATTTTTCATTTGGTGCCATCATAATTTTGAACAGTTGTTGAACAAATGGTTGTAAGTCAAGGGCTACCTGTAATGTATGATCAATTGCAATGTTGTGAATTCACATATAGCTAATTCCCATAAAGTAAGGAAAACCTGTAATTTCCTACCAAAAGTACCAGAGAAAATATATTAATTTTATAGTGATGAAAGAATTTAGTTAGTAGCCTTAACAATATCATTCAAGGAAATGTTTATGTCAAAGATCACCAACAGGAGTACTCTTTCTGCTCTTCTGGCCCTGATACTTTCCAGAATTGAAGCTCATCAAGGTGAAGCTGAATTAACAACCTACTCTGGACAAATTCAAAACCTTCTTGCCTTGGATAATTACCACAAATACTGTAGTAACTTTGATATAAAGGCAGATATTCAATTTCCTACACAACATGCTTTTTATGCTCACTTTGGTGTAAAGGTTTGAGGCATAAAATTGCAAAGATTATCTATTACAGAAAAGCAGAAATGGAGAAAGCACAGAAATTGCCTTCACCATGCATCAGTCAATAGTGGCAGAGAATTATGGTGGACTGACATAAAAATCTGTGGAATAATAGGCTTAGTTAGTATCCAAAAAAGTTTCTGGATCTAGGTACTCTTTCTGTAACAATTTTTACAGCTACACAGAGGCTCCCTTAATTTGGCTCCATTCTGCTTTTTCTATGGATATAAAACCTCAAACTCCTAAGAGATACGAACTGAAGTTGCTCTGTTATCCAGAGATGGTAAGATGGGCTCTGTCATCCTATGAACACCCTTATTGCCATAAAAATGAATTTTGTCACTATTTCCCAATTTATTCTAAGACTGCTTTTGCTCCTGAGAATGAATCAGAATGGAATTTCCAATATTGATTATTGAAAAAGAACAGAGGTTTCTAATTTGCTCTGTTTTCATCACTGAAATCTGAGGGAAGAATATGAATTAAATGCACAAAACATTATTTGGAGGAGTGCTGTCCTTTAGCCTAATATGAGAGCCCACTTAAACAAACTCAGTTCATATTCATCCAACCCACCATCATTCAAAACTAGGCACGCACACCCCTAACTACCTCAATTCCAACTACAACTGGCCTTAAATGCAAACTACTCAATGCAAGAATGAATAAAATACCTGAATTTCTCCTATTACTATATATGGCTAAATTCGACATCATATTTGTCTGTGAAACATGGCTCAATGCATCTCTCCTGACTCCATTACCACAGTAAGAGACTATAATGTTTACCGATCAGATTGTGAAATCCGCAGAGGAGGTGGTGTTGCTATCTTCTATAAAAACTCCTTACATCTAAAAAACATCCAAGTTCCCAGGAGCTTGCTCTTTCTGAGACCTTCATCTGTGAACTGTCCTTAAATATCACATTTCGATTCTTACTATGTTACAGAGCCCCTGATTATGACATAGAACATGTAAACAAGCGAAATTCACTACTAACATGGCCATCATCCTGCCCACATGCTTTTATCTTTCTTGGTGACTTCAATCTACCTCACATTAACTGGACCCTAAACGAATGTAATACTGAACCCACACATGCAACCTTCTACAATGCTGTAACAAATCTGGGACTGGAACAACTAGTAACCAACAATACTAGACTCAACAACTGCCTCGATCTCATCTTCTGCAATAGTTTGAATTCAATTTACAGAATACAAATTAAAGAACCCTTTTCCAACAGTGACCACAGCATGATTGACTTTTGTCTCAACATACGTCCACAATTATAACTTCAAAAAAGGCAACTATGATCTTATAGACAATGATCTCTCATCCCTTGATTGGCAATTTCTATTCACTGGATGCAATACTGTTGAAGACCTTTACAGCATATTTTTACTTGAAGTCAAAAGAGTCATCAAACTATATGTACCAATAACAACTTCCCAAACCAGAAAAAAACAGATTACCCATAATAATAAGGAAACTTCAATCCAAAAAGAGATCACTTTGGCGGAAAAACAAATCTGGTCACGTTGCCAACTTCAAAAGCCAATACAAAAATTTATGCCACTAGATAAAGACTGAATGCACTAAAGGAAAACCTTCTACACACCAATTCCACCCGCGCTTTATACAATTTTGTAAACAACAAACTAAAAGACTCAAGGTCCATCCCACCCCTGAAAGGACCTAATGGAAAAGACTGCAATGACGACACCATTAAAGCCAACCTCTTTAACACATTCTTTGGCTCAGTATTTGTAAACAGCAATGGATCATGCCCAGTATTTCCTAGTCGAACCACAGACAACTACAATGATCTAATACATATCGATTTTACAGAAGACAATGTTGAAAAAGCACTACACAATCTAAAACCATCTCTAACTATTGGACTGACTGGAATATGTGCCGCCTACTTAAAAAAGCTATCCACTGCCATAGCCGAACCTCTAAGCATAATCTTTGAAAAATCTTTCAGGACCAGCTCCTTGCCAAAACTACGGTCACAAGCCACAGTCATCCCCATCTTCAAAAAGGGAGACCCCAGCCTAGTTGAAAATTACAGACCAATCTCTTTATGCTGCGTCACCTGTAAAATCATGGAATCAATTATTAACCAATCCATTATCCTCTACTTAGAGACAAACAACCTACTCTCTAATAAACAATTTGGTTTCAGAAAAAAATTATCCTGTAATCTGTAACTCTTACACTGCAAAAACATATGGACTACACAACTCGATCAGGGCAAAGCAATAGACGCAATCTACATAGACTTCTGTAAAGCCTTTGATTCAGTGGTACACAACAAACTACTCCTAAAACTAAAATCTTATGGTATCTCTGGACACCTGCACAACTGGATAGAAGCATTCCTGTCAAACAGACAACAAATGTTCAAAATTGGGAGCGTCCTATCAAATTCTGTACCTGTCAACAGTGGTGTCCCCCAAGGCAGTGTTCTAGGACCAACCCTCTTCATACTCTACATAAATGACCTCTGTGATCATATTAAGAGCAACTGCGTTCTCTTCGCTGATGATGTAAAGCTATTCAACACCACAGATAATTCTGCTACCCTTCAAAAAGACCTCGACTATGTATCAGAATGGTCAAACAAATGGCAACTTCAAATCTCAACAAATAAATGCTCTGTCTTACATATTTGCAAAAAAAATCAGAAAATAAAATACAGGCTGAATAGTCAAGACCTTGCTGATGATCCAAACTCTGTCAAGGAACTTGGAGTACTCATCTCTAATGATCTAAGTGCTAGAGCCCACTGTAACTACATAGCCAAAAAAGCATTAAGAGTTGTTAACCTAATCTTATGTAGCTTTTTCTCTGGTAATATTACTACTAACTAGAGCATACAAAACATTTGCTAGACCAATTCTCGAATACAGCTTATCAGTCTGGAACCCACATTACGTATCTGATATTAACACAGTTGAGAAAGTCCAGAAATATTTCACAAGAAGAGTTCTCCACTCCTCTACTCATTGCAGAATACCTTATGCCACCAGACTTGAAATTCTAGACCTAGAAAACCTAGAACTACACCGCCTTCGGTCCGATCTAAGTACAGTATATAAAATCATACATTGCAATGTCCTTCCAGTCAATCAATACTTCAGCTTCAACCATAACAATACAAGAGCACACAATAGATACAAACTCAAGATTAACCGCACCAAACTTGATTGCAGGAAATACGACTTCAGCAACAGAGTGGTCAATGTCTGGAATACTCTACCTGACTCTGTGGTTTCTTCCCCAAACCCCAAAAACTTTAACCTTAGACTGTCTACTATTGACCTCACCCCTTTCCTAAGAGGTCTGTAGGGGCGTGCATAAGCGCACCAACGTGCCTACCGTCCCTGTCCTATTATTTTTATTTTTCTTATATGTATCCATTCCATGTATTCATAACTATGTTTATACTTATACCTATTATCTTGTAAGCAATTGACAAATCAAATAAATAAATATTGTTCAAAAAAGCATAGCTCCAGTGCTTCTGACTGATACATCACACTGTAAGCACCCAAAAAAGAGAAGAGGATTAAAAAAGAAAAGGAAGAAAGTATACCTGGCCTTCAAGGGAAGGTAACTGTCTGTTAGAATCCTTCTGCATGGCTCTGTTGCTTAAAACTCCTCCAAAACTGCCAGATCCATGAGATAATTTCCCAGCTAAAAACAAATCATAATCCCATATAAATTTTACACACTTCATTTATATATAGCTACTACACTTCTTTTCCTGTAACACTAGAATCATTGAGAAAAACACAAACTTACATATTGATGCTGCTCACAAAAATGATATTATTCAAGGTCAGCTTTGTAAGTTTAAAAATTAAAATTCCCTTCACACCCCAAGGGAAATATACATCTTCCTTAACTTTGGTTCTGAGATCAGAGGCCTGGGAGTTTGAGAGTGCACTGGTGTTATGTATCTTCCCTTTCTCCCAGTTTCTGCTGTTGGTTTTTCCACTGTTACTTTTTGCACTGCAGTTGAGAGTACACCTTGGATGGTTCTTTGGAGAACAGAGTATTTATCTTCGTGGCCTCTGCTTCTCTAGTGTATCTCCTTAGCCTGGTAGGCAGTGCTGAGGACTTTTGCTTAGCAGTCTGTAGGGTTCCAGGTAAGTCAGGCCACTGTATTCTTTCAGTAGCTGAGTCTTATTCTTAATCTTCATACCCTTCTGTAATTCCACCAGCTAACTAATCTCTCTCTAGTTTCCTTGAACTTAACCTCTAAACCTCATTTTCCAGTGGTGGTGGATGGTAGGGGTATGTGCCGCTATTATTCTTGCTTATGTAGCAAAAAATCTCCGTGGTTATAGCAGCTGTAGCATATACCAGTTCATTGGCTTGAGTTAAGGTGGTAGTAGAGATTATCCTGAGGGCTCTACTAGCATCTCCTAGCACACACCCTGATGGTACATCTCTATCAAGCCTTGATAACTAGTCTCAAGAATTGACTGTATCTGATGTATCCAAACTCTTATGGCTTATATCAACTGCTGTGCTCAGCAACTGATGGAATGGTAGTGATGTTCCAGCTTCAGGTGCTGGTACAGTGCATAGCTGAATGTTGACAAAGTTGTTCTCTCAGCTCTTCTTGAGTCTGAGATGACAAATGTAGTTGGTCTATCTCAAGCTGCGTGAACAGCTTCCTCTTCACAATGTTGAAACGTTGGGTAATTAGCTGTTTTCAATTAGTATCTTTTGTCCATTCAGTTTCTTCACGTTTCATATATCCGCTCTCATTAAATCCATTGCTGCAGTAGCAGTCTATCAGTTCTAGGCTATCTTGTCTCATCCATGCCTGGTTTGTTCCAGTAGCCCACTTACAGTCAGACTGTCCTAGTTCCTCAATATCTGACATGGACCTTGTTAATCCAGGAAACATCCAGGCAGGCATGACTCTCCTAATTTGTGTCACTTTTATATTTGAGACAAGCAGTAGAGTGTTACAGGTCTTTGCCCAGGATCCTAAGTGACAAGCCATGGTTAATGGATGGATGTTTGGTTCGGTGAAGGTGGGTGGGATGCTGTTATAAAGAGTGCAGAGAGGCAGTTGCTCTCAGCGCTAGCTTTCTGTCTGCCTCAGCTGGGTACTGGATAGTCTTGTAAACAAACCATGTTACTCAGTTTTGTTGGTGAATGTTATAGGTTTATTTTCACAAATCCACTCCTGATAGGCAACAATGGAGATCCCAAGTAAAGCTAGCACTGAGAACAACTGCCTCTCTGCACTCTTTATAACAGCATCCCACCCACTTTCACCAAACCTAACATCTGCCCATTAACCCAATCATCCCCCACGCCTCCTCCCCGTGCCCACCTACGCCTCATAATCACAGCTCCAAACTGGTCCACCTCCTCCTCAGCAAACATGTCAGTGTCAAAAACTCAATGCCTAACGTTAAACATAGCTGCCATAGAAGCCTGCCTTGGACCCAGCTAATTTAAACAATTTTTGTCCAGTCTCCAACCTTCACTTTGTGGCAAAGGTTGACAGCGTGGTAGCTCAGCAGCTTCCAGGGTTCCTGGAAGAAACTGATTACCTAGACCTGCACCAATCAGGCTTCAGGCCCGGGTACAGCACGGAGACGGCGTTGGTCGCACTGGTGGATGATCTCTGGAGGGCACGGGACAGGGGTCATTCCTCTGTCCTAGTCCTGTTAGATCTCTCAGCGGCTTTTGATACCATTGGCCATGGTATCCTACTGCGACGGCTCAGAGGGCTGGGAGTGGGAGGCACTGTTCTGCGGTGGTTCTCCTCCTACCTCTTGGGCTGTATGCAGATGGTGTTGACGGAGGGGGGGTCAGGAATCAGCCCCGAGGTCCCTCCTTTGTGGGGTGCCTCAGGGGTCGGTTCTTTTGCCCCTTTTGTTCAACATCTATATGAAGCCGTTGGGTGAGATCATCTGTGGTTTTGGGGTGAGGTATCATCAGTATGCTGATGATACCCAGCTTTTTATCTCCACCTCTAACCAACCCAGTGACACCCTCGATGTGATGTCCAGGTGCTTGGAGGCGGTGCGGGTCTGGATGGGGAGGAACAGGCTCCGGCTCAACCCGACCAAGACCGAGTGGCTTTATATACTGGCATCTCGAGTTGTCCAGGATATTCCACCTCTAGTTATGGGGGGGGGGAGGTGTTACCCCTCATAGATAGGGCGCACAACTTGGGCGTCCTCCTGGATGCACAGCTCAGTTTAGAAGAGCAGGTGGGAGCCGTGGCCAGGGGGGCATTTGCCCAGGTTCGCCTGGTGCGCCAGTTGCGCCCCTACCTGGATCGAGATGCCCTATATACGGTCACTCATGCGCTCGTCACCTCCCGTTTGGACTACTGCAATGCTCTGTACATGGGGCTGCCCTTGAGGACCACCTGGAGGCTTCAACTTGTCCAGAATGCAGCGGCGCGCGTTGTGATAGGTGTGTCCCAATACTCCCATGTTACACCCCTCCTGCGTGAGCTGCACTGGTTACCGGTTGCCCTCCGGGTGAGATTTAGGGTGCTGATGTTAACCTACAAAGCCCTTCATGGCTTAGGACCAGGATATTTACAGGAGATCCTGCTGCCAGCAACTGTTTCCCATCGTCCTGTGCGCTCTCACAGAGTGGGCCTCCTTGGGGTTCCGTCAGCCAGACAATGTTGGCTGGCATCCCCTAGGGGTAGGGCCTTCTCTGTGGGAGCACCCACCCTGTGGAACCAGCTCCCCCTGGAGCTTCGGGTGGCCCCTGACCTCCGCTCCTTCCGCCGGGGCCTCAAAACCTGGTTGTTCCAACGTGCTGACCTGGGCTGAGGGTGGGGAAGGAAGTTTTTAGACGACGGTTTTATTATTTTTAGTTTTAATTGGGTTTCTCATTTAATATAATCTATTGTGGTGAGAGGATAATTGGATTGGGTACACTGTTCCTGCTGATTGGCAAAGACACCTGCCTTAACATCATCTGGCTAAACAACCACTGGAGTTTCACGAACGGTGAGGCCACAGTGGCTAGTCCTGAAGGCTTTACCACCAGCCTCCTGGGCTGTCGTGAGAGGGCATCTGGGACATGGACTACCCAAATGATTAGTCCCATGCTGAGACTGAACTATCACCATCTGGACATTTCCCAACTATAGACCAATTTTCCCTCATTAGGAATACATCTGATGCTTTATGCGGTCTTACTGGCTGCGGATTGGCCTTAAGGGATACACCTTTATCCTGGACATGGCCTGCCAGACTTTCTCTGGCCTACCTTGAGGACTGATTTTGGAATCCAGAGAGGTGGTATGGCGGGGTGTGGGGCGGATCTGGGAAAGCATAGTAAGAGGGATTCCAAGGCTTCGTAATTAAATTTTTAGATCACTATTTAAGAGGGTTAGGGAAGGGGATGGATGATCGGCCCAGTTAAAACCAAAGGGGTGTCATTGGGATCTCCTCAGTCCAGGTTGGAAATGGGTTGCGGGAGAGGGTGGGGTTGGGGCTTTCTGGGATGCTGGGGAGGGGTTGGGGAGCAATCCCCACGGTGAAGGGGAATGGCAGTAGAGGTAAGAGTATCGGTTTCTGGGAGTGCCTCTGCTATCGGTGCAGTGCCCCACCCGCCGGTTCATTCTCGCATCCCTGGGGCTTGGAGGACCGAGTCCCTGGACTCAGGTTGGTCTATTTAAATGCCAGGTCTGTGGTTAACAAAGCTCCCCTCATCCGGGATCTGATTGAGGAGGAAAACGTGGACCTGGCCTGCATCACGGAAACCTGGTTGGGCCCAGAAGGTGGGATCCCTCTAGTGGATATGTGTCCACCAGGTTTCCGTGTGCTACACCAACCTCGAGTCCAGGGTAGGGGCAGAGGGGTGGCGGTTATAATCAGGGAGGCCTTATGTCCGAGGGAGACCACTGTCTCGAGATAGGCGCTGTGAATCTCTCCTCTGAGATTGGGCCCTGAAGGTCAGTTGGGTCTGTTGCTTACGCACTATCTCCCAGCTACGTGACAACAGCCCTGCCTGCGCTGCTGGATGTCCTCTCAGAGGTGGCGGTTGAGCTCCCCAGACTTATTGTACTGGGGACTTTAACCTGCCATCACTGGGAGGGCATCGGGTGGCGCAGGAGTTCATGGCCTCCATGGCACCATGGACCTGACTCAGGTAATACAAGGGCCGACTCATGAGGGGGACACATGCTTGACCTTGTTTTCATCTCGAGACAGTGGGGAAATGATCTGGGGGATCTCCAACTATACAACCCCTGCCATGGACGGATCATTCTCTCCTTCGACTGGCCTTCCAATATGCCACCCCTCGCCGCTGGGAGGCGGACCAATGAGATGGTTCCGCCCCAGGCCTAATGGACCCAGAAGGGTTCCAGACGGCGCTGGGTCAATTCCGCCTCCTTAGCTGACAGCTCGGTGGATGCCCTGGTGGACGCCTGGCAAATGGCTGCCGCCGGGCACTGGACCAAGTTGCCTTTGTGCCTCTTACCCGCTGCAGATCCCGATTAGCTCCCTGGTTTTCAGCGAGCTGCGGGAGATGAAGCGACGGAAGAGAGGCCTAGAGAGCTGTTGGAGATCCAGCAGGTCCGAATCTGACCGAAGCAGCTAAGATCTTATTTTAGATCTTATTTGCTGCAATGAGAGCGCAAACGTGCATACTTCTCCGCTCTCATTGCATCCGCAGATATCGCCCGCCTTGTTTAGGGTCTCCCCTCCTTAATCGGAGGGAGGGGGAGGACCCACTGCAGGGACGTGCCGAGGAGTTTAGTCAACATCTGACGGACAAGATCGCCAGATCCGACAGGCTTGGACTCCGACTGGGCAGAGTCCGGCAGGAGTGCGACAAGTGGTCTTAGAGATACCATCTGGGAGGAGTTTGATCCTGTGACTCCAAATGAGGTGGACAGGATCATGGGGAGGCTGAGTGCTGCCACGTGTTTATTGGACCCGTGTCCCTCCTGGCTGGTCTATGCCGCCCGGGAGGTCACATGAGGCTGGCTCCAGGCAGTAATCAACGCCTCTTTGAGTGGGTGTCTTCCCACCGCCTTGAAAGAGGCGGTGGTGAGGACCCTCCTCAAGAGGCCTGCCCTGGACCCAGCTAATTTGAACAACTTTCGTCCGGTCTCCAACCTTCGCTTTATTGCTTGTTGAGAGCGTGGTGGCTCAGCAGCTCCCACTGTTTCTGGAGGAAACCAACTATCTAGACCCATATCAATCGGGCTTCAGGCCCGGATACAGCACGGAGACGGCATTGGTCGCACTGGTGGATGATCTCTGGAGGGCATGGGGCAAGGGTTACTCCTCTGTCCTGGTCCTGTTAGATCTCTCAGCGGCTTTTGATACCATCGACCATGGTATCTTACTGCACGAGGGGTTGGGAGTGGGGGGCACTGTTTTACGGTGGTTCTCCTTCTACCTCTCAGGTCGCACGCAAGTAGTGTTGGCAGGGGGGCAGAAATCAGCCCCGAGACCCCTCCTATGTGGGGTACCTCAGGGGTCGGTTCTTTCGCCCCTCCTGTTCAACATCTACATGAAGCCGCTGGGCGAGATCATCCGTGGTTTTGGGGTGAGGTATCATCAGTATGCTGATGATACTCAGCTTTTTATCTCCACCCCAACCAACCCAGTGATGCCCAACGTGATGTCCCGATGTCTGGAGGCGGTACGGGTCTGGATGGGAAGAAACAGGCTTCGGCTCAACCCAGCTAAGACAGAGTGGCTGTACATACCGCATCTCAATTGTCCAGGAGATTCCATCTTTGGCTATGGGGGGAGAGGTGTTACCCCGTAGATAGGGCACGCAACTTGGGTGTCCTCCTGGATACACGGCTCAGTTTGGAGGAACAGGTGGGAGCTGTGGCCAGGGGGACATTCACTCAGGTTCGCCTGGTGCGCCAGTTAGGTCCCTATCTGGACCGAGATGCCCTGCATACAGTCACTCACGCACTCGTTATCTCCCATCTGGACTACTGCAATGCTCTTTACATGGGGCTGCCCTTGAGGACCACTCGGAGGCTTCAGCTGGTCCAGAATGCGGCAGCGCGGGTTGTGATGGGAGGTTCCCGATACTCCCATATTACACCCCTCCTGCGTGAGCTGCACTGGCTACCGGTTGCCCTCCGAGTGAGATTCAAGGTGCTGGCATTGACCTATAAAGCCCTTTATGGCATTGGACCAGGATACATGCGGGAGACCCTGCTGCCGATAACAGCTTCCCAACGCCCCGCGCTCCCATTGAGAGGGCCTGCTCCAGGTGCCATCGACACAACAATGTCGACTGGCGACCCCCAGGAGTATGGCCTTCTCGGTGGGAGCACCCACCCTATGGAATCAACTTCCCTGGAGCTCCGGACGCTCCTGACCTCCGCTCCTTCCGCCGTGACCTAAAAACTTGGCTATTCCAACTAGCCTACCCGGACTGATGGGGACTGAGGGAGGGTGTTAAATATATTTTAAAATATTCTAATTGACAAAGGAGACCTTGGTTTTTAATGTCCCTTAACATTTATGTAATTGTATTGGACTGTTTTAATTGTAAGCCGCCCTGAGTCCCTCAGGAGATAGGGCGGCATATAAGCCTAATAAATAAATAAATAAAATATGTTTTTAATTGTATATTTGTATTGTTTTATGATTGTACGCTGCCCCGAGTCCTTCAGGAGATGCGGCGGGTTAGAAATCCAATCAATCAATCAATCAATCGATCGATCAATCAATAGCTAACACGCTGTTCTCCAACCCATGTTGGCTTTGAAAATGGCTTGCAACAGCTAATTCATCCTCCGCCCGTCAGCTGGCTGTAGAAGAGGCTGGACGAGCGCCGAACAGCTGACCGGGATAGCAAAGCAATGTGGAAGACATCTAGCGCTCCGATAATGTGTCGGGCTGCAGGCATGCTCCCTGAGCCGGCAGTCGGTAGGTACTAGCAGGCATTTGAATGTATGGTGTGTGTATATGTGTGTGTGTGTGTGTTCCCTTCCAAGAAATTAGAAAATTAGTGTTTTATACTTACCTGTCTGAATCTTGTTTTGAATAGCTTCCAGATACAGCTTCATTTCATTAGCATCTTTTGATAGTATTTTATCAAGAGTCAAAACACTAGAATCCTTCAGTGTTATCATCAAGCAATACAATTTCCCTTTACTTTGTCGTACAACTACATTTTTTATATTATGGTTCAGCTAGAAAGAAAATACATGAAAACCATATATGAACAAACAAAAAAGCACATATGTATAAAAAAGCTTATAACATAGCCTGTGTATGTTCACAAACTCTATACACATCCGAGCACAAATTCTAAGCACAATGACACTTTATTTTCCCTTATTACAAAGGGAAAGCCTTTCTGACAAACAGGGTAATATTTACGTTTGTCTATATGACACCACAACAGAAAATGGGACTACCATTCTTCATTTTAAAACTGCTATCCAACTTTCAAACGATAATTCCCATTCTAGGTCTCTTTTTAAAAAAATTAATAGAGTAAAAAACAAATTGGATATTTCTCAGCTAAACATAAAACTATAGACAAAAGAAACTGGGTGCTCTAAAAGGTAGACAGAGGGTTAATTCAACCTTACTCATTTTATTCATTTAGTAGGGCTTACTCCAGTATGAACATGAAACATATATTTTGAAACTAACATAGAAATAATGCATATAAAGGAGCATCATCATAAAAATGAATCTTCAGTCTTTCAACACTAGAATTAAAACAAAATTAAGCAGTGATCAAACAGCTTTATCTTTAACGTCCTAATTTTTAAAATGCATGATGCTTACAAAAAAAACAAATTTAACATTTTTTCTTTAATAGACAAATCCACTGAATAATTCCCAATATAATAATGTCAGTGTTCTGGAAAAATGAATCTCTGAGGAAAATTCAAGTGACAGTTAAATTAATTTGAAAAAGCTATCATAAAGGCCCAAATAATAAAATTCTTCAAATAAAAAAGGATCTGAAAATCCAACTCACCGGAAATATTTTTGGAATTCCTCCAGCATTGTAGTGAACTACCAAAATCACTTTACTGTCTTTATCCACAATTTCAAATGTTCCTTCTTTCCATTTTGTAGTCCCGGTTTGTATGCTCCGCATGCGAACAGACCCATGTAATTTCAATGGAGTCATGTTTTCATACAAATATTTTATGAAAATAACGAAGACTACTTTTTAACACACCTGTTTTAAAAAATAAATTTAAGAAGTTGATTACTATGGTTTACATCTATTTCCAAACAAGAAGTTTGTACATTAATTTTCTAAAATGTGATTACCTCAACCCAAAATGCAGCCTGAATTTAACTGTGCTTGCTTACCAGTGAAACAAATACCATTGATATAATTAATTCTCCATGTCATTTGGGAGATCAATGCCCCATGAATCCCAAACTATTCCAGAATATTAAAAGACAGGGGAAAGTACATTGGAAAAAATGTTGAATGTTGACAAATTATCACAAATATAGCAGAGCAGAAATAAATCTGATATATTTTGATGAGTTACCAACTTCCAAGCATAACTGAATTGGATGAAGTGACTGAAAGAGATAACAGCTTTTCTAAAGAAATTTAGGAATACGTGGTGTGTAGATGTATACACATTGAATATTGTAGGATTGGTTTGCTAAAAATTAGCACTCAGTATTCAAGTGTATTATAAACCAATCCTACAATATTCAATGTGTTGAAGCTGACTAGAATCATGAGTTTAATTTTTCAGTTTACTGAATTTAAACACTTGTTGCAAAATGGCTTTTATTCTTAAAATCTTAATTAGAAAACAGATACACAGATTTTATATATCTACATTTTAAATATAACAGATTTCTATTGTATATTTTAAAAGAAAATAAAACTCCATTTTTAAGTTATACTCTTCTACAAAACAAGTATGAATTCTTCCATATATATTTTGGGAAACAATGTGTCACAAAGGACAAAAAATTGCAAAGTGGATTTTCAAGTAATGTAGTTAATCGCCACTGCTGAGATATGGGTTCAAAGAGACACAAATGCTAAAAAGATGTCAATAGATGCTAGTATGTCCTTATGACCATTTTTCTTATTCCTTCAACCCACGTACCCACAATGACTAATTGCAGTTGGGAATATTTATAATAAATATCGGGGAGTAATCCCCTTAAAATGTCAACTAACAATACAAAAATCAAAGGGTACGACAGGTAGTCTTTGACTTACAATGGCAATCAGGATACAAATGTCCATCAGTAAGTGATGCAGTCATTAGGCAAAACATCATGTGACCGCACTGCTTAGCAACAGCAGTTTCAGTAGCCTCAATTGCAGTCGTTATGCCAGGATAGCACTGTCAGTAGGTGAGGACCTTATGCTTCTCCTGTCCTACCATCTTCGCTTCAACTCCCCCAACCCAACTATCTCCCACCCGCATCTCTGCCCTTTTGGCAGCTCTGCCACTTACCCCTGCCACCCTACCCCACCTCCACCGATCTTTGCCATCTTCATCCTGCTTCTGGCCTGGAATCCAGAGCTGGCAAGGGTAGAGTCCTGGGATGTGTGTGGTAAGCACAACAGGGTGACAGAGTTTTGAGGCCAAAGGAATTTGCCATGCCCAGCCGAAGAAAGAGGCAACAGAGTTCTGCATCACTAGATAAGGCAGGAGTCGATGGCAACTCCAGCCACAGATGAAGGCTATATAAAGGTACTGTTTGAGGTGGTAGCAAAACCAAGGAAAACAGAGGGATGCAGGCACTTGTGGCACAGCATAGTCTGCAGCTTCTGTTGGAAGGCTCCTGGAAAACCAATCTGCAGGCTTCAGCAAGGGGAACGCTCATAACAAGCAGAACTTACCCAGACTCTCTGCACAACCCAGCCTGCAAAGCTTTGCAAAGGTCAGTAGCTTCCAATGCACTTAAACCTGCAAACTGGGTCTTCAGGGGCACTTTTAGAGCAGTCTCTGTTAGAAGCAGCTGGTTGCTCCTGAGGCTCACTGGGCTTACCTTCATTTTTTCAGCACCATTGTAATTTTGAATGGTAATTCAACAAATAGTCACAAGTTGAGACTACCTGTATAAACCAAATATTGACTGGCAGAATAAAATTTCATCTAAACTAGGATAAACACACAGTTGATTCCCTGTGTGTTCATTTTCTTCTCAGAAAACCAGTTCACAGTATAGTATACAGTATATCTAATGCTTCAAAGGCAGCTTCCAAAGTTTCAAAGCAGCAAGCAGATGAACACAAGGCACCTGCAGCCAGGATGTGCACTTTCTATGGTGCCCAATTTTAAAAGTTTTGAAGTAGTTTATCAGTAGACAAGTATCATCTATATGAATCTTTTCCTTCAACTCCATTTCCACCCCAAGGAAAATTTTACATGCCAGGTTTCTGCTACAGATGTAACAGCAAAGTCAATAGGCCAGCAACTACCCTGGTGGTCAACCTTTGAGGCATTTTGTGTATAGGATAAGGAGCCCTTGTTGGAGAAAATGAAAGATAAAGGTTTAGATTTCAATCTGGAGCAGCAAAAAGTCAGATGGGGTGATGGGAAGAAAGATAACAGAGGAAGACTATGAGGAAGTCGAGGGACTACAGGTAATCCTCGACTTACCACAGTTCATTTAGTGACTGTTCGAAGTTACATCGGCACCGAAAAAAGGGACTCACGACCATTTTTCACACTTACAACCGTTGCAGCATCTCCATGGTCATGCAATCCACTTTCAGATGCTTTGCAACCGGTTTACATTTATGACGGTCGCAGTGTCCTGTCACAGGGTCACACGATCCCCTTTTGTGACCTTCCAGGAAGCAAAGTCAACGGGGAAGCCAGATTCACGCAACAACTTTAACAACTGCAGCCATTCCCTTCACACCCGTGGCAAGAAAGGACGTAAAATGGGGCCACGTCCACTTGGGCTCGATCGTGGTCGTAAGCTGAGGACCATCCATATACCAGGGAGCGGCGAGCCCATGTCATCACACCTCTCTGGACCCAACCCCGCCACCCACCCCCATGAAGAAAGATGCGCCCGCTGCCTTCCCAGCTACTTACGTGGTAGAATACAAGCAGCTTTTTTTAAATACACCGTTGAGGTTGTGTTGCACTTGGGCGGGCGAGAAGGGGAGGGGGGAGGAAAGCAAAGCAGAGTTCCCAGGTGTAAGAAATTGGATTTCGCCCCGTTCGCGAAGCTACAAGTGGGGTCAGCTGTGGAGGCTCCAGCGTGCCACACCAGTTCAGCAAACAGCTCTCTCCCACCCGCCCCCGGTCCCTTGCGGCATCCTCTCAACCCTTCACCTTTCGTATCTGCTCCAAAGACATCCCCTCACCCACCCCCGGGCTAATTCAATAGGGATGGCGGAGGCGGCGGAGGCACTCCCCCCCCCCGCTTACCTTCGTAGGCGCTTCTCAAGCCTCTCTTTGTATAAACGCCGCCGCCTCTCTTTCCGTTCGGGGTGGTGGTGCGGTGCCTCTCTCCTCCTTCCCCCCTTCCTTTTTCTACCTCACGGCGCGTGCCAGCCCAGCTTCGGCAAGCGGACCTCAAAGCGGAGGAGCCTCCTCCCCCTCCCCTTTCGGTTTTGTGGAAAAGGGCAGCTGGCGGGAACCAGATCAGCCGCGCGAACGTCCGTCTGACGCAAAGACGCACGTGAAAAAGAAGAAGGGGGGAAAGGTGGGGAGAGAAACAATCGCGGGTGAGAAACGAAGAGGAAGACCCCTCCTCTCTCCTTACGTCATCACGGCGACGGCCGGCTGCTTTTCCCGCCGCAGACCTCCACGCGGATGACGGCAGGAGCAACTTTCCTCGAGACTACAGTACTCTACTTAGTTCGCGGGGCCGAGTGACGACTCTCTCGCGCTCGGCCTTCTGCGCACGCGCGCGGGGAGGGAAAGAGGAATCGGGCTCTTTTTTTTTTCCCTTCCAGTGCGCGGTTTTTTGAAGAGTGGCTTCAAAGCGGCCACGACGCATGCGCTCCGCCCCTCCTTTTTCCCCTTCCCTCGGGCCCAAGCAGAGGTCAGAGGTCACGACGGTTGGCAAGAGCGACGGAGCCAGAAGGGCCGAGAGGAAGAGGCGGTGGCTTGCGCTCGGATCCATGATGGCGGCAGCTGAAGTTGAAGCGGCCTCCTGAGCTCGAAGAAGTCCCGACCATGCACAGTTTGGCCACGGCTGCGGTAAGGCCAAGTTAGGCCCGATGTTGATTGCGCCTATGGAGGGGAACGAGAGAGGCCTGTTTGCGGAGCCACTCATTCCTCTCATATGGGAGGAGGATGAGCTTAAAAGGGAAGGGGGCTCCGAGACCAAACCGTCCGGGGTTTTTTTTTCCCGCCAAATTGTCCTCGATAAGAAACGCTCATCCTTTCCTGCGCCCTCGGCTCCCTGTTCCTCCGGTCGCCGCCCATCAGGAGCTGAGCTTGTCTACGGGAAACGAGAGTAGTGCGAGCTTGCAGCGACTTGGTGGTGATGGTTGCGTGCATTTCCATATGCTAAACTATGCGGGTTTGTATTTGCCGGTGCATAACGCCGGCACATAGGAACGTGGCTCCAGAGAATTAGTGATTTGGAGGAAGCTTGTTAAGGACCAGCTGCTGGGCGTGTAGATCCTAGATAAAGTTCTGAGGATGGTATGTCGAATTATCTGCAGTCATTTAGTGTTATTCGTGTGCCTTTTAATTAAAAGTTTTAACAAAAGGTACTGTTTGGGGAGCCTATTAGTTATGGTTGCATGAAAGTAACCCGAATAATTAAAAAAATATTCTAAGTACACATATATATGATGTAGCTTTGAAATGGCAGTAGGTTGAGTTAAAGTTTCTACCAGTTACTTCTCAGCAAAGTAACAATAACTTGATGGAAGTTTAACTAAATAAAAGCATTTGAATAGGTAGTTGTGAAAAGCAAGATGCCATTTCTCTGTTAAAACCTGCAGTTGTAGATTCCTTTTCTAGGTATCAATGGAAAATCAAGGCCTCTTGTGTACTAATCTGCACTTTGCATACTGTAATGGTGGAATATAAAACTTTGGAAGTAATGAAAAAAACATAATTCTTCGTTAGTACCTGATACAGGTAGTTCTCAGCTTATGACTGCAATTGAGCTCAACATTTCTGTTTCTAATAATTAATAATAATAATTAAGTGAATTAATTTAATAATTAAGTGAATTTTACCCTGTTTTATGACCTTTCCTGCCACAGTTGTTAAATGAATCACTGCAGTTGTTATTAACATGGTTAAGTGAACAAGGATTTTGCTTGTTAAAAGGTTGCAAAAGGTAATCAATGACACTGCAACTGGTCATAAATAGGTGCCAGTTGCTAAGTGCCTGACTTTTGGTCATGTGACCACAGGGATGCTGTGACACCCATATGAAAAACAGCCGTGTCACTTTTTTCAGTGTTGTAATTTTGAATTGTCACTAAACAAATTATTGTAATCCCGGGCTATCTGTTCCAGATTCTTGTGAATGTTGGTGTGAAAAGACTTAACCTCAACTCTCTATTTAAAAGAGCAGAGCAAAATTTTTGCTATACTATAGAACAGAGGTGTCAAACTGGCGGACCAGGGGCTGGATGCATCAGGTACAGACCACGCCCACCCTAGCTCTGCGACAGGAAAAATGTCATGATACCTAACGTGACATAGCAAGTTTGACACCAGTGCTGTAGAACATGGTGTCACGAAAGGAAATACACCTGAATGTAGTTAACACTTCACAACAACTCTCCCTGACTTTCTATTCATGTAAATACTTTTGCTTTTATCATGTCTGTAAGCTGCTTCATATATTGTCTTTTGTTCTACTTTGAAAATTTGTCACTTTATTTTTTAGGATCTTGAACCTCTTCCTTTGTATTGGTCACTCATTTTTATCCAGTCCATGTTATCACCCATTCTTTCATGAGTCTATATCTTGTTTTCCACAAGTATGTTGTCCCAAGGTTTTCACGTTCCTTCTGACTTACCATAGATTCATAGTTTGGCACCAATTTATTTTCAGTCTTCCACCTCTCTTCTCTGTCCTGTATTACTGAGGCTGTCAGCTTTTTCTTTTTTTAACTAGCTCACTATTGAATATAAAGTCATATCCGTACTCAGTGACTTCTTTTTGATACAGTGTGTACTAGGGCATCCAATACACTAATTAAATTCTGTTTATGGCATTTGAGGATACAAACAAAAATTTTTAAGATCTCCACCTTAACAAATTCACTTTTGTTCCTTTCCCATCTTGGTTCATTTGAGCTAACCATGGGATTGATTGGGGAGCTCCACAGAGTAGGATGCATCTTTGCATGATGGACTCATGCCACTAGCCTTCAAAGAGGCAGAATTTCTGAAGAATGCCACATAATCTGCTGCTTACCCTATTTCAATTGAAGTATTAATTACCTGAAGTTGATCACAATTAAAAAGTTTCCTTAAGTGTGTTCTCTCTTTTTAAAGCCGGTGCCAACGGCACTTGCACAGGTTGATCGAGAGAAGATTTACCAATGGATTAATGAACTATCCAGTCCTGAAACTCGTGAGAATGCACTATTGGAGCTGAGTAAAAAACGAGAGTCTGTCCCTGATCTTGCCCCAATGTTATGGCACTCGTTTGGCACAATTGCAGCTCTGTTACAGGTAGGTTGAATGCAACTTTTAATTGAGATAGCTTGCCCACCTATCTTAAAAAGAAATTGATTTTGCATATATCTAGATACAAGTTGCTCACACTACAACTTTATACTTCAGCTGAGAAAAGGAATACATGACAATACACGCCAGACTAATCTTATTGCATTCTTCAACAAAGTGACAAAATTAGTTGACCAGAGTAATGCTGTCGATATAATTGTGTTGATATAATTTACTTGGACTTCAGTAAGGCATTTGATAAAGTAGACCATAACCTACTACTAGATAAAGTAGGAAAATGTTGGTTAGATAGCATCACCACTAGATGGATTTGTAACTGACTGACCAATTGCACTCAGCGTGAAGTCCTCAATGGAACTGCATCTACATGGAGGGAAGTATGCAGTGGAGTACCCCAAGGTTCTTTGTTTTAGGCCCAATATTCTTCAACATCTTCATCAATGACTTGGACAAGGGGATAGATGGGGAACTCATCAAATTTGCAGATGACACCAAGCTGGCAGGAATAGCCAACACTCCAGAAGATAGGCTTAAGATACAGAAGGATCTTGATAGACTTGAATGCTGGGTGCTATCTAACAATGAAATTCAATGGTGAAAAAAGTAAAGTTCTACATTTAGGCAAGAAAAATCAAATGCACAGGTACAGTATATGTGGTACCTTGCTCAATAGTAATAACTGTGAGAGCGATCTCTGAGTCTTAGTGGACAACCATTTAAATATGAGCCAGCCGTGTGCAGCAGCTGCCAAAAAAGCCAAGACAGTTCTAGGCTGCATAAACAGAGGGATAGAATCAAGATCACGTGAAGTGTTAATACCACTTTATAATGCCTTGGTAAGGCCACACTTGAAATACTGCATTCAGTTTTGGTTGCCACGATGTAAAAAAGACGTTGAGACTCTAGAAAGAGTGCAGAGAAGAGCAACAAAGATGATTAGGGGACTGGAGGCTAAAACATACAAAGAATGGTTGCAGGAACTGGGTATGTCTGGTTGGAGGAAAAGAAGGACTAGGAGACATGATAGCAGTGTTCCAATATCTCAGGGGCTGCCACAAAGAAGAAGGAGTCGAGCTATTCTCCAAAGCACCTGAGGGCAGGACAGGCAGCCAGGGTGGAAAGTAATCAAGGAGAGAAGAAACTTAGAACTAAGGAGAACTTTCCTGACAGTTAGAACAATTAATCAGTGGAACAACTTGCCTCCAGAAGTTGTGAATGCTCCAACACTGGAAAGTTTTTAAAAAGATGTTGGATAACCATTTGTTTGAAGTGGTGTAGAGTTTCCAGTCTAGGCAGAGGTTGGACTTAGAAGACAAGGTCCCTTCTAACTCTGTTATTCTATTCTAATATAGTGACAGTTGCCTTGAACCAAGTTCCAAAGGAACTTGAAAGATAGTAATAAAGAATTTGGGATATCCAAATCAAAACTATGAAAGTCTCCAAAATCAGAATTCATGTAATTGCTATATTTTATATCTTCAGCTTTTTTTTTAATGATTTGCTTTGTCTAGTCAGTATTTGAGCAAAAAATGTAACAATTCTTTCTATCAATGGATCATAACTAATTAGTGGGTGTTTGGTAATGCTTCATTAAGAAATATTTTCACGCTAGTGTTTTTTTTCTTTTTCATAGGAAATTGTAAATATCTACCCATCTATAAATCCACCAACTTTGACAGCTCATCAATCCAACAGAGTATGCAATGCTCTGGCACTTTTACAATGTGTTGCATCACATCCAGAAACCAGGTATACATGCTTTGCGTATAGACATTGTGGGAATCGTAATCATTAGCTAATAAAGGTATCTTCATATTTAAATAGTTATTTTAATGTAAGTTATAAGAAAAGGTATCTCTTCCTGATTGCTGTTTTGTCAACTGCACTTTTCCTTCATGTCTAGGTCAGCTTTCCTTGCTGCACATATCCCTCTCTTCTTGTATCCCTTCTTGCACACTGTCAGCAAGACTCGTCCCTTTGAATATCTGCGACTCACAAGTCTTGGAGTAATTGGTGAGCTGCTTTTTATGCTACTTACGATAAATCCTTGCTTTTGAGAAATGAAGAATAATCTAGATTCATCAATAGAAAGTATAGAAAAGCATTGTATTAATTCGGGTGGGACTTTTCTGAAATTTGGCTTGAGAGTTTAAAACTATGTGGAATTATATGGCAGATTGTCAGTGTTAGAACTTCCACATTGGCAGTACATCTGAAGGGTAAACATGTTGAGAAAAGCTATACTAAAACGGTCTATGCCACTAGATTTCTGACATTTATCACAAATGCCAGCTCAACTAGAAGAAAACTTAGGGGATCCAGATTAGTCCCACATGTATGCTCCACTGCTGCATTTTTTAGTTCTTTTTAAGTCCATGTGATTTATTTTACAAATTAATTAATGTAAAATGGAAGTCCTCAAAATATTGATGGAGCTGATATAACTTTGTTTTTATTTTATGTGGTTTAAATGTGCCTATAGGTCCCATTGGCAGTTTTGACAAAAACCACTTTAAAATTTTATTTGATTCATCTGAAGTTTTCCATAAGCTCCCCCTCGTTTGTGGGGGCTTTCTCCAAAAGGCTCATGATGCAAACACTCCATGTCAAAATCCTACTTGGATTTGGGGACAGACCTTTTTCAGCCAGCACCCAGGAACCAAAGGGAAATGTTTTGGCAGGCAGCAGCTTATGGTGTTCCCTGCCAGCTTCCCCATTGACTTCTGGAAAAGCCAGCAGAGAAGATTGCAAATGATGATCACATGATTATGTGGTGCTTGGCAATCTGTTGTAAGTGGAAGGGATTGCCAAGGGCCCAGACTGTAATCACTTGATTTAGGATGATGCAGGAGCCATAACTTCAGGCATGTGTCATAAGTCCCTTTGTTCAGCACCATTGTAATTTTAAAAAGTTGCTTGTTAAGCATGGACCACCTGTACCATCTATGAATTGTTTTTATGATCAATCCTTAATAAGATAATGAAACAGATTTTTTAAAAAAACATATCGAGTTCCATATTGACTCACCACATTTAAATCACAAGTTCATTTTTTATACTCTGCATAGCTTCTGGCTTAAGAAACTACAGCCCATCATGCCTAAGCCTCAGTTAAGCTCTGGAGTAAGGAACAGCCAAGGAGAGCAGAATGAGACAACTCACTGCTGCCAACTTGCCATGGCAAACTCACCATGGCCAACTAGCTACGGGGCAACTTGCCACAGGATAATTTAACAATTCAATTTAATTATTTAAAATAAACTAAAAACTATTTTAATTTTTGTCATTCCCATTTCATTCTGTCCCTCCTTTTGCAGACTTTCTTTAACGATTCCATTCTACTATTTCTTTGATACTGATGTAACTCTTGTTCTACAGCAAGTTGTCCCATGGTGAGTTGGCTATGGCAAGTTGTCCTGTGGTGAGCTGGCTATGGCGAGTTGTCATAAACCCTCCTGATTGCTGCCTATCAGCAACATCCTTGTTGGGAGGTCAGCATTATCCAATGGCTGCTATGTTCCTTGGCCTTCAGATCTACTAGCTGTTCCCATGGTTGCAGAATAGAGGCAGAATCTGACCCTTTACAAAAAGTTGATGACCCCTGGAATAGCCTCTTATATCTGATGTAAGAGTTTTATGTAGTATTTAAAAGGGTCCTTTGATTTGTAAATGATGTGATGTCACAATTTTTCAAATGTTTTTTATAGTTTAGATCAGGCATATCCAACCTGTGACCCTGAACAGGGCTAGTAATATAGCCCCGCAAGGAAATAAAAATATTTAAAAAATAAAGGAAGTTTGTTATTTATATAAGTTAACTATATTACATATTTACATGTGGCCCAAGACATATCCTCTTCACTCCATGCAAGCCAAAAGGTTGGACAATCATGGTCTAGATTGTTAAGATTGAATATTTGGTGGCTTTGGTGGCTCAGGCTGTTAAATGCCTGCTCTTAAGATCCAGCTGTCTACAATTACTGTAGGCTCGAATCCCACCAGGCTCAAGGTTGACTCAACCTTCCATCCTCTCGGGGTAGGTAAATTGAGGACCCAAGATTGTTGGGGGCAATTAGCTGACCTTGTAAAAATGCCGCTTAGTAATAAGCAGGCATATACAATGGAATGAAGGCTATTGCTGAGCACATTGGGTTGTGCTCCAAACAATTGTAAGCCGCCCTGAGTCTTCGGAGAAGGGCGGCATATAAATGTAATTAAAAAAAAAAATATGCTTAAGAAGAAATAATTACATATCTTATTTGAAACAAAGTTGAAATTTCTGACCATTTTTTTCAATGGACTATATTCAAAGGGGAAAAATGTTCCATCAGAAATCATGTCTCTAGTTCTACAAATCTTTTCTGTAATTCTGTCCACTCATTTAAAGTTTGGTCAATGGAGGAATAAAAGATAGCAAGGGCCTGTTAGTTGTAAACTTCTATAGTGAATTTTAGATTTGTGACAGCAGACATTTATTTATTACAATCATGGAACAATGATTTTGCCTTGATAAATTTAATTTGTATCATAAATCAACATTATTTCTGATTAATGTAGACATATTGTTTGATTAATTGAAAAATACAAACGTAACACTTGAGCACAATTAGTTGAAATTGGTTTGTGGTTCAATCATCTTTCCATTAATAAGTTATAATTTACCAATTTTCTTTTAGCTGTAGTCAATTCAACTTCCATTAGATTATTGTCAAACTATATGAAATTTTATCTGATCTTTCTCTGTTTTTAAAGGGGCTCTTGTGAAAACAGATGAACAAGAAGTTATCAATTTCCTACTAACAACTGAAATTATCCCTTTGTGTTTGCGGATCATGGAGTCTGGCAGTGAGCTTTCCAAAACGGTATTGCTTTCATTATTAATGAAATTATTCCAACTTCATGGTTGTTTTCTTTTACTTGCCTGTACATCTTATTTCTACAATACACCCAAAGTTAGCAAGTTAGTTATTTCAACCAAGAGAGTGCAGATGAACCTGTTCAAAATTGTCGTGAATTGTCTGATAGTGAACTTTTAAAAATGCTATTGCTTTTAATTCTTTGATTGTGTTTTTTCCATTCAAATTATTGATACTCCAGTGCAAAACAAACTTGCTTCCCATCTAAGATTAGCAAGTTATTTTTTTCCTCTACAAAGTGATTGAAGATGTGGCTTTCAAATTGTCATGATTCCCTGCTTCATTTAAAAAAAACATTGCTATGAAAACAAAATCATGGATGCCTGTTCTGCATCTTTCATTTTTCATTTCAAAGTAGTTTTATACTTATTCATACCATATGTAAATTTTAAATTATTATGATAGTATCACTCTTCCTCCTCTGTTGAGGGAGGGGTGTTCAAAGAATCCATCAATGTTAGAATTGACCTCCCCTCCCTCAACAGTGGGGGAGGAATAAGACACCACCTATCTGTAGTCTACGACACAGCCTTTTTTCAGCAGTTCCAAGATCCCACAGCCAATTGCACCCATATTCAGGTGACCCTGAGGGACAGATAAACTCCCAAGTGGCCTCAACAGCTCTCAGACAGAGTGCTAAGGACCAGATGATTGCAAAGAAATACAATCCTTTCATTCCCACCCCGCCCGCCCCCCCAAATCCTATCAGAACCTATCCTTCCGTCCTGCCACCATCACAACTGATGAAGCTTCTTAGATGAGAACCAAATGTTTTCTTCTTCCTTGAGGAAAAAATAGTCCAGTTGCCTTTTGAAAAAGCACCTTTCAGATTACTTTGAGATGACTTTTGGTTGTATGTGAAGGAATGGTATAGTTTCTAGATGCTGCATCACAGTCTCTGTTGAGATTCCTGAGAGTGGTGGTTCCATGGGTGGTCCTATGATTTGTTGTTACATTGGTCCATGAAACTGAAAGTAGGCATTGAGGCAGAGTTTGATGAGGTCCACAATTCTGGATATTTCAGTCTTAGTGTATTTGGTTAAGTTGGGTGTGTAGTGTAGTACTGTTGCCTGGATTGATTTGCTAATTCTGGGACTCTTTGAGTGTAAAGTCTGCTGTATATATCTGTACATTTGAAACTGTTTATCTCTTACCAGCTTAATAATTACATTTATACACTGCCCAAATCCTAAACACCTTAGGTTGCTTGTAATTTAAAAAAAATTAACATGTGACAAACATGGCCAACATCTTACAGCTTGATGATTGATAGTATTTTATGGTATTAGGAAAGATAGTGGCGATAATATTCTTTTCTCATCTAGTCTTTTTACTGTGTTTCATGGAGATTGGATTCAGTTTACAGTATGTAATTCTGAATCCGCAGATTTAAGCATTTAAGTATTTGGCTTTGGTGATCAAGATACTCAGATCTGCCCTAGTCCTGCACCATTTTCAACTCAAGCAGTTACTCAGCCTGCTTTTCTGTCTTTTCTCTCTTTCAGGTTGCTACTTTTATTCTACAGAAGATCCTATTAGATGATACGGGATTGGCATACATCTGTCAGACTTATGAGCGATTTTCTCATGTTGCAATGATACTGGTAGGCTGCTGTGTTTGTAAAAACTTAATAGCTCAAGATAGGATCCTAGTTATTATGTTTGAAGCTTTGCATGGCATGGAGCCATATTTTTATAGGATCATTCCCCCTGATGTTCCACTATGCTGGACAGGGTGGATAGTTCCAGGTCTCTTCCATTAAATGTCATCAGCAGGACCTAGGAAGTGCACTTTCTCCATAGATGCCTCTGCCCTGTGGAGTACCCTCCCCTCTAAGGTCCAGCAGCTCTCCACCTTGAAGGCCTTGAAAAGCTAGCTGTTCCCCCAAGAGCTGGGTTAGGGTCAGGCTGGATCTCTATAAATGTGCATGTTAATATCTGGGGGAGTGTTGTTTGAGGGCACTGGGAGTTGTCTTTGATCATTGTTTATATGTTCGCTTTTGTTTTGGGAGAGCTGTCTTGGGTACATACATACAATGGACTACTAATTATGTTCTTCAAATAAGGTTGAAGGGCCTTGGTGGTGCAGGCTGTTAAATGCCTGCACTTAAGTTCCAGCTGCCTGCAATTAGTGCAGGCTCGAATCCCACCAGGCTCAAGGCTGACTTAGCCTTCCATCCTCTCGGGGTAGGTAAATTGAGGACCCAAGATTGTTGGGGGCAATTAGCTGACCTTGTAAAAATGCCGCTTAGTAATAAGCAGGCATATACAATGGGAGGAAGGCTATTGCTGAGCACACTGGGTTGTATCCCAAAAATTGTGAGCCGCCATGAGTCTTCGGAGAAGGGCGGCATATAAATGTAATTTTAAAAAAAGATAAAAGAAATTATATATACTAAATAATAGTAGGTGTAACATTTTGCAGAGAATTATATGAAAAGCTGTCTTGCTACCTGGAAAGGCTTTACGTCGAATTGAGCACTGGACAGCAAAGGCGTTGAAGAATGACTATGAGGGGGTCAATATGTTTCTTCATTATTCTTGCTTTCTGTTTTAATCTAGGGCAAAATGGTCTTGCAACTTTCCAAGGAGCCTTCTGCCAGGCTGCTGAAACATGTGGTCCGTTGTTACCTTCGCCTTTCCGATAATCCAAGGTAGACATCTTAAAAGTTTCTAGGGGTCTTTTGATTAGGTTAGGGAGAGTGTTACACTTGGAACTAACCGTAGTTGCAGTTTAAAGTGCTAGGTAGTAATCCAGTTCCTTCCCATATGCAGAGCATCTTTCAAGTGAAAACTGATTTCCCTCCAAAATTAGTACTATTACTTGAGAGTCCAGATGTATTCTTAGGCTTCCTCACAGAGATTTTAAACAGCAACGAACAAATTGTTTAAACAGATGAAATAAATGCAGTACTGGCTGAACCTATGATCATAAAATTCCAAGATCAGGAGATGGGTCTTTTATGAGCAGCAGGGGCCAAAGGAAGCTTAGGAAAACTCTTCCCTTTTTCTAAGCCACTTCCAGAAAACAAGGTTACCTCATAGCTACCTTATAGGAAGTGCTGTGCTGTCATCTTTTCATTCCAAACTAGTATTTACTGGTTCAAGGCTACCAATCGACCTAGCCTTTTACAGAGTCCAGGTGCATTTCTACAATTATTTAGTTAAGTAGCAGTCATGAGCAACAATTAACATCTTCCAGATGTTAATATTCAGCATTCCAGGGACTGTGATAGGACAGGAGAAGGATGCAGGGTATAGAGATGCAACGTGATACCTGGACCAACTTTGTTCCTTACATGAAGGACAGTAATTGTATACCCAGGTGAGGGGCATGCTCCCCTCTTGTCTCTGTGAGTTTATTTGTTGGCCCTCCTTTTTCTTGTCTCTTGATGTAGGGCACGGGAAGCCCTCAGGCAGTGCCTTCCTGATCAGCTGAAAGACACCACCTTTGCCCAAGTTCTGAAGGACGACACCACTACCAAACGTTGGCTAGCCCAGCTGGTCAAGAATCTCCAGGAAGGCCAAGTCACCGACCCCAGGGGTATCCCCCTTCCTCCACAGTGACAGCCAAGGAGGTGGCAGAACCCAGGAGGAAACAGCTCAGGTTTACAGAGAGCCAGGAACCAATGACCTCTTCCAAATCCTGTCAGGCATGTGTGGACAGCTCACTAGACTGTCAGTAGTCACCTGGACTGCAGGCTCTTTCTATAGCAACTTCTCACCATGTCTTTGAGGATTATGACACCAGCAAACACAGTCGGGACAGACAAGCCTATTTGAAGGTGTGGGCTTCATTGCAATGATCAGTTGAACAGTGAGCTGGGCACTGCCTGCCTGGTTCAGCTGAGCCGGCTTGGAAAGTGTTCCCCAGTTTTCTTGTGGTTCACTGTTTACATGTAAGTTCAATAAATGTTGATCTGGTCATTTGACCCTCTTACGAGTACCTTTGGAGCTGCATCTAGCTGTAAACAGGGAGGCCTCTTTGTTTCTTCCTGCCTAAAAATGGCATTTTCATAAGTCTCCTGATTTGTTCTTTTTCATATGGTTGGCCACTGGGACTCGGGTTCCTTAGACTTTTATCTCTTGGGGAAACGGAGGAGACAATAACATATCCTCAGCTTCCCAAAGGATTGTTCCTAGCACATCAGAAAGCAATGGTTTTTTTTTCCCCATCGTATTCTTCTGGCCATTACTTAGAACAGTTTTAACTCTGACGGCAGTTGAAATGGTGTCAAATTTTCCATGGACCCACATCTGCTAACATTAGTCTGTGGGAATCCATAATACCACAAAAGGAGTACTGTTCCTTTAACATTCAGACACTATTGGAAGAAAAGACTGTATGGCTGCTATGGTTTTTTATTGCAGTTAATGCCTCGGTTTAATATAGAATGAATTCCAGGGTGGATAAATCAGACTGACCAAGAGCTACTTCAAGCATTTCAATCAACATTTGCAAGCATTTCAGCCTTACAGACAAGGCTGAAAAGTGCAAGGGCTCTCATGCTCTTTTTCTTTCCTTGCAACACAGGTCTTCACTTTGTGCCCCAGTTTGTAGGTGCCTGCCACAGCTGAGGAACCCATTAAGCAGTCCGCAGAGGCAGCCTTTCCCCTGTTCTAAATGGGAGTAGCAAACAAAACAAAACAAAAAGGAAATTTAGAGAGAGGGAACCTTCCAGGCTCTTAAGTCAGTTGCACAACACCTATGAGCGGGTGGTGTGTACGCCTTTGACCTTAGCTAATGATGCTGCTTGGGTGGGAACCCATTCTCCTTTTACCCATTCCCATTTTCTTTCCCCCTGCTTCCCCAAATGGCTGGCCAGGCCAAGCCAAGAGTGTAAACACTTCTGTCTCTACATAGGTTGCTTTTGCTCTTAACAGCAGCTCCCTGTTTTAAAACAGCCTTGTTTTTCATCCCTGCCTTGAGTGGACTTTACCAACTGCTTCTGTTTTGTAACTTGAATAAAAAATAAGCCAAATCAATCCTGACCCTCTTTGATTCACTCTTAACTTAATGCCACTCGGGTCCCAGAAGCAATATTGTATTTCTCTTTGGGGTGGACTCTGAGGGGAGTGATAGATCCCTCAAAGTTAAGATGAAAGAAATGTTAGCATTTTAGGATAAAGGAATTTAGAGGGGGGGAGATCGGGAGGGGGGGAGGGATTGTAGTTGTAATCAACATAGACCAATGAAGTGACATTTATTATGTTTAGCAGTTCAACGTGGTTTTAGCCAGACAGTCATAGTTCAAGAGTACGTTTTCATCCATATTGCATAGCAGTTGATAGTCTTGACAGTCCTGCCAAATTAAGCTATATGGTCTTGAACATATTTACATGTAGACCTTGGGTTACATGTATGACAACTGGGCTGGGATTGCCACTTCTAAATCATGCGGTTGTAAAGTATGATGTCACATGACTGCGTTGCTTAGCAACAGCAGTCTTCGTTGCCAGGATAACCCCAAGATCCAGAGTTGTTAAGCGGGAAGAATTGGGAATCCCAGGTAAGGGTGCTAAGGAGGTCTTCTGCATGGGCAGGCCAGTGAGGGAAAAGGCAGGCTAGAGGGAGCTGCAGGGGGATGTGAAACACAGCAGGTAGGTTGGCTGCAGCCATAGGCAAAGCCTGGAGGAAGCAAGCAGGACTGGCAGGTGTGGGCTGGCACTGGGGAGCATGGATGGGCTGGTGGACACACTGCAGTGGGGTTCCTTGGGGAAAAGAATGGAGCAACTTGTGATCTCCCCTGCTGGCTTTCCCGTTGGCTTTGCTTGGGGGAAACCAGCTGTGAAAGTTGCAAATGGTGATCACATCACCTTGCCTCACTTTGATCATTTTGTGCTACAATAAGTTTGAATGGCCACTGGTCATAGGTGAAGAACTAAAGTACCTGTATTTTTGAGCCACATAGATGATAGAATTAATGATCCTAATGGGCCAATTGACTTTTACATCCAAAGCTGTGGGTTCTAATGTCCATAACTGTTAAATTCTTGAATAAGGTAGTTTAAAACATTTTTGCCTCCAGTTTTCCTCATTTCCGCATATGGAACAAAATGTGTACTGTAGTTTGATAGTTTATTTGGAATGTCAAATATTTGAAGGGGCCCAATTTGAGTGTTCTTGATTGCTCCAAGACTACAACAGGATTCTTCCTTGTCTAACTTGTAATAAGTTATTTCCCTCCCCCATCTTTTTCCAGACTAAAATGTCAGAAACCTATTAGGTCCTAGCTGCTATTAGTTTAAACAGGATGAGCTTATTTGGGAATGGAGGCTTGAAAGAGAGAAAAAGCAATTAACCATACCACCAGATAGAAAAAGAGCTCACAGCCACCTGCCTCCCAGCATACCAAATTAGTGCTTTTTTAAAATTTATTTTGCTCCCAGAAAGAGCTCTTGTGTCTAGATGGGTGGGAGCTGGCTGTTTTCTGTGTTTTGCAGGCAGATAAGCAGGAATAAACGTATGCATGTGCATTCATTTGCTTCATTCCCCCTCTCCCCAAGGACTGCTAATACCATTGGAGTTGGAGAAATGCAAAAGCTACCAGGAGTTTGTTGGCTTGTGTTGTTTTGATGAACTTTGATTTGCAAATGTATTCTCTCCATGTTATCTTGCCACGAGGAAACGAAGAGAATTTTCCTTTTTAAATTTATTTATTTATTTATTTATTTGGAAACAAGCACCTGCTGTTCAAGTAGATCTACAGAGAAAGAAGAATATAGTTAGTGTTTTGGGGGGCTTGCTTCTAGCAAGCAGGCTGGAGGGAAAAAAGTGCCTCCAGAAAATTCACCAACAGGATTACTTTTTTAAAAAAAAAATTTAAAAAAATCTTAAAATTTCTTTTTTAGGAATGATTCAAAGGTTAATTGATGTTGTTCCATAATCTAGTTAAGCAAATTGAAATGTTCATTTCAGGAAATTAAGGCGTTACTTTTGGTGGGGAGGTAGGGTAACAAATGCACATCTAAACATTTCAGTTGTTGCTTTAATGGGTTTTTTATGAGCTTATAATACAGCACATAAACAAAATACAAAAGTTAATAGGGAAAATAAGGGAGGGAAAAGGGAAAGAAAAGGAGAAAAAGAGAAAAAAGGCACAGACTTCTGACTCCCTTTGCTGCAGTAGAATGAGGCATTAACATCAAACCTCAACTTTTATTGTTTCACCCCAAGACCATAAGTTGTTGAAAGCACGAGCTACATTCCCATTATTTCCCATGGGAATAATTTTTTTTCAAAGTAGTTTCAACATCATGTTCTTAACCAAACCTTTTTCAACATGGATTCCACTGATTATAACTTTACCTACTTTGCAACTTTGGAGGGAAAAATAAGGGAAGAGCTTCTTGTCCCAAGTCCCCCTTGATTCCTAGGGCTGAAATATTCAAACAAAACTGAAACACTGAAGTTGTTTGGGGGTTTTCTCCAATAAAACAGTGTGAACTTTTGATGGGGCTGCTTTGAATTAAAATACAGGTAGTCCTCAACTTACGACCCACAAAGTGAGCCCAAAGTTTATGTTGTCGAGTGAGACATTTGTTAAGTGAGTTTTACCCCATTTTATGCCACATTTGTTAAGTGAATCATTATAGTTAAATCAGTGACACTGTTGTTAAGTGGATTCCCCATTGACTTTGCTTGTCAGAAGGTCGCAAAAAGGAACACATGACTCTGGGACACTGCAGCCATCAGTTGTCAAGCATCTGAATGTAAATCATGTGACTATGGGGATGTGACCACAGTCATAAGTATGAAAAATGGTCATGTCACTTTTTTCAGTGCTGTTGTAACTTCAAATGGTCTCTAAATGAACTGTTGTATGTTGAGGACTATGTACACCCAAAAAACTTAAAACCATATTCCTGAATTTAAAGAAATGTTCACAAAGCCAGATTCCCATCCCTTTAATACAGACAGTTATGTCTACCAGAGAAGGCTATTAGTGTAACAGAAACTTGTGCACTGGCCAAAAAAATAAGTGATATTTATTTTCTAGTAAAGGCAGCGGACTAGAAACCAGGAGAAGCTGAGTTGTAATCCTGCCTTAGGTACCATTCCCCTGGGTGACTTTGGGCCAGTCAGTCCCTATATGCCAAGGGTCTTCAAACTTGGCAAGTTTAAGACTTGTGGACTTCAACTCCCAGAATTCCTGAGCTAACATGGCTGGAGGGGGAATTCTGGGGTTGAAGTCCATGTGTCTTAAAGTTGCCAAGCTTGAAGACCCATGCTATATGCCATAAGAAGCAGAGAACGGCAAATCATTTTTGAAAACGTTGCCAGGAAAGCTGCAGGGACGGGTCCAGCTGGTAGCCATGAGTCAACACTGAGTCTCAAAGGCACACAAAGCAAAATAAGACAGTAATCATTGATACATTAAAATACAGGGTATTTCAACCCGATTCCAAAATTCTTGCAAATTACAAACCTTTGCCCTGTCAATATTTTTATCTATTAAAAATGCAGACATTTACCATCACCCAAAACATCTTTGTATGTTGATAGTAACTCAAGAATTTTACAATGCTAGTAATGCCACAAGGAAAAATAAAAGTGAAATCAAAAGTTGTTTTAATTTGCTGTGTTGCCATTTTGTGTTTTAAGACAATTCAAATTCCTCTTGCAATTAGAAAGTTTAAAATAAGACACCTAAAGCATATGACTATTTTTTACCTTTTTTTTTACAAATATGTCCTGTTCTTTTCAGATTCCATTGTATACATTTATATGACTCAAGACTGTAATTGTACTTCCATCTTAACAAATGGTGGAAATAAAGTAGAATCTTGACCAAAAAAAGGGGGGGCAAGCCCCAACATATTTTGAAAGGTCACACAACTCTCTAATTGTGTCCATAATGATTGCGCACTTCTAGGTAGAATTCAAGATGCTAATATCTAGTTGTAAAGTCCTTAAGGGCACAGTGCCTGTTTTTTTTGCAGGTCTATCTTATCTTTGATGATTTCTGCCCATCCAGTAAGATATGAGAGGATCACCATACTCCGAATCCCATCATCATTTGGTGGGGTCCAAGAGATATGGCTTCTCTATTGCTGAGCCTCTCCTTTGAAGCCGAATCTCCTTGAGATTCACTTGGCTTCTATCCTACCTACCTTTCAGAAGCCACTATAGGCAGCTCTTTCCCAGTACCAGGCATTGAATCAGGAAATCAAGTGATTCTACTACCTGATTTTTTTTTCTGGCACATTATACACTTTTTTTTGCTTTTTATTGTTTAATGTGTCATTTTAGATGGTTTTAATTGATGTTTATTGATGTACTGTATACCACCCTGTCATGTGCCAAGTGGGCAACTATATAAATCAAACATTTTAAAGAATTCAAACACCAAGTGAGATCCCAATTTTTACAGATTTCCATAGACAGCCTACAGCCAATGGGAAGTAAAGAATTCATTAACTAAAATGAAAAGATAGTAAACTACTATACAATACCTATGCATTTTGTTTAGAGCATCCATTATCATCCAGCAAAACCACCAATGTCAATTTCAAGATTTAACAAGAAAATTTGACAATAACCCATACAACTTAATCCTTACTAGCTTTCAAAACCTCATTGATTTTGTAAAAACCTTATTGAAGGAAAATGGGAAAATGTATTCGATAAACCATAAACCAATAATAAAGGATTAAAAAAATATTTTATGTACCACTCAAAAGAATAGAACTGTAAAGACCATAGGTTTTTCTTGTTTTCTTAAATTTAAAATCCTATCTTGAAGAAATGCAGAAAGATATATAGCATAGCCATATATAAACTTTGAAACGTCTACATTTAAAAAAATAAATTTGAGGGAGAGGGTGAAATATTGAGTCAATATTGTCAAGTTCAATATAAAAGAATTAATTATTTAACAAATTAAGAGTAATATACCTTTACCCTGTGCATCCTTAATAATAGAAATATTTATTGCTGTTTTAGTATCGAATCTTCTCCCTTGTTTCTGTGTCCACTGTTTAAAGGGAATTAAGCTCCAATACTGTACTGTATAACACTGTTCACACTTTATTGAATTTTTTTCCTTGAACATGTGCTACAACATGAGCACAGGAATATGCCTTAAAAGTATTCCAAACAGCTATTACACTTATGGATTGTCTGTTCATTAAAAAATATTGATATATAATCTGGTTTCATCTGTTTTGTGACAATGTAGGTCAGACCTTTGAGGCAGGCAAGGTCAAAGGCAGGCATGGTGGCGATTCCTGGGATGCTCTGAAGTGTTGTAGGATAGAATAACAGAACTTTAAAAGCCTATTTCTTTCTGCCCCACCTTATACCAAACAAGAGCAAGAATTACTTTGAGCTTCCCACATTTCCCTCTTTCTCTGGACTGAATTATCTTTCCTGACAAACCCCCTGTAGAGCGGACATTTGCTCATTCTTTCCCCACCCTAGAAGCCAGGTCTACATTTCTTTGCAGAGGGGAATCTTTTCATAATAATGTATTTAAACACCATCTCAAAAAATTGGTTTTCTTTCTTACAATAATTGATAATGTAGTTAGAACACAATCAGATAATGTAATAGAATATTACATTATAGAATATTACATTATTCTACTAAGAATGAAGATACAAAAAAGAGTAACCTACTAAAAATAATAAAAACAAGAGATGGGGATTTTCTCTAAGTATATTCTTACTATGAAGAGCCTTGGTGGTGCAGGCTGTTAAACACTTAGCACTTAGCTCCAGCTGACTGCAATTAGTGCAGGCTCGAATCCCACCAGGCTCAGGGTTGACTCAGCCTTCCATCCTCCCAGGGTAGGTAAATGGAGGACCCAAGATTGTTGGGGGCAATAAGCTGACTTCGTAAAAATGCCACTTGGGGGGGCCAAAAAAGCCTTAGTAATAAGCAGGCATATACAATGGAATGAAGGCTATTGCTGAGCACATTGGGTTGTGCTCCAAAGATTGTAAGCCACCCTGAGTCTCCGGAGAAGGGCGGCATATAAATGTGAATTTTAAAAAAAATGCTGTTGCATATTCCCCAATTGAAGAATGTAAAAGCTTACAGTGCTACCCTTCACATGCAGCAGAATTAAATTTATCTGAACAGTATTTGGGTGGGTGTGGGCGTGTTAACTGTGTGCATATAAACCATTGTAACATTTGTTTAAAATCTCCACTCTTGATCCACGAGGACTGAAAGTTCCTTTTTAAGATTCTGATTTGGAAAATATTAAACTCTCTGTGCAGAGTTATTTGTTGTGAATTGCTTTCCTTTCTGAAAAGGGAAACTCTTGTTTGCCAATTATAGAATAGAGGGAGCTTTTAAAGGGTGATAAACTTTTGAAATATTTTACATTGAGTATATCGTGGATGTTCTGTCCTGAGATGAATATGTCATTCTACTATTGCAGGAACAGACATTGGGAGGGGAGGGCTTGCTTCTCTAAGGTAGCAAAACAGTCCAGAGGCGTTGCAGCTATGGAAATTTATGCCTTTTAATGACATTTGTTAGTTGGAATAGGTGCTATCAGTCAGACTCCTTCTGATTTATTGGGGAATGATTGGAATCTCTTTGGGTCTCTTCTGCATGGCTATTTTGGGCTCAAAATAGCAATGAAACATTGCTTAGTTAATGCAACAACAGTGTGTACTGCCAAAAGCATCCATCAGCAAAACTCATCTGGCATGATGAAGCCTAAGGTTCCTGTGCAGAAGAGATAGAAGACTGGATTATGCAGAGAGAGTGAAAGACAGAGGGAGGGGGGAGAGAGAGGGAAGGAGGGAAGGAGGGAAAGGGAGGGAGAGGGAGGGAAGGGAGGGAGGGAGGGGGGGAGGGAGGGAGGAAAGAGAGAGAGAGCTTATATCCACTAAATCTTGATGTTTTCAATGGTTCTGTATTCTGCATCTCTAGCCAGCTAGAGAAAGTAATCTGTATTCTATCCATATGTGAACTGTCCATCAGAATTTTCCTGTGTGTTGATGGAAACAAAACTCATGAGTGGACTGCAGCTCTCTCTCATTTCTCAGCTGCTTTTTTTTATTTTTCTTTTTACAGTAAGGGTGATCTGAGTCTATTTGTCTCTTCAAGTCAAGACCATGAATCCAATACCAAAATAATTTATTTTTAAGGTTATGGTCAGTCATACAAAGGACATGTTAGTAACATTCCGAAAGTGAAATACAGATGTCAAGGGAATCCATATCTGAATACAGAGGAAACCATGGTAAGATAAACATGTGTATTACATTTTAGAAAAATAAACACTAAGAAGTTTCTTATCACTGCTGTACTACTGTATGTACCAGATTTCACAATACTATTTCGCTAATGGTGCTTAAGTTTAACCAAGAAAACATAAATTGCTCATTTTTCTACAACAGATTTCCATTTTTTCCACAAATTGCTGACTGAATTCTCTTCTAAAATCCAAGTACTTTGTTAGAGACATGTGGAAGATCTATTCTTGCACTGCAGCATGATTGTTCCCTTGGCGTTATTTTTAATTAAAAATTAATGAACACAAGTTTTTAGTTTGGGTTTATCATATACCTGGGGGAATCGGTCCCTGTCCTAATGTTGAGTGAGTCAATGTTGCTTGCCTTTTATTTGCTCTTTGATTTTAAAACGTTTTCTAATCCCTGTACATACACTTGGAACCTTTTCTAGCTATTGAGTTGTGGTTGTCTCCATCTATAATTGGATTAGTAAAAAAAATACATTAGCAGATAATTTTGTTTCCTCATTACTGATTCCTTTCATGCTCCACCACATCAGTTTAAGGTTTCTCAATCTTGGCAACTTTAAAATATACTTTAAAATATATGAACTTCAATTCCCAGAATTCCCCACTCATCCATGCTGGCTGGGGAATTCTGGGAGTTGAAGTGCACATGTTTAAAATTGCCAATGTCCCCATATTGTCTAATTCTGATTAATCAATTTGAGGTGATAACAATTCTAGAAGTTGAAGTCCACATGTCCTAAAATTGCCAAAGTCCCGATTTGTGCTGTCCAGCCAGCATGGGATTTGGGATAGTTACTTAGGAATTGGGAGCTGTCCCCTTAAGGGAATGCATTATGGTAAATGTGGTTAAGGTATCCTGGGAAATGTAGTTCATGTCATGTGGCCACATCTGTAACCCTGATTGGTCACTGAATTGACCCTTGGTGGGTTGAGGGAGGTTTCTTCACTCTTGCCTGAACACACAGCCTCGTGGTAGCAGCTATACCCCCTGCCTCTACGACTATGGGATGAGATAACCATCTTTTTACCTATAAAGACAGACATGCAAAGGATTGGACATTAAGAAGAACCTCATCATAAATGTGAGTTGATAAGGATGCCTGATGAACCAATAAAAAAGACTTTGTATGGATGCTTTGTGGAGTTTATTTATCTGCCTTTGTACAATATTTGTACAGGACAGGCAGAATACCATTAGTGGCGTAGTGGTGAGATTCAAAAACATTTTACTACCAGTTCTGTGGGCTTGGTGGGCATAGCTTGGTGGGTGTGGCAGGGGAAGGATACTTCAAAATCCCCATTCCTCCCCACCCCACTAACCTGCTTCCCAGCTCCTTTCTCCTGTGCAGGGCAACAAAAGAAGACCCAGCCAATCATCTGGGACTCGGGAGGCAGAGAATAGATGGGGGCGGGGCCAGTCAGAGGTGGTATTTGCTGGTTCTCTGAACTACTCAAAATTTCCGCTACCAGTTCTCCAGAACTGGTCAGAACCTGCCGAATACCACCTCGGTCCCCATATTGTCTAACTCTGTTTAGTTACTTTGAGATGGTTGGTCTTTTAGACTAATCCTGCTTCTTTTTGCTTTAAAAGACTCTGTCTCCTCATAGATGGAACAGAAAGCTTCCCCTTGTTTGAACTACCATCTGGCAAACAAATAAGAAGAAGACAAGCTTTGTAGTGGCCACAGTGGGAGAATACCTCAAAGGCCAAGAGAAAATGTTTCATATAAAACCCAAATCCCCAACACATTTTGGACCATTCCTTTCTCAAGAGCACTATAAAATCAAGCTAGGTTATAAAATGTTGTCCGCATAAAGTATTCATATCTAGCTAAAACATTATAAGGCTAACATTCAGCACAATGCATCATTTGAATTTACAAGAAGATAGGTGCATACATATTTCTAAATGAACAATATTTTATAATTGTACTTATTTACTTGTATGTATTATAAATAAATGGGCTGAGTGTAATTTGTAACCCAAGTCATAACAGTGGATAACAATGTTTTTGTGCCTAACAGTAGGTTTCATACTCTATCATCCTTCCAGCATTCAAGGGTAGAAATTGATGGCTTCAAATAGACCAGTCATTATATTTTTGACATAAAAATAAATGTATAAAGAGACATTGATTTATACAGCCCTTCTAGTCATCATACAGTATATGCTACCAGATTTTTATTTACACTGATCTTATGATTTATTCAAGGCTCTAGTTGAGGTAAATCAGTTCCAAGTCCAAATCTTCACCCTTTATTCACTACACATTCTGTTGCCTGTTTATTCTAGGTTTTCTAAAATTCCTATTTATTTTCCTACTCTGAAACACATCCATTCATATGTTCATAATTCACATATAATTCAAATACTATATTTTTGTACTTTAACGTTTATTTTTTAAATCAACCGCTGTTTGGAAAGCTGCATCCAGTCTCCCAAGACATGCAAAGAGGCAGGCACATGTATTTCAGGTATAAAGAACTTTAAATGTCTTTGACCTCTGGCGTCTGAGATCATTCAATTAGGCCTCTGAGTTCTTATTTCTTATAAACACATGCTCAGTCTACTGGTAATAATTGCTTTCATTCTGCATGTGACATCAATTACAATTGTTGACCCACAGCTAACTGTGAGAGATAAATTTAGTTCCCCAGCATATTACTTCATCTGTATTATTGAGCCAGAACAACTATGGACTCCTTATTTTGGCTGACCAATAACACTTAGCAATAACATTTAGATTATATACAGCTTCATAGTGCGTTACAGTCCTCTCTAAGCAGTTTACAGAGACAGCATATTGCCCCCAACAATCTGGGTCCTCATTTTACCGTTCTCGGAAGGATGGAAGGCTGAGTCAACCTTGAGGTGGTCAGGATCAAACTGCTGGCAGTTGACAGAGTTAGCTATCAGAGTTAGCCTGCAATACTGCATTCTAACCAATGAGCCCCCACAAAAAAGCTATTTCCATTTCCAAAGGATCTACAGCCATCTGAAATCTGGGAACCTAATCATATATTAATTATTATTATTGTTACATTTTTGACCCACCTTTATTACTGTATTTTATAAGTAACTCAAAATGGAAAACAGGTATTTTACCCTATTTTCCACACAAAGTCCTCAAGATTAGATGATAATTGAATTTTTGGTCTTGTTTTATTGACATACATTGCCAAGAGTCATATTTATGCAAGTTGGGTGGACATCTATATATTTCCTAAATAAAAGCTTTTAAATCAAGTTTCCCATTGGAGAAACTTTTAATATCTCAATTAAACAAGCTGAACTAAAATAAACTACAAAAAATGTCCAACCAGCATATTGAGATGAAGCTGATAAAAATGGGTTCTACAAGATAACAATTTGCAATAAGGGACACTCCCTTATTGCTTCCTCTTTGCCTCATAAATTGTTATCTTAAACACTTAAGTCTTTTACAAAAAAACTAACTTTTGATTTAAAGTACAAGAACCATTCTAATCAATTTGATGTATACAGATTATCAGAAGGAAAAACTGCTTTTTTTGGTTTAGGAAAGAAAATCTGTCTGGTGCGAATAACCTGACCCACACAGGTAGAGTTCAATCTAGCTACTTTATTTTTCTATGCCTATTTCACAGGAATCTCCCTGTGACTGATAGCTTTCACCTGGGAAAGATTTAGATAGTCCATAGACATTGAGGGTGGTGTGTGTGTGTGAGGCAGACCTTGCTCTCTTGTGTTTACATAAGGGATCTAGGCTAAGTCGCCTCTTGAACCCTCCTCCTGTCTGGGACAGTTGCTCTCCAACAAAATCTTATTAATGTACTTCATAATATGATAGAATAAGGTAAGTAAAGTTTCTCACTTCCTTCAGTTATATAAGCTCTTTATAATATTCCAAAAATAGATCAAAACATACTATTTCCAAAAGCCTTCTTTATCTACTCAGTCATAAAAAAAGAATTATTAAAGGAGCAAGTGAGTTTAGAAAAAATCATTCGTCTCTCACCATCTATGGATAGCCATTTTTTCAGAAGAAATCAACTCTACTCCACGCTTATCGACATACTGTACAATGCAAATATTTTTGTGCAGAACTAAATTACATATTTCCAGGAGAGAAGACTAGCTTCTTTTCAAATTTCAGACTGTGTGATGCTATAGCAATGATAATCCAAAAGAGCACCGACAAGCTGTGCGATATTCCTCACAGTTGGTAGATTTGAACCTGGTTGGTCAATGGAGAAAAAGGAGACATCAGGTATCATGATGGACAATCCCAAAGACCAGGATCAATCTATTTCATTGTTTGTCATAAGTGTATATAATCCACCTGAGCAGCTTTTTCATCTCTCCAACTTCCCATGCAAGTCAGACAAATTTTTCCAAACATCCGAGTGACAAATGAACATCTTGCTCTGCACCTTTAAGGGAAGAGGCAAAGCCCTGGGCACGGCTGAGCTGCTGTGAGCATTTTTGTGTGTGCAAATGCAATTGCTGCGTCAGTAGCAGCTTCAAGTACCAACATGATGAGGTGGTAGGGCAAACTCAGGATTCTTGAAACAGAAGCCATCATGCTATCTCAGGGCATAGAGACACTTTGACACAATACTCACCCAAGCTGGGATTCTCTGTCCACTGGTAAGAGTTTTCATGCAAAGACTGGTGTATTTAGGAAACAGCGAGACTTTTTGCTGCAGTGCTGTTTTAAAAAAAGAAAGCGGGAGATCAGGAAAAACAAGTGCTTGAAGACAAATCAGGGCAGTGAACCTTACGTTCCTAAAATAAGAGATGCTGAACAAGAGTATTCATGGGTGGTGCTGGAGGGATTTAAACCTAATTAGAGAGAGAGAGAGAGAATGTGTATATGCATACACAGTTTGGTTAAGGAAAAGAACTTTGTGCGTCTTTAGAGGCACAAATTTATTTTATTTTCTGTGGCTTAGTTACAGCACAGAAAAAAGATTCTGGAAATGTAAATCAAAAATGGAAGAGGGAAGTTAATGCTAACCGTGAGCTTATGAGCCTGTGTGTAAGTATAATTGCAGATGCAAATCTCAAGTGTACCAAATGTTTACATGGAGGTGGAAGAGTGTGCTGTGAGTCTTGGATTAGAGCAGGATGTCGTACATCTCTTCTTTGATGCACATCTAATTGGATTTCTGATTCTCAAGGACAATCCTGGATAAACCAGAGCTGCTGTTCTATATTTGGAGAGGTTAAATTGTTTCTTGAAAGAAAGCCCTCGCTAACATCTGAGCATTAGAATTTCAAAAAGGGTGAGACACGGAAGCACTCTGTGAAGGAACAGAGTCAGTTAATTTAAATATTGTTTTGAATACTGCAAGGAATTAGACAGCCATTGCTCTGAAAAACAGTTTGGCTACTTCTTATTCTGCTTGTATTTATGCATCTTGTATGTGCATGCCTATATTTGATAGTAAAGTGGAAAACGAGTCTTGGTTCCTACCCACCCCACCACCACAAATCTTTTAGAAACCTTCCTGAGAGTTTTATTTTTAAAATGTTCTAAAATGTTGAAGTGTGTTTACCTAGTTGCTGATCATGACATCGTTTTGCATATTTCTGCAAGTTTGAAGAAAATAGACCATAAGCAGAAAATAAATTGGTGATGATGACAGAAAAACAAATGTTTTATGAATGAAACAGTAAGAAGTAAAAAACAAAGGAGGTTTGATTTTATTATTTGTTAAGTCTGCCCAACTCCAAGAAGACTCTTTGAATTTTCCTTGAGAATTCAGTTTATATATTCAAGGAAGGAGACTGAATGAGAGTTGTTTTTTAGAGGTGAATGGTGATTTATAAATAACAGCTAGGGTTTTCAAACAAAGTATAGTTTTTTTTATTTAGAGGGAGGTTGAGGAACTTCTAACCCCCTCTCCATCTTTAGCCCTTCATTCCCAAATCACTTGAAAGCTGTAAATTCCCACTTCTGTCTAAAGAAAGAACTGTTAATAGAATAGAATAGAATAGAATAGAATAGAATAGAATAGAATAGAATACTTGATTGGCCAAGTGTGATTGGACACACAAGGAATTTGTCTTGGTGTAAATACACTCAGTGTACACAAAAGAAAAGATACATTCGTCAAGAGTCAAGAATCATAACGTACAACACTTAATAATAGTCATAGGGTACAATAAGCAATCAAATCATACTAGGAAACATTCAATATAAATCGTAAGGATACAAGCGACAAAGTTACAGTCATACAGTCACAAATGGGAGGGGATGGGTGATAAGGAGTGATGAGAAGATTAACAGTAATAGTAGTGCAGACTTTGTAATAGTTGAACAGGGTTGAAAGAATTATTTGTTTAGCAGAGTGATTTGTTTAGCTTTCGGGGGGAAACTGTTCTTGTGTCTAGTTGTTCTGGTGTGCAATGCTCTACAGTGTCGTTTTGAGGGAAGGAGTTGAAACAGCTTATGTCCGGGATGTGTGGGGGTCTGTAAATATTTTCACACCCCTCTTTTTGACTCGTGCAGTATACATGAAGGCAGTTAGTCAGTTGTTAGTTTTACTTTCTAAAGTCTTTAGAAATTTTAAAAGTTTAGCTTAATTTAACCAGCATCAGAAGATTGGCTCTTTGCCTTAGTTGGTCACTTCTACTGTTAATATTTAACCTAACAACAACCTGTAGTAATCCTAGCTCTCATTTTACAGGCAGTAGACTGATCATGTACGCAGACATGACAATAAGTGTCACCTCTTAATTTGTTGTCTTTTGGATTTATTATGCAGTGGAGGAATGTTTTCAGGATGCTGACAATTTTTGAGTACCTTCTAATATTTTCTGCCCCTTTTGTTGAAAGCCTGCCTATGAATGGACATGTGATCCACAGCTGCATCAAAAATCAAGCATAACCACGGTGCTGTGGCTGTTCTATTCTCTCAGACACTCTTGGAGGACAACTCAATAGCATCTTTCAAAACTGGGCACCAAGTTTCTGTAGAGCTTTTTAATTAGGCATATTCCCAAATGTGCTCTTGCCAAAATTCCACTTCATTCAACCAAGGTTCTATTTTCCATTACTGGCATATACCTATCACTGCAATGACAGCACCATTGTGCAATAATTCAAAATGTGGCTGTACCTTAGCTGCCTTTTAGTGTCATTAGAAAAGCAAAAAATGCAATATATTGCTACTTTTACTTCATTTAAGGCATTTCCCTTTAATTACAGTATCTTTAAGTCAGCAGAAAATCGTATCGATTTGAAATTTCTGTTCCCATTGCCAATCCACACTGTGCCTCAGTGGCCTCTATTTCAAGTCATTGCAGACATCTGACTTCACTCCAAAGTAAAGGGTGAACTAAACAAATTTGTAGTAAAGGGTGAACTAAACAAATTTGACACATCCTGAATGAAATTTGGAATAAGAGGGAAAATATACTTTACCATCAATAAAGAGAAAGATGACTTAAGGCTAGTTCAGTTGTGGGCTCAGGGCAAAGTAAAGGCAACATAATCAGAAATGGCAGGAAAAAAAGATGTTCCCAGGCCATATTTGTGGTTTGGTTTGGTACAAGTAGGGGCTGGCCATATACAGCTCATGAACATTAATATAGCAATAATGTTAGCTTTTTAGATGCTATATGATTCTACGGCTTCTTTGCCGTGGCATGGAGAACTAAGTTATGGCTATTTCAATCTGGTCTCACAGAACAAGCAGACTAAAATGTGAGTGGCTGGTTTGTTCATTGGGTTGTTTCTAATTTTGCTGCAACAAACAAACACCATTGTCCTGGAAACAGCTTACCAAAGTAGCTTTTGGATTCTTCAGAAATCATCAGTGAGAGGGATGGCACCAGTGGTGGGATTCAATTTTTTTTACTACCGGTTCTGTGGATGTGGCTTGGTGGGCGTGGCAGGGGAAGGATACTGCAAAATATCCAGTCAAAGGTGGTACTTGCTGGTTCTCCGAACTACTCAAAATTTCCGCTACCGGTTCTCCAGAACTAGTCAGAACCTGCTGAATACCACCTCTGGATGGCACCCCCCCAAAATTATATAGATTGGAAGAGAGTTAAGAGAAATTGTTATGTGCTACAAAGCAGCTTTCAAAATACATCTGAAGAATATCCTATCATGATCCACTGCCAAATCCAACACATGCAAGATCAGGTGACATACACTCCTTCCCTTTCCTGTGTATCCACAGAGGCAGCAGCAGTTCATTCTTGTGGGACTGAGATGAGAGATTATATTTCACTGCCACCCCAGAGGGGAACTAAATATATGCTCTGGCAATTCAACCTTGTATACATTTCCTTCAGCTTGTGGGGAAGCTTAGTATGAGACACATTAAAGAGAAGCTTGATTTTGTATCGATGAGGGCATCCCATACATCTGAATATGTTTTGAGAATCAACCCTTACGAAATGATCTTTTTACACTTTGGGAGGGAGGGAGGGAGGGAGGGGATCTCTTATCTTATTCAACAGAGAATCAGAGAGGATCCAGCTGTTTTGCAGTAGTGAAGTTGATTGACTGTTCAGAGAACCAGAGTCATTACCTCCTTCGAGAATATGACTCTAACTAGGACTAACTAGGATTGTTCCTTTACTTCTCCCCTGGAGAAAGAGGTGGATGATTTGCTGAGCAATGATGCCATTTGCTCATGAAAGCTCCCTGTATTTTGTGAATGGATTCTGGAAGTTAACAGCCTTAAGAACACCCCCAAAGTACCTCCAAATGTTGCTGCCATACAGGAACCTCAATATTTTCTGCCACCACAAAACATTTACCAAAGCAATACAAAATTTGCTGCAAACTCAAAGGTTTCTGTAGAGAAAGCAGCCATAGCAGTTTACACCAGGAGACAGTCTGAAGAGTCAAAACTCAAGTTCAGGAAGAGCCAAGAACAGTGCATTTCCATTCCAGGGTCACAGGTAACCCCAGAATTGCAAATAAACAGGTATAAACATCCATTGTTACTTGGTACAGAAAGCCAGTTATAAAGTGTTTTTCCTATCCCTATCAATTTGACTAGTTGGCTGAGCCATGCTCCTTTCCTTCTTCCTTTCCTTCTTTCAGGAGGGTGGCTTGACTTCTCTTCTTCATTTGTGATGTTTGGTGGATTCAGAGCCTAGTCTAGTTCAGGTTCTGGATCAGAGAGTCTTCAAACTTGACAGATTTAAGACTTGTGGAACAACTCCCAGAATTTATCTTCCAGTCATGTTAGCTCAGGAATTCTAGGAGTTGAAGTCCACAAGTCTTAAACTTGCCAAGTTTGAAGATTCTTGTTCTGGATCAACTGACTCAACCAACATCTGGATCTTCTCAGGTGTTCTCCCTTCAGGTAATTACAGTAGTGCAGGTTGGGGGCCACATTGGCCAAGCCCTTCTGAATCAGAAGATTCAGATTGAGGCACCTGAAGCAATGGTTTTCTGTTTGCCTAACCTTGGGGCTGGTTGTGAGGGTTATGATCTTCATGCCACGATGCTCTTGAGCATCGTAGGAAAAAGTAGAAGGAAAATCTATAACAGGCAGAAGTAGAATTTTGTTCAGAAACAAGGTTGCAGTATTAATAATGTATTGTCCTGTTCCATCTCTTAGAACAGAGATCCCCTGTTCAAAACTGGGCTCCATGCTCAGCTCCACTCATACGAGTGGTGGACTTCATGAAGCTCCACTTGCGCGAGCGGAGGGTGCTTGAGTAGAAGGCACGTGCACTCGTACGAGAAGTTCCACTCACGCAGATGGCGCTATGTGTACAAGGGCCCTCTTCTTGCACAAGTGGAGCTTTGCATGCAAGCACAAGCGCCCTGCACTCAAGCACCCTCTGTTCGCATTTGGAGCTTCACGCACACGTGCACTTGCCCATCACTTGCACAGCCCGATTTCAAACAGGCCATGGCCTGGTGGTCGGGGACCCCTGCAGTAGAGCATGGTGGAATGATAGTGCAAGTCTACTCATCAAAGAGCTCCATTAAAGGGTCTTTTCTCATGTTGCTAAGGAGTGCACTCCCTCAAGAGTTGAGTCCAGCTCTCATTCTTTCTATTTTTCAAGACTTTCCTCCTGAGTCAGGCCTTTTAGGTTTGAACAAACAATTTTAAATCCTTCACAGTGTTTTAATTATGTTTTCATTGTTTTATTGTTAGGTGTCTTGACTGCTTTCCAGGTAGAAAAGAGAAATGTTGCTGACGTAAAGGTTAGGCACACAAAGAAGGAATAAAACTCTGGCTGCGCTCATGAATTCTGTTTTTAATGGTCACAGACAACAAATGGATGGGATTGGTGGGGATTGAGCTAACAATCCTGGACCTAAATCCCATTGAATCCAGTAAGTCTTAAGGAGTCTAATGACTGCAGCAAGTGAGATCTACAAATATACCTGTATATTGGAGTGGGGTAGGCAGTGATGAGAAAGGGTGTTCTTTGTCACAATTTAACCATGTCTCTTTATCCACTTGACCCTATGTAGACATAAGCGCCTAGTTCATAAATGGAAGGCGCCTATGTAGAGAGAAATGAAATAAGCTTTTATCAAAATATTAATAGCAACCAGGTCAGACAAGTTGGAACATAAATTTATTCTTTGGTTATTTTCCAATTCATAGAGATAGCCCTATTTAGCCTCCAGTGGTCAGATCAGACCAACGATTCCATGCAATTCGGACGGCTTAACTTTAAAAATAATTGAGACAAACTGAAGTGGATACAGAGAAGGCTACCGTGTTTCCCCGAAAATAAGACACTGTCTTATATATTTTTTGGCTCCCAAAAACACACTAGGTCTTATTTTTGGGGTAGGTCTTATATATTTATGGTGCCAAATAGTGGGTGTGAGTGTGTGGGGGGGGTGTTTTGCGGGTGCACGGTTGCTCCCTGAAAAGTCTTCCTGGAACTGGAGATTTACACTAGGTCTTATTTTCGGGGTAGGTCTTATATTAGGGCAGGTTTAGAAAATAGTGCTAGGTCTTACTTTTGGGGTAGGTCTTATTTTCGGGGAAACACGGTAGTAACGATCATCAGTCAGCTGGAAACCATGCTCTAAGAAGAGAGAATGAAGAGAGTAGGTGTGCTTAATCTTGAGAGAATAATGAATTGTAAAGTGATCCTGTACAGTGACACTATTCAGGGTCAGGTAGAAAAAGGCAGCAGACTCTTCTCTATTATAAAACACAGGAAGGTAGATTCCAGCTGGATGTATTCATGCAGAAATTAGTAATGTCTCACAAATACTATAATTTAAATTGCTGCACTCTGAGAAGGATTGGCCTAAATAGTGCCTTCTAATTCTGTGACTTTATGAAATGGTTGTTAGATAAGAACTTCAGAGGTTACTGTGCATTGTCAATTAAATAATGAAACAGAGTTCTGGAATCCAATGTAACAAAGTAGTAGAAATCTGTACTAAAGTTCCATCATACCTTATTGATGTAAAGTAAGTCCAGTTAACATTGCTATTGTTATTTAGTACCTGTTTATATCTAAGCAAAATACAAGACATATTTTTTTTCATATAGTTGATAGGAATTACATAATTACTGTAGTGAAGATGTGAATTCAGCTGGGCTATTTGTATTAGTGAGAATGTAAAGAAATTTCTACTGTCTTGCTTAGTATGAATAAACTGGAGCTAAAGGGCTCTCTAGACTATATGCTTAGCATTACCTTCCCTTTCAGTGAAGCAGAGTGAGCCCATTTGTATCAAGTAACAGAGGTAATGAGTCTGAAAGCAGTAAAAAAAAGGTACTGGAAGGTACTGGAAGTACAGCCATGATTACCATTTCATCCTGTTCTGTGGCCTCCTGGCTTCAAATTTGGTCAGAAATTCTGCCCCGATACTACTGTGTTAGTAAAATTTGTCTGCTGGGCTAGCTGACCTTTTATAGATGAAGTATTGATGGCATCTTGCTTCAGGAGGCAGCAAAATTTCGTGGCTGATCTTGACCTGGAGTAATGCATTTATTTTAATTGGACTGGTTGTACCATATTAATGAGAGAAAGGAAGAGTTATATTTGTCCCCTTTAGAAATGTATCATTTTTATTTCTGATGTGGTGGTGTTGGCCTCTTTTAAAAAGGTCTCTATTAAGTCATAAATTTTGGATCTTGTTTTGGCCAACTTGATTAAAGAAAGCATCTTCTAATATCCAGATTATAACCATAGGCTACTCTTATATATTAGATACTGCTGATTCCTGTAAGCTTCGGAATCTGATGGCCTCAGCTAATATGTTTATTATATCATAGATTTTTATATTCTGCTCTAATTATTGTGCAATATTCCTAAACAGTAAGAACAAGGAACTAATTTAGCTGAAAAGATGGTAGGCTACATGTGTTCTGTTAGTAGCCAAATGTACATATGTGGAAAATGTATATATCATGGCTGATGCAACTACAAAACTCTTGCCAGCTCATAAGACAAAAAAAGAACACTAAATAAAGTAAAATAAAACAAAACATAGACCTAAAGCAAAAAAAACAGTACTAAATTTGGCATCCACACCTAAGAGTTCAGTATGATGGGCTTCTCATTCCTTCTGTAAAATTATATACTCTATACTCATACTCAGCTGGAGAAAAAATGAGTACATATAATAAATTAATAAATTGTGTATATACATGCATATATGCATAGTGCATGCATGCACACACACAAATATGGCAGGAGGTATTGTCATGGTGAGGCCTAAGAGATATTGGATCAGAAAATACAGTTATTAATAGTGGCAGAATAGCCAACAGAAATCCTGGCATTCATAAGATGATTAATTTTACAGAATGTTTTTTTAAACATCACACAGAGGGCAGAAATAACAATCCTGATATTTGCAAACTATACAATAAGTTTGAAAAACTCAGTCATGTTAGTTTCTTGCAGGAAAAACAAGCCTTTTGACATCTTGAAGAATACCAAATTTATTACTGCATAAGTATCCTACACAATACTCTACTTGATGAAATTAAAACACTGCCAAGCACTTTTGTTATGAAATAAACTGCCTAAAATATTACAAATGACCAAATGATGTAATCTGAATATAGCAGAAATAACAAGGAATCCCATTTTGAATCGATCTGTGGAATGTAGTAGCTTAGCTACATCAGGTTATGAAAGGAATTATTTTTGCCACTGAGGAAACAATGTCCATTTGACTGTGTTCCAGGCCCCTCATTCAATGTGATGGGCTTCTTCAGAAAAATATACAAACCCCACACCTTTAGAGCAGTGTTTCTCAACCTTGGCAACTTGAAGATATGTGGACTTCAGCTCCTAAAATTCCCTTAACCAACATGGCTGGCTAGGGAATTCTAGGAGTTGAAATTCACATATCTTAAACTTCCCAAAATTGAGAATCACTGCTCTAGAGCTTACCCTTGCCTGTGTGTGTTCAGCATGTACATTAATGGTTGTGTACAGTATGCGTGTGTTTGAAGAAGTGAGAAACAGCATGTAATTCCAAGGTCAGAGTTATCTTAAACTAGAAGAGTTCATTTTGCACAAAGAACCAATGTACCTAGCCAGGTTCAAATCTTTTTCAGGCCTTTTGCTAGGATGTCCATTACCGTGAGGTCTTGATTTTGTAATAGGAAAAAAGGACTTTAGATGAAATTATAATTTTTTAATGTACTGCATGTATTTTGAGCAGTCATGCCAAAAAGCAACTATCATTTGTTCCAAAAGCTCGGAGCTCTTCCCAGAAATCTGTCACATCACTCCATTAAATGCATGCCACATGACGTTTCTTAACCCAGATTCTTGCCTCCAAGCAGGCACCAAATATTCCAAAGGGCATTAAAGAGGAAAGGTGATGGTTTTAAAGAAAGGATAACATTAAGCATCTCCTTCACTTCCAGAAGTAGAGTGCCATTTCTCAATTAGGAAAGGGAGCATTCAATTGGGATAGATTAAAATATACAGAAGAATGATCATTTTAACACTGCAGATAGCTGACTCCTCTGTGTAATTTGGAATGATAGAGGTCCACTACAGGGGTGGGATCAAATTTTTTAACAACCGGTTCTGTGGGCATGGCTTAGGTGGTGGGTGTGGCTTGGTGGTCATGTGACTGGGTGGACATGGCTTGGTGGTCATGTTATTGGCTGGATGTGGCCATCTCAATATCGCTCAACATCGAGCCACGCATCTCCTCGCCTGGCCTCTCAAGACTATGGGGATGGTGCAACAGTCGTAAGTGTGAAAAATGGCCATAAGTCACTTTTTTCAGTGCCATTGTAGCTTGGAATGGTCACTCCACACAAGCAAAATACCAGCAAAGGAGGGGGGGGAAACTCCAGAGACATTCCTGAGACAGAATGTAATAAGCGTTAATGGAGAGGCAGTTTCTGTAAGCAACACCAGAATGTTTCCTTCTTGCCTTCCTTACAGGATTAGGCCAGTAATTTCTTCTAACAAGAGGTTCTCCAAACTTCTTAGAATGTTAACAACCGGTTCTAGAGAATAGGTGCGAACTGGTAGAATCCCACCCCTGGTCCACTATCAATAATGAGATATGTTAAATTAGCAATATATGCCCAGATTTGTTCTCCATGGATGGTCACTGAAATCTAATCTTGCTTCTGTTATGCAGGTAGTCCTCAACTTATAACCACAATTGAGCCCAAAATGTCTGCTGCTAAGTAAAACAGTTTTGAAGTGAATTTTGCCCCATTTTATGAGCTTTCTAGCAACACCTTTGTTAAGTAAATCTGGCTTCCCCATTAACTTTGCTTGCCAGGACATCACAAAAAGTGATCACATGACTCTGGGACAATGTAAGTGAGAACCAGTTGCCTAATTTTGATTAAGTGTTCATGGGGGTGTTGCAACGATTGTAAGCGTGAAAAATAGTCACAAATTCTTTTTGTTTTATTTCAGCAAAAAGTCCATAGGGGGTTTCCAGTTATTGACAACTGTAATTGTTGTCTTTCCTCTGGTCAAGTAAGTTAATTTTGCCATCTCTGCTAATTGTTTCATCTTCACCAACCATTCCTCTGTTGTGGATATCTCAGCATCTTTCTATCTTTGTGCATATAATGTAATTGGAGGGAGGGAAACAAACCACCAATTGCTTTCTTTAGCCTGTCAGTTCAACATCTGTTGCCAGATGCATTCCTGTGATAGACTAGAAATTGGCAGTGAGGGGGTTGCAATGTGTACCTGCTCAAGGAGTGGGAAACAGCACTTAATGTGCTTTGAGGCAGAGTCCTGCACATACTGTCTTGAAATCCTCCCTGGATGCATTATCTTCAGAGCAACAGCACTTTGGATATCAGCGTTGATTGTCAGATGCTACATCTTTTCTATCCTGCTCTACGGAGTGGAGAGTTGGTCTCTGACAGAAAGCCACATGAAGAGACTAGAAGCATTTGAAATGTGGTTTTATAGGCAGCTGTTACGTATAAGTTGGGTTGACAATCAGAAATGGGGAGGTGATAAGCCGCCTGGGAAAGCCAAGGGAAATCATCAAAACCATTAAAAAATGAAAGTTAAAATATTTTGGACATATAACACCCAGAAAAATATGGCATACTTCACTTAAACTTCCAAGGAAGGATTGAAGACAAACGAGGTCCAGGCAGAAGAAGAACATCATAACTATTTTGGGAATAGTACTCTCAATACAGCTGGAGGACAGCCAATTCAGAAAAGGGAGAATTTTAAGGATCAAAGGTCACTTAAGACCAGCTGGTGATGGGCAAACACAAATAGGCCATTAGTGTTGACACTGCTCCAAAATATCCTTCCTTTTTGCTTTTAGATGCATTTTACAAACAGCTGGAGATTACCATTCTGCCCCCCACCCTCCTCCCTCTTTCTCTTTCTCTCCTTCCCTCCCTCTCTCTCACACACACACAAGCATCCCCCCCCACAAAATAATTGTCTACTCTTAAGTAATAGTGTTTAATCCAGCCAGTAGTCCCAGCTCTATTTTATTATAGAAGGTACAATACAATACAGTATTCTTTATTGGCCAAGTGTGATTGGACACACAAGGAATTTGTCTCCTGTGGAGAAGCTCCCAGTGAACATACAAACAACAAAGTGATATAAACATAAGATACCAATAGTAGAAGGTAATAGGAAAAATGAGAAGGATAATAGTAATACAGCCCTACTCCAAGGATGAATATCCTTAGACATAGGACAGTGCTATGGGAATTAGGTGTTCAGCAGAGCGATGCAGAAGGTATGATCATGCCTTGAGTTTAAAATGCTATTATTTATTTTATTTATTATTTAAATAGAGTTATATGGTCACCCACCTCACACACAGTGACTCCAAGTGGCGTACAACATTAAACAACACTTTACTCAAGTGTTAGACCTGGAAAACAGATTTGTATGCCAGGAATATAGAAGCACTTGTAAATCATGCAGTGCTGTTGTGGATATAGAAAAATTGTATCACTTATTTTGTTTATAACAGTATGATGTAAGAGATACTGTTAACAAAATCAGTAAGTACCCATGAGACCATTACATTTAAGATCTAAAATTTCTTAGCCATTCCACTCACACAGCTTCTGTTATCTGAAACGTTCATAATGTTCCTCAACAGCCTCTGGTGAATACTGCTAACCACAGGAATTTGTGATAGGACAGTTGTAATTACCGAATTATTATTATAGACTGAAAGAATAAGCTGTCTGAATGTATAGTGAGCTGGATATTTTGAGCTTTTGTTTGGTTTAGTTTTGCTTTGATGCTATTTAATGAATGATGCTGTTTGTTTTTTAAAAATAGCATTTGCAGCCTTTGTTATACATTTTCAAAGAATCAATTTACATGTTGTTTATTTGTCCTCATGATGGAACTGATCCTACCTTGGGAACTTTTTGTTGCTCAGAATACTACAGATTATATACTTTGCTAACACATAAAAATATGATGAAGCTGGTGTCTTCCTAAGCTCAGAAGTACAAAAGAAAGTCTCAAATTTGCAGAACTATCCAGTTAGGGAGGCTCTGAGGTGCATAGAAATAATGTTTGTGAGTTGCAAATTTTCTACCCATGGTTTGCAACATTAGCTACACTCAATATATGCCAACCTTTCCTCTGGGAATTCAAGGTGTCATATAAATATTTCCTTTAATTTTATCTCTTGTGAGGTAGACCAGGATGAGAGATGGGCGCTAAGTCATCCAATGTGTTTCCATGACTGAGTGAATTTGAACCTGGCCTCTTTCTAGTCCTAGTGCAATATCCTAATCAACCACTGTCTTAATCTGTGACAAACCATTTCCCAAACTGATGTCCTCCAAATATATTGGTCTGCAACACCATTCCCCCAAAAAGCAATACTCAACACAGTTAGAGAACATGAAGCTCATAAAAGGAATTCTAGTTCAATATATAAGTGCTGCTATGGTGTTGGAGAGATAAGAGAGAGTCCAGCATCTAAACAAGACTAACTTTCTAGTTACAGTAGAAGTATACAGTAGAAGTATTGGGAATAATTTCCAAGTAAATGTACATAAGATTCCACTGCAGATATCTCCTTTCCGTAGAAGTGTTTTTGAGATGTTTTTGGAAAGCCAAGAAACATAGTATTCTGTCTAGTCCTCCACTTGCTGCTTTTCTTTCCACTTCCTTCTACTTTCTTATCTTATAGGTGTCAATTTTTCCAAGCCAAAGGAGGAAGAACCATGTCTTCACTTCTCTGTAATCCTCGTAAGTATTTTCTGGAATCTCTGAGAAGCTACTGATATTGGCAAATTGTCGACAGTGGGCTTCTGTAATTAAGGCCCACATATCAATTCAGTCCTTGTAGCCACTATCTGTATCTGCTTACTTGTTTTCCGATTTCTCCATGGGCCCAAGGGTTAGGGTTATGTTGCCACCCTCTTATCCATCCCAAACTATACCATAAATGCTTTAAAATAAATAAGTAAATAAACACCAGAGGCTGCCTTAAGTCTTCCTTAGCTGTTCTGGCTTTAAAGGAGCATGTTTCCTCATAACTAGGCCACAAACAATACCAACTTTATCATAAGTACAAACTGACATGGTTTATTGACGTTTCAGTGGAGTTAGATTATCCCTGAGCATTTATTGAATACTTTTAGCTGGTATAGGCATCCCCACCTCTTCTCTCCTCCCTGGTCTCTGCTGTCCAAAACCAAACTGTTTTCTCCTCCATACACCAGACTTTGAAGAGGAATTAGCCCAACTAATAACTGACAGGTGCAGAATATGTTACACCCCTCCTGCACTAGTTGCATTGGTTGCCAGTTGCCCTCCGGTGATTCCTGCTGGCAGGCTTGGGAACGCCTCCTGCCAGCATCGAATTCCCATCGCCCGGTGCGCTCCCACAGGCAGGGCCTCCTTGGGGTGCCATTGGCCAACAATGTCGGCTGGTGGTCCCTAGGAGTAGGGCCTTCTCTGTGGGTGCACCCACCTTGTGGAACCAGCTTCCACTGGTCTGTTTGGCCCCCAACCTCCGTTCCTTCTGCCGCAGCCTAAAGACTTGGTAATTTGAACAAGCCGGCCTGGACTAAGGGGAGGGGAGGCTTGGGTTAGTTTTAAATGTTTGTTCTGGTTTTAGATAATTTATTTGAACGTATTGGTTTAATAATTTTTTAACTTTTTAAAATTTGTTATTGCATGTTTTTTATGATGTGAGCCACCTGAGTCCCTAGGGAGATAGGGTGGCATATAAGACCAAATAAATAAATAATAAAATAAATAAGTTCTATTTTTTATATTAAAAAATAGTTTTACAGCTGTTGTTGAAAAACACTAAATAAGCCCAGCCTGACAGGGATTGCAGGATTCACAGTGGTAGGAGGGAGACTCCTGCAATACCATGGAACCCCACCATCACATGCCTGTCAGTTGCAATATCTAACAGGGCTGTGAGAGGTGGCAGGAGAAATGAGGAACTGATTCTGATGTATCCTTGGAATCAGAAACTGGAGGACATTAAAGAAGCTAAGTAGCACCTCCTATTCAATCTGCTGCTGAGGACTTGTGGATAGCACAGAGTATGTTTCAACTGATGGCTCAACCTGCAGATTTGCTATTTGCTCAAACTCATTAAGCAAATATGATGAAAGGAAAACATCAGCCTCCTTCTGAGTGAGTCACAGCAGCAAAATATGAGTGCAAACTTGGGACCTGCTGAACTTGCTCTGGGGTTGGAGGAGAAGGTTGAGAAGACAATAGATGCCAGAGGTCAACAAAGAGAAGCTTACAGAGAAAGTGCTTATTAGGACTATATATATATATTAACTCTTCCACCCTCCTGTACTACTTGTTTGAGACTCAGCTCTTCTCTGGCAGAGAAGAGAGCTGGCTCCTTGAGCAAGAAAACTTCCCTCAGAGGGGAGGAAGGAGCCAGAGACTTCTTAAGTAAAGAGTTGCTTCTATGCCCAAAGCTGAGGCTGAAATGATTATTGGGATTGCTGGTGTGAGGACAGAAGGAAAAGCCTCAAACTGTTGCTGTGAGACCTCTTGACTTCCTTGGATGGACTCTGAATGTTACTTTTTGATTTGGACTGCTGAGACTCTAAAAAGTCCCTGCCCCAACTCTTGTCCCTGAACGCTCAAGTGACTGAAGGGAGTAAACTTCAGCAAATTCCCTACATCTTATGGAAAGTCCAGAGTCTGCTTTCCATTCTAATAGCCAGCTCCTCACTACTCTGTCTATAAGGATCCCTGCCATATCCAGTTCCAGCTTCAGTCTGGCCCCTTAGTTAAGCAAAGTGATTGATGGAGATATTCTTAGATTCTTAGCTGCATATAGGAAATGTTTGAACCTGCAGAGTATTGAGTGAATTGCTAATCACTGAGTATTGCAAAGCAGTGAGTGAAAGGATATCTACATTTGTTCACCTGTTAAATTCATTGGTTTCTTTTATGGAAACAACCATATTCTCAAATACTGCACACAGATAATAAATATGCATTCCAATTTGGAAAAAATGTGACACTTTAAATGACATGTCAGATTGTGTTCACTTAGGAATTCATTGAAGCACAAACATTGATCAGCGTGCCTAACCTTTGCATTTAATTGCATATGTTACTGTACTAGAACTAACACAAACCCTGACTAGAAATGTCCGATCCTCTTCTCAGGTATTCAACTGGATGACAATCTTATTCAAATGCAACAAGGACAATGATGCGCAAGGTGAAATCCAAGAATTGGAAGAAACAACGATACTTCATGTTACAGCAGGACTGCATGACGGTCTGGTACAAATCTAAGATGTCTGGCAAAGCCAAATCAGCCTGTGAGTTTGATTACCTACACCATATTATTTGCAAGAGGGCTGATTCTCACAAACATTGTCTTCGAGAGTGGGCTTTCAAATAGTGTAACTGCAGAAGAGAAAATTGGGAAAATATTGCAGAAATTTACCCACAAAGCTATATAAAAATGTTTGTGAGTAGCAATTCTGAAAAGATTCGGGGCTCATATTAAGTGAGGAAAGACAACTAAAGCTGTTATAAATATTGGTTTGCACAGCTTCAGAGAAGAAGATAATATTATGGGGAATGTAGATGCGTATGTCCATATGTGTGCTCCCAAGACTCACAATTTCTCATGTGTATGACATTTTCTAGAATAAATTTTGTAAGGTTTGTTTAAAGTGTTTATGATTGAGAAAACAAGAGTTTGGGGTGTAGGTATAGCCATCCCCATGATTGTCTATATAGTGGAATTACCATTGCTACTTCAACTAATGGGTATTATGCAATTGATCGCATCTAAAGGATATCAAATTAATAGAAGAATGTTGAATAGAGTAAATTCAGGCATCAAATATATTGTATCAAAGTGCCAATTAAGGATATTTTTGCTGCATGTTGTTGTATCACCCATAGAGGCACACAGTGCCTTGTTGACATTTTTCTGCTGCTGAATAAGTGGCATCCTGAGTGCAGTCAACTAACAATGAGAATCCTACTTTAGGATTACGCTGGATATATATTTTTTTCCAAATTATTTATTTTCTTGACTCTAGTTAAAAGAAAACCCTAATCACTTTGATTCCTCTGTTTGTGTTTGTGTTTATGTTCAGATAGAGAAGCAAGGAATCTATATATATAAAAATGAAATGCCACTCATGCATCATCACAAAATCTCCAGAACCGTAAAGCCTACAAACTTGAAATTTGGCACGTATGTTCCTCTTGGCTTCTAGGTGCTCACTAAGAAAGGATTTTTCAAAATGACCATCAGAGCATTAGTATTTCTTATATTATTATTAACACGCTCTGATGCTAAGGAGTTCTACTCCCCCTCCCCACCTGAAAAGAAATCTGTTCCAAATGCAAAACACAAGCAGAGGAGAGGAGTTTCAGTTTCAGTTTCACAGCAGCGAGCAGCTTTAGTACAGAACAGTTGAGCTAAGCCACATCCAGGTTCCTTGCTGTCCCTTTCTTGCTCACACAGCAAATACTGTTTTACTTTCCAAACAGCCCTCAACTCTCTCACACACTGACAGGACACTAGCCAGATGAATACCGATCGATGCTGGTAGGCAGAGGCACAATTTGTTTTTCCTCATTTTCTTCCCCAAAAACTAAGCCTGACCACATAGTTTCGTAGTGAAGCACGGGTATTGAGCTAGTGCTTTTATAACTTAAGCATAACCCTCTACATAAAGGCTTATCTTTTCTGGTTATTATTCTCTCAAGTTTCTGTCAGTGATGTGGAGACGATCCGTGAAGGACATCAATCAGAGGTACTGCGAAGTCTGGCTGAGGAGTTCCCTGCTGAGTGCTGTTTCACTGTTGTCTTCCATGGGCGGCGAAGCAACCAAGACCTCATTGCTAGTTCGGTCGAGGAGGCTCAGTGTTGGATCCAAGGTCTGAGGCGCCTCATAGAGATGGTCATTAACATGGATCAGAAAGAGAGGCTTGACCAATATCCTTACTTTTAATTATCTGCCACTACTATCTGGGGAAGGGAAGCTCAGTTTGAGTTTAATATGGGAGACACATTAAAGCATCTATGATTATTCCAGAATGACATTTTAAACGAAATGTCTTTATCTCTCCTTGTTATTTGAACCATTCATTTAAAATATAACACTTAGTTTAAAAATATAATACTTTCCTCCTTTAATAAACAAACAGCCGAAAGAGTTTTCTCTTCCATTGCAGTTCCAGGTCACTTCCATTACAATCTGTCCTGAACTAACGAAGTGTCAATGTGTGCTCATTCCCAGTGTGTTTTGTTTTGGCAAAAATATACCTTGTTCGTTTGCTCTGATCCTGTGTGTCTTTTTTCCTTAATCCACACCTGGGTTGCACATGGATCTGTGACTGGTTTTTAAAAGCTGATAAAGACAATGATGGACGGATGAACTTCAGAGAGGTACAGCACTTGCTCAGGATGATGAATGTGGATATGAATGAAGACCATGCCTTCCAGCTCTTCCAGGTAAATCTGTCTGAGCCAAAGTGGAGAATAGGTGGGACTAGGTTACATAAAAGCGATTTATTTGCTAGTTCATAAGAAGGCAGCACAAATTCACATTGCCACCATCATCCACTGACGAGAGTACAGATATACTTCAAGCCCCTCTTGGTCTCTGCACATAATGTTTATCTTTGGACTTGGTTGTTCGATTTGTTTTCAGTGACTCTATTTATACCCCAGTGGAATATCCATTTGGCTGCCAATCTAAATGCTTTGTTTACTGGAGTACAATTACACAGGCCAACCTGACGCTGTCAGTCATCAGTTTAATTCTCTCTTCCACAGTCAGCACGGTGGATGGAAGTGGTAGGATTTGTAACCTGGCACTTTTAGAATACTACAATCAATTGTAAAATTGAGTGATAAAAGGGTTAACCAATAATTAAACAGTCTCTATTTTCTTATCTTGTCTGCTTAAACTAAAAGCAAGTCCATTAGGTGAAATTCACACAAAACACTGCAACACACAGTTCATGTAATAGCAGCAATGGTATTTTTCTTCCTCTGTTGCTGAATTAAATTGTTCTGCAGCCATCTTTGCATTAACAAAAAATATACCACGATGAAATTTATCTTCCCTTTGCCAATCCCTTATTCCCCCTTCTCAGGGGTGGGCTGCTACCGGTTTACCACAGTTCAGGCGAACCAGTAGCTAATTTTATCACTTTTAATGACTGGTTTTGCAAACTGGTAAATTCCACCCCTGGCTGGCCCTGCCCACCCCACCCCTCACCTTCCAGGAGTCCCCACAGAGCCTGTTTTAGATGCCAGGTAAGTACAGGGTCTGCACGGAGGCTCGGGGAGGGCAAAAAACAGGCTTCCCGGAAGTTCCGGACGGCTGGAAACGGGCCCGTTTCCGCCCTCCGGAGCCTGAGGAAACTGTTTTTGCCCTCCTGGAGTCTCAAGGAAAGCCTCCAGAGTCCGGGGAGGGTGAAAAATGGGCCTCTCGTAAGTTTCAGAAGGCCGGAAATGGGCCCGTTTCTGGACTCCAGAGGGCCTTCAGAGCCCAGGGAGGCCCAGAGGCTCAAGGAAAGCCTCCAGACGGGGGGGAGAGGTAAAAATGCCCCCCCCAGTCATGTTGCAGGAGGCCAGCTAGGCCACACCCACCATGGCCACGCTCACCCAGCAACTGGGCACAGAACTGGTTACTAAAATTTTTGAAGCCCACCCCTGCCCCTTCTATTGCCTCCACCACTATCAACCACCTGATTTCCTTCCAAATCCTAATAGATGTTATGCAAGTTTTCTTCAGATAGGATCAGAATTGTTGAAGATGAGAACCCAGTGACACTGAGTGTTTAGAACCTCAAGACCAGCTGTCCATGAGACAACTGTGAGATGTAGACAGAACATTAAGGATATACTCTGTGTGTTCTATATTTTGTGAGATTGCTTAGTTCAGATCACTTTTATTTTATTCATTAGCACCTGCGTGCAAACTCACACCTGGCATATAGTTTTTGATTGAGTGTCTGGTAATTACTCATTAGTTATGTGCTAGACTTTGCCTATCCTATAATATATTTCCTGAAAAATAAACCTTTTTGTTATGAAGTATATACTTCATTAATATTTTTTCAAGTTCAGTTTTCCTAGTCTTGGGAAAAATACATACATATACACAAATGCTTCAGTTTTTAAGAAGATGAAGGAAAACATTAGTTTAACATCAATATGGGCAGTTGGAATTTGTCTCACTCATGGATTCAAGATGAGATGAAAGCAACATTATGGGAACTAGCAGAAAAAAAGACATTTGCTAGGGCATGTTTGCTCTTAAATCCAAGTGAAGAAAGGTCCTTAATTCCACTGGCTCCCTCAATGGGTAGGAGGCCTTGTTTGCCTCAGTTTGATTGTTTTGTTGTACTTCCTGCACAAGGAAACTGTTGGTCAGAGCCCTCCATTCCTTACAGATGGCTGACAAATCAGAAACAGGGTCACTGGAGGGAGAGGAATTTGTGCTGTTCTACAAAGCACTAACTCAGCGGGATGAGGTGCTTGAGATTTTCCAGGAGTATTCTGAAGATGGGAAGAAGCTGACCCTTTTGGAATTTGTGGACTTCTTACAACAGGAGCAGATGGAGGTCAATGGCACCGATGAGCTTGCAATGGAATTGATTGACAGATATGAACCCTCTGAGACTGGTGAGATGGTGGGGAAACGAAAGGGGAACTGATGGGTCTGTAACTCAGCATCCAGAATTGGGACAAGTTGTCGCTGAAGTGCTCAATGATACATCCAAGGTGTGACTTTCTAGTGTTAGCAGAATTCCCCCAAACCAGCATTGCTGTTTTGTAACACTTACATGACTCCATTGTCATGGAGACTTCTAAGACCTGTTCTTTCCAGACAGATCAAAGGCTCCTACTTCATAGCCTTTATTTAGTTCAGTGTCTGTCTTAGCAGTGCTTTTGTTTTGAAAGGCCTATTTTGGTTTCTGTCCCTCCTCACCAATTTTTTCTTCCAATAGGCAAAGCTCGTCATATCCTGAGCCCAGAAGGATTCCTCATGTATCTCTGCTCACCAGATGGCTCCATCTTCAACCCTGAGCACAGGAAGATTTTCCAGGATATGTCTCAGCCTCTCTGCCATTATTTTATCTCTTCCTCTCACAACACATATCTGATTGAAGACCAGCTGCGAGGACAAAGCAGTGTTGAAGGATACATCAGGTATCAAAATGAAAGGAGAGATGAAAAAGTAGCTGCATCAATAGTTCTTTCGGTGACAGAATCAAACAGTAGTTTTGTTTATATTTATCAAAAGAATTACTTATGTGATCATGTGAAAATTCTTTATCTTGTAATAAGTGCAGGTAGTCCTTGACTTATGACCACAATTGAGCCCAAATTTTCCATTGCTAAGCGAGACCTTTGTTAAGTTAATTTTGCCTCATTTTATGACTTTTCTTGCTGCAGTGGTTAAGTGAATCACTGTAGTTGTTAAGTTAGTAACATGGTTGTTAAGTGAATCTGCCTTCCTCATTGATTTTGCTTTTCAGAAGGTCACAAAAGTTGATCCCATGACCCCAGGACACTGCAACCATCATAAATATGAACCAGCTGTCTAGTATCCAGATTTTGATCATTTGATCATGGGGCTGCTACAACGGTCATAAGGATGAAAAACAGTCATAAGTCACTCTTTTCAGTGCAGTTGTAACTTCAGATGGTCACTAAATAAATGATTGTAAGTTGAGAACTACCTGTAATGATGCAGCAAGCACATCAGAATGCCATCAGTGCATTAAAATCCTAAAATGAGTTTGAAATTACTGGTCCATCAATCCCTGTCATGATTATGTTCCTTTCCTTTATCTTAAGAAATAAATCAATCAAATAGACAGCAAAGAAAGAGGACAGTAGAAATGGCTAGCAGAATGCAAAACATGTCCTGTGAAGAATAAAAACAGGGTTTTCAAATAGAGTCTGAGCAGATCTGTATCAGGCTTTTTCCAGTCCTTTGATTCCATGTATAAACTTCTCTTTCCTTTCTACAGATTTTAGGTGGAATCCTAAAAGGCTAATAGATTTCACTCCCCATTATACTTTTACCATTTCCTGATTTTCCAAGCCCTTTCTCAACTCATCATACCCCCTTGACTGATATCCCCAATTATCTTTATGATAAAACTTATGGCTCTTCCTTACAATCAAGTGTGCTATCCACCGATCTTTGAACTCACAGAAAAAAATAGAAATGGTCCTTCCTGAGTTTCTAGATCTTATTGTGGATTGTGGTGGACTCCTCTAGGATTATAGTACTTGGAGGACTTCTGCTTCCATGTCCTGGGTATGGGAACTAGTGCTGCTCAGGATTCTTTGATCCCCAATACAACCATGGGCTAATCCCAAGTTATCTTGGCTCTGGTAAGGGTAGTCATGTGTTAGACCTAGAATTTGGTTCAGACCCAATGGGGCAGCATCAGAAGAACAGAAATAATCATTCATCTGCATTATTTGAACACTTTCTAATCAAGCTGAACATTACTAATTTCTCAGGCCCTTGCAAAGGTGGAACAACTAAAATAATCCCCCCCCCCCGCATCTGATAGAACCAGTTAATTTTTTGGGTTGACACATGGGGATTTTGCCAGTGTTTTGAAGGTCAATTCTGCCATGCATTCTCCCAGCTGCCTGTGGAATAGGGAAGGTGTTAGATATAGTTTTACAAAAAATATTTTCTCCATGTTCACTCTTCAACCAGGTAGCAGCTGAGGAAACTGCCAACATTGGATTCTCAGGGCTGAAGGGCCAATGAATTGCTTTCTCTTCCTTGCAGGGCTCTCAAACGGGGCTGCCGGTGTTTAGAGGTTGATTGTTGGGATGGATCGAATGGAGAACCAATTGTCTATCATGGCTATACATTCACTTCTAAGATCCCTTTCCGTGATGTTGTGACAACTCTTGAGAAATATGCCTTCTGGGTAAGTTGTATGCCTCTACCACAGGGGTGTCAAACTTGCATCGTCACATTTCCCCTTCACTAAACCAGGTGGGGGCAGGGCCAGCACGTGACACATCCGGCCCGTGGGCCATGAGTTTGACACTCCTGCTCTACCACCAGGAATCCCTGTAGGGCTGAATTCCACCTATAGAAAGTGGGAAGAGTGTTATGTTTGCATGAAGAGACAGACGCGGAGTGCTTCAAGCTCTTAGTTTATTAGTGACTACAGCTCAGAACGGACCCAATTTGGCTGGGCTGCGGCTGCTACTTATAGCCAGCAGCTGCAGTTGCCAGCCAATCAGAGTGCAGGGTTTTCCCACACTTTTTAAACCAAACATTTCCAACATTTTACAAGAACAGTGACTGCATGTCTAAGATGGCGGTTCGGCGGTGAGAGGGCTCTCTTGGCATTCGGAGGTTTTGTGTGATTTGTGAGTGAGAGGCTTGCCTGTTGTCCCTGCTTTCCCTGGAGTCATCCCTGGATGTCGTGGGGTGTCGCTAGAGACGTTCCAGCAGAAAATACGCCAGCGGTTTAGCGTTGCTGGGCTTGTTCCCCCCCCCGGCCTTTGCATCAGCTGCAGGTCTGCCGGCAGGATTAGGGGCGCGGCAGCAACGCCGTTTGCCCTACGCCGCTGCCGCTTGCCCCGCTTGCTCCGCGAAGCCCTGGTGCCCGGAGTTTTTGGCGCATGTGGCGATGGCGATGGCTTTTGAAGACCCGAGGCTGTCGCTGGCGGTGTTCATCAGCTGTTTGCTGCTGGCAATGGACGTGGCGAGGCTAAGGTCTAACAGCGGCGGTGGTTACAGCGGCCTGGCAACTTACGATTCTACTGCAGCACTGGGGCCTCGGCTACGTGGAAGACAGCAGCAATGGTGGCGGTCTGTGGTGCATGGTACCACAGTTACCATGAAGGTAACGCATGGAGTCTGCTGACAGCGGAACTGTTGGCCCAATGCCCCCCCCTTTTCCCCGGTTTATGGACAGGGGTTGTGTTTCTGCAGGGGTTTGGACTTTTTGACCCATCCCCGAGGAGCTCCCCTTCCTTTTTCCCCAGAAGTGAGAGTTCTGGGAGGAATAGACCTACGGGGATGGACAGAGGCCTGCAGGTCTGGAGGGCCCGGAAGGAAGGTGTTCGCGATCATGGCCGGGCCAGGTGAGCCGGCTCTACCCTGGACAGGGTTGTGGGTTGAGTCTTGGCGGAGACCCCCCCCACAAGAAGGGACGGCGCCTTGGCTCTAGACCCGTGGTCGTGGCTGGTATCTGCAATGCTGTACTTTTCCTGGACTCCTACGGACCTAGCTGCCCTATGGTGCTTGGGTGTTCCATCTTTGACTATTGTTTCCTTGCCTGTTTATATCACCTTGGACTTGTTTGGCACTATTGAAGATGCCCGGTTCACCTATACCACCCACCCGGTCTTGCATCTTGCCTCCTCTCTCTGGGACTTGGCTGTTCCACATTGCAGTGAGAGGGCAATGGGAGGACTTAACCCCCCTGCAGTGAGAGGGCAGGGGCTGCTCAGGACCTTTGCCACAAGTCACTGTGGTGGCAGAGCAGTGACTGGTCTGTTTCGACTCTGACCGTCGGCTGCTGTGAGAGAGCTGCTGATCATGGACTGTTTCCTGACCATTATTATTGCCTGTCCCTTTGTATTGTATTACCATCTTTGCAATTTTTCCACCTAATCAACTACCTCCTGTATCGACCAGCCTTGAGATTTACTTGTCATGCCTGCCTACTCCCTGCTAGAGTTATGGGCCCTCCAGAGGCTCCCCTGTCTGTGAAGTGGCCCCTAGCTATCAAGAGCTTACCTTAATGCGGATCCTGGGATCCCAAGAGGTGGCATGTTGCGTCTAAGGGGTTAAATTTTAAATTTGATAGGAAGGGGAAACTTTTAAAATTTTTAATTGGTCGTCTTAAGGGGTTAGGGAGGGGGTAAATGGGTCTTTTTGCAGCCTGGTTCATGGCAGGGGGGCAGGGGTTGGGGGCTGGTGGGGCCCCGGGGTTTGAGGTGGGGACCGCGATTCCCAGGGTGGTTGGGGTTGGCAGGAGACATCGAGGCATAGGGCCATATCATGTGTTGAGAGCGCGCACCCGCCATCTTTGTACGGTTGCTCGCTCCGACCCTATGGCCTCCTCCCTAGGGGCACGGTACTGGGACCCCTGGGCTCAGGCTGGTGTATTTTAATGCCAGGTCCGTGGCTAACAAGTCCACCCTCCTCCGTGAGATCATTGAGGAGGAGGCTGCGGACCTGGCTTGTATTACCGAGACCTGGTTGGGCCCAGAGGGTGGTGTCCCTCTGGTTGAGTTATGCCCTCCAGGTTTCTGGGTTGTACACCGGCCACGGGCCCAGGGAAGGGGTGGTGGGGTGGCTGTGGTTATCCGGGAGACCCTGTTTCCAAGGGAGGTCACTGTTCCAGAGATAGGCAGGAGTGAGACCCTCCTCCTGAGGTGGGGGCCTAATGGTCGGGTGGGCTTGCTGCTCACATACCTTTCTCCCAGCTGTGTGACAGCAGCCCTGCCTGGGCTTCTTGACGTCCTCTCGGGGGTGGCGGTGGAGTTCCCGGACCTTATAGTCCTGGGGGACTTCAACTTGCCCTCCCTGGGGGGAACGTCGGGATTGGCCCAGGAATTCATGGCTTCTATGGAAGCCATGGGCCTGACCCAATTAATTCTGGGCCCGACTCATGAGGGGGGAAACACTCTTGACCTAGTTTTTGTCTCTGAGCAGTGGTGTAGTGACAGAGGGCAAGCCACTTTTACGGCATTGCCCGTTCCATGGTCTGATCACTATCTCCTATGGCTGGTCTTCCAACAGGCCGCCCCCCACTGCTGGGATGAGGAGCCACCTAGATGGTTCCACCCCAGGCGCCTTATGGACCCAGAGAGGTTCCAGGCGGAACTGGGGTTTCTTCCCTCTCCCCTTGCCCACAGCTCTGTCGAGGATCTGACGTCTGCTTGGCAACAGGCCGTGTCGGAGGCCCTCGACAGGGTTGTCCCCATGCGACCCCTCACACGCCGTGGATCCCGGATGGCTCCTTGGTATTCAGAGGAGCTCCGGGAGATGAAATGCCGTCAGAGGGGCTTAGAGAGCAGGTGGAGGTCCACCCTCCCAATCGATCGAGCCCAGCTAAGAGCCCATATTGGACTTACCTGGTAGCTATGAGAGCGGCGAGAAGGTCTTATCTCTCGCCCTCATAGCGTCCAGAATAACCGCCCAGCCGCCCTGTTTGGGCTACCCGCTCTCTCCTTTGTCCGGAGGGGGGGGCGGACCCATTGAGGAAGAAGGCTGAGGAGTTTGGTCAATATCTGTCAGATAAGATTGCTCGAATTCGAGTGGGTTGTCCTCTGATTTGCAGTGGTCTGAGGAACGGATACAGGCAGTCTGGCCAGTGTGATTTGGGATGAGTTGATCCTGTTTCGAGGATGAAGTGGACAGGACTATCTGCGGCGGCTGAGTTCCACCACATGTTTATTGGACCTGTGCCCTTCCTGGCTGGCCTATGCAGCCAGGGGAGGTCACCTCGGTTGGCTCGGGCAGTGGTCCTTCATTAGGGAGGGTGTTTTCCCTCAGTTGATTGATTGTTGAAGTACAGAGTTTGAAATGAGTGGTTGTAAAAAGTCGGGGAGTTTCCTGCACTGCTATTGGCTGGCAGCAGCGGCAGCCGCTATAAATAGCTGCGGCTAAGCCATTCGGTCTGTTCTGAGCTGAAAGTCACAATAAATAAGAGCTGAAGCACTCCGTGTCCTGTCTCTACATGCAAACTTAACACTGGCGGCGAGGTGGGATCTGAAGGAGAAGACAACGCGAACAGAGAAGGGCGAGATGGCTGCGCTGAACACCCCCAGCCCGTTCGATCCGAAGAAGCGAAGACTGGGAATCATATGCAGACAGATTTCAAATGTTCTTAGAAGGCAATGATCTGGCATCGATTTCTGAGACACGAGAAAGAGCGGTTTTCTGACATACTGCGGTCCCACAGTATTCAAGATGGCCAAGGCATTGGCTGCTCCTGCAGACGTGAAGGTAATGGCTTGGGCAGATTTGGAGAGGCTATTGAGGGCACACACGCCCCAAGTATCGTGCCTCATTCGAAAGCGAGTTCTACCGCCCGCGATCAAGGGGAGAATGAAAGTATCAGTGACTTCATGGCAAGTTTGAGACATATTGGGGGTGCCTGTGAATTCAGCACGCTAGAGGAGGCCATGCGTGATCGTTTTGTGTTGGGCCTGAAGGACAAAGTGCTACAGAGCAAATTACTCATGAAACCAAAAATTACGCTGAAAGAAGCCATCGATGAAGCGATAGCAGCAGAAGCCACAAAAACCTCAGCAGCAACCATGAGGAAGATGAACAGAACAACCTCCCATTCTGATGGTGAGAGAACCACCACTACGCATTTTGATGAACTAGATTCTGAATCAGAATACAGTGGAGAAGAAGAAGAAATTAACAGGCTCAGAATGGAGCAGAAATGAAATGACCAGGGCTGGAAGAAGCGAGATTTCCATTGCTAGGTTGTGGGGAAACCACCCCGCACAGAATGCAAGTTCCTGGATGCCATTTGCCTCCGTTCTGAAAAAGAGGGCACATCAAGAGTCTGCAAATCATCTAGAACTCCACCAAACAGAAGGAAGTTTGTTTCAAACAACAAAGACAGAGAAGTTAAACCAACAACAACAAAAAAAATGGGGTGCCACAGAAGCAAGCGGGAAAAATGAAACACACCAAACTGTAACCATTGGTCATTCCTCATCATTGAACAATAGGAAGGTGCATGTCAAGGTACTTATCGAGGAAGACCTTGCCAAATGGAGGTGGACTCAGGTTCATACCTTTCCATGGTGTCATGGGACACTATTCAGAGACTAGTACCAGAAATTCAGAAGAATGACTTCAAAAAGCAAGCACTGACCCTCAAAGACTACCAAGGGAACAAGATTCCAGTAGTTGGAACAAGGAAATTCAATGTGAAATTCAAAAACCACACTAAACTGCTGCCATTGACCATCGTAGATAAAGACCGCCCAAGTTTGCTGGGACTTGAATGGTTCAACCCTCTGGGCATCAAGTGACTGGCATCAACCGTGGCGACACTGAATGGGAAGAGTCATTGAAGACTGAATTTCCAGAGGTCTTCAGCGACGGATTAGGCAAGTACTTGGGGACCCCTATCACTTTCAATCTAGACCCCAAGGTACAACCAATAAGGTTAAAACCCCGGCATTGAAAGAAAAAATCAATAAGCAATTAGATAAGCTAATAGCCCAAAGGGTATTAGAACCCACAGATCACTCCAGGTGGGAGACACCCATAGTTACACCAGTCAAAACTGATGGTTCAGTGAGGATCTGTGGGGATTTCAAAGGGACATTGAACCATGCGCTACAACAGAGTACGTATCCGGTGCCAGTGGTTCATCACTTATTACACTCCTGGGGGGGAACGTTTTAGCCAAGTTAGATCTTGCCCAGGCATACCAGCAGTTACCAGTAGATGATACAACTGCAGAGGCAAACCATTGTAACCCATCGGGGTGCTTTCAAATGCAAGAGGTTACAATTGAGAAGTGTGGCAGCATATTTCAAAGTCTTATGGAAAGAATGTTACAAGGTTTGCCTGGGGTGGTGCCTTATTTTGATGACGTTTTAATCTCTGCTAAAATGACACTCAGCTACGTGAAAGACTCAGAGAAGTGCTGACCAGGTTCAAAAAGCAGGGTTAAAAGTCAAAAAGAGAAATGTACACTAAGAACTGACAAAGTTGAATTTTTGGGCTATATGATTGATAAACATGGTATCCACCCCACAGAAGCCAAAATCCAGGCAATCAAGGAAGCCCCAGACCAAAATGCAAAATGGACTTACAGGCATTTCTGGGGCTTATTAATTTAATATGTTTTTACCACAGAAAGCAACCACTGCAGAACCCCTACATAGATTGCTGGATAAAAAATCTGCATGGGTCTGGGGCAGAAAAGAAGAAGCAGCATTTAACAATATCAAGAGGCAAATCACTTCTGACTGTGTTTTAATACAGTTTTCTGAAAATCTACCTGTTGTATTAACTTGTGATGCCTCCCCTTTTGGAGTGGGGGTTTCTGAGCCACAAGCTTCCCAGTGGAAGGAAGCTCCCATTGCTTTATTCATGCACATTGACTAAAGCAGAGAGAAACTATAGTCAGCTGGACAAAGAGGCATTGGCAATCATGGCAGCTGTTAAGAAATTCCACGAATACGTTTATGGAAGAAGATTCACCATTGTCACAGATCACAAACCACTTCTGGGAATTGTGGCGTGATAAACCAACTCCAATCATCCTGTCACCCAGAATGATGAGATGGACTGAATTTCTTGCAGCATATTCATATAAACTCACCCGTAGACCGGGAAAGGACATTGGGCATGCAGATGCTTTGAGTGCTGCCCACTTCCCTTGCACTGAGGACCCTGCTCCTGAAACTTACATTCTTCTTAGAAACTGTTGCCAAACTTCCTGTACATGCTGCTACAATTGCTAGAGAAACAGCCAAAGACAGTGTATTGGCTCCTATTGTGGGTTGGATCAAAAAAGGTTGGCCACTACAAGACCTCCCTCAGGTCTCCCAACCCTTTAAGTCCAGACAAACTGAACTATCTGTGTTAAGAGGGTGTATTTTGTGGGGTAACAGAGTGGTTATTCCTGCAAAACTGCAGAAAGAAGTATTAGAAATGTTGCATGAGGGACATCCGGGAATTGTCAGAATGAAGGGGTTGGCCAGGAGTTATGTATGGTGGCCTGGTATTGACAAAATGGTTGAAAACTGGGTTGCATCCTGTACCAACTGTCAGGAGACAAGGCCTGCACCACCTGTCACCCCTAAACAGGAATGGGAATCTCCTAGGGGCCCCTGGTCCAGGATTCATATTGATTTTGCTGGCCCTACCAAAGGGCATACTTTTCTCATTGTGGTAGATGCATATTCCAGATGGTTAGAGGTTATTCCCATGTCCTCCACCACAGCAGACGCTGTTATCAAACAGTTAAGGAAACTTTTGTAACTCATGGTCTACCTGACATTATTGTTTCTGACAATGGTCCCCAATTTACTGCCAATATCTTTGAATCTTATCTGGCACAACAGGGTATCAGGCATGCCCTTACAGCCCCGGGCATCCCTCGACTAACGGCCGGGCTGAACGGTGCGTTTTACTAAGGAGAAGCTCCAGCAATTAGGTCCTGGGGACATCACTGAGAAAGTAGACAAACTGCTCAGTATCCAACACATTACTCCAAACCCATCCAATAACCTAACTCCAGCCGAGCTATTGATGGGTAGAAAACTCAGGTCTCTCTTGACCCTTCACCCCTTACACACCCACTGCTCCATTAGATTCCACTAGCAAAACTCGTAGCTTTTCGTGAGGATGGTGTCTATGCTAAAAACCTTGTGGGTGAACCTTTATGGATTCCTGCAGAAATAATCCAGGTTACAGGGCCCAGGTCTTACAGGGTTCAGACTGAGGATGGTGCTTTCTGGAGTAGGCACATAGACCAATTACGGTCCAGGAAGTCTCTGGATCATCCCCATAGTGCCCCTCTAGACTCCCTACCCACAGCCTTTTCTAGGGGAAGGGGTGACAATGAGGTGATGAGCAAGTAAGAATCAACCCCATGTGTAACGAGCTAACACGACAGGAACTATTCCAAACCCTATCACAGCCCCAGCAACGATTATCACATATGGAAGATTGCACAGCAATACCAGACTTAGAGGATAACACTGGGTTGGAGATGGATTGGGAGGAGAGACCAGGTTGTAGCAACCAAGCTGGTTCTACCGGCACAAGAAGTCCAAATAAGGAAATGTTATCAGATACTATGCCTTCCTCACAAGTGGAGGTCCCTAGGATACCAGAACCACGCAGATCCAAACGTAACTGTAAGAGCCCCGCCTATTTACAAGAGTATGTTAGATAGATGGGGTTTGAGTATGGACCAAACCTAGTGGGGAGGGGTGTTATGTATGCAGAGTTTGAAATGATTGGTTGTTGAAGTACAGAGTTTGAAATGAGTGGTTGTAAAAAGTGCAGGAGTTTCCTGTACTGCGATTGGCTGGCAGCCGCGGCAGCCGGCTATAAATAGCTGCCGCGGCTAAGCCATTTGGGTTCGTTCTGAGCTGAAAGTCACAATAAATAAGAGCTGAAGCACTCCGCGTCCTGTCTCTCTATGCAAACTTAACACCCCCCTTCACTAAACCGGGCAAGGGCGGGGCCAGCACATGATGCATCTGGCCCACAGGCTGTGACTTTGACACCCCTGGTCTAGATTTAGAGAGCCATAATTACAAAGGCCCCTATCCCAAGACTCCTGCTGTCCCAAATGAAAATAATTTCAAAATGACGGGTATTGCAATGTCACAAATTACACAAATGCATATGGGATGGAGCTTGTGCTTAGACATCACAATGGACTTTTTATTATCTGGCTTTTCTTGCCCCGTCTGTGAACATCTAGGCTAGGGTTCACCACAGATCCCCCGGTTACAGTTGACTATAATTTTGCAACTTTCTTGCAATAACATTATTCCACAACCCCAATGATCTTCAAGTATTTTGGCTATTTTCAAATTTCCTGAGTAAAAAGGCAGCTTTGAGTAAAAAGGATATCCATCCGTTTCCAGTGATCCTTACAATAACTCCATTGTCCTCTTTCGGTTTCCGTGCTTCAATTTTAATCTCCCAAGCACTTGACCATCATTCTCTTATTTCAGGTTTCTCATTATCCCATCATTCTGTCTATTGAGAATCACTGCAGCGTAGAACAGCAAGACATCATGGCACAACTGCTGAAAGGCATCCTGGGAGAACGGCTCCTCATCAACACCATTGATGAACTTGTTCCTGTGCAATTGCCTTCACCTGAAGTAAGAACATACAACATAATTAAGAGCTTTTATCTAATGATTATCCAGGCTGGCCCTTTACTACATTTGATTGTAAAGCTTAGTAAGAGATGTTTTCACACTCATAGATAAGCAGGTGGATATTGAGCAACTAAAATGCTGGAAAATAACATACAAGTTATTGAAGTTTTCAAAATTCTTTATCAGGCTAGATGGTACAAAAACCAAGAGAGGAAGAGGAAATAGAAATGCCCCAAAATTATGTCAGAGTTAGCAATAAAGTGAGGTTATATAGAATCTTTTCTTGACTTACATCTACAGCAGTGCAAATATGCACAGCTAACCGCTCCTTTTTCCTCTGCTACATCACCATACTGTGTTTTTTGTCTCGTGCCCAATTCATATGAGACAGCTTTAAAACATCCTGTTTTCCCCCTTATATTTCACAGATTTTGACATTGAAAAATGCATTTAATTGAAAAATGAGTCAGCAGTACAGTCAGGTGAACCACTTGAGATGGCACCAGGCTCACATCTCTTGGTCACTTTAAGCTGTTGTAGGTGTCAACTCATAAAATATTTTTATGGTTTTTTTAAAGTTGCCAATAGAAGGGAGGATGGGAAAGGGGTTTGAAAGAGCAGCTTGGAAATCGAAAGTATATTCTATAAATACTTTTTCAGAGATAGTAACTAGGTGACTGAAGTTTCTGCCACTCAAATATCTAACCGGTGAACATGATTGATGACTCTTGCCTATGGATGTGCCTCATTGGAGAATATGAATTATGATACACCCAGGGGGCGGGGGGAAACCAGGGTGAAGGGTGACAATGAGTTATGTGTCTCAGAGTTGGCTACATCCAGGCAGTGCCGGACATTTTAACTCCCAATAAATCCTTTTGAAGTTTTGGAAGTTTGGCTCGAGACTCATGATTTAATTGGGATAACTGTCGGAATCCTGGCAGTAGGCACATTTGCCTCCCTGGGCCTTGTTTTTCAGGACTGTTGGACATTTTCTAGGGAACAGGAAATTTCAGGTCTTTCCAACCAGGATCTCCACCTGTTCATTTCCAGGCTCTTAGTTGGCCCCGGTTTAGATCTGCATCAACTTGAACAACAGTTGACTGGATAGCAGGACTGCATAGTGGTTCTCTGCTGCTTCATGGAGCAATGCTCCTTGAATTTTTAAACCACTGTTTCTCAATCTTATAAACTCTAGATGTGTAGACTTCAATTCCCAGAATTCACCAGCCAGTATGTTCTAGGTCAGGGGTGTCAAACTGGTGGCCCACAGGCTGGATGCATCACATGCAGACCCCAGGTCCGCGAAGGGAAAAAACATCGCAATACATCACGTGATGACAACGTGACATCGCAAGTTTGATACCCGTGCTCTAAGTAGTACTCTAAGTTTTGGTTTGGGTTGCTTTTTAAGAGGGATTTACTACTTTTCTGGAAAAGTGTGAAGTCTGCATCCAAAACTATCCAGGAAATAGTTGGACATCCTTTGAATGCACCAATGCAAAACATTGTCGCAGTGAGTTTTGATAGATATCTAAACTCAGCAATCTTGCCATCCATCAAAGCTCATTCTTGTGGAAATGCTGGGATCTTATAACCAAAAGCAACTTAGCTGAGCTGCTTCTGTCAAAAGCAATAGAATTGTCTTCCTATGTCCACATGCAGGAATTGAAGGGCAAGATCATTCTAAAAGGCAAGAAGATTGGATATCTAGAAGATTGTCTGAATGAGCATCCAGACAAGATGCCTGAACGGGAAGAAGTTACTGAGGAAGAAGGAAACGAGATAGAAGAAGAAGAAGCCTTGCGCAGTGAAGACAAGAGAAAAGAGAAGGTATGTGGATACTCTCCTGGATGGCCTGCTGTTTACAATTAGAGAATGTAACTTGGATCCCTATTTTGTACTTTCCACAAAGTTCCCCAAAATCATGCCACCTAAATTCACTGGCAGATCTTAGAAATAGCAATATTTCTACTGATTTCACCCCAGAATGGTCTCCAGCAGATTCATTTATCTATTAATTTTTAATCCCTCCCTTCTTGCCATGACAAAATTCAGTTCCTCTCCCACTTTTGGCCAAATGTGGCTTCTAGGAAAGTGCCACTATCATATTTTAACAATAGCCAGTATGGATACAATACTTGGGGATCTTGGGTTGTGTAGATGATCAGTTGTGTAAAAGCCAGAACTTGAACAGATGAAATTACAAAGGTGTCAAGCTCCATATGCAAAAAGGAATACTCTCCCCATTTTTGGCAGGAGTATTATTTATTAATAATCTGCAGTTGAACATTATATTTTTTTTCCAGAAAGGTAAACAGTCCCTCTCCAAGGAACTTTCGGATTGTATTATCTACTGTAAGAGTGTACCTTTCTACAGCTTCCAGCATTCTTGCAGCCACTACAAGTCATATGAGATGTCTTCCTTCACTGAATCCAAAGCTCGCAAGCTCATCCGAGAAACTGGTGAGAAAGTGGGGATGAAATCTGCTGGCAGGCAAAATGTTTGGGCCAAGGATTAATGGGTATACAATTCTGACAAATGGTATTCCTTGGTGGCTCAGGCTGTTAAATGCCTGCTCTTAAGATCCAGCTGTCTACAATTACTGTAGGCTCGAATCCCACCAGGCTCAAGGTTGACTCAGCCTTCCATCCTCTCGGGGTAGGTAAATTGAGGACCCAAGATTGTTGGGGGCAATAAGCTGACTTTGTAAAAATGCCGCTTAGTAATAAGCAGGCATATACAATGGAATGAAGGCTATTGCTGAGCGCATTGGGTTGTGCTCCAAAAATTGTAAGCCGCCCTGAGTCTTCGGAGAAGGGCGGCATATAAATGTAATTAAAAAAAAACTTATTTCTCATTCAACTTCCTCTACCACTAGAATATAGCAGATACACGCAGGCTGCAATTCCAGTGACTTTGTATCAGATTGAAAAATATAAAAATATGTACAGCCAGCCATAAAACACAACAAAGGTAAAGGCTTCCCTGTCAGTCATGCCCAACCCTTGGGCATGGTACTCATCTCCCTTTTTCGGCTGAGGGAGCCAGCATTGTCCAAAGACAATTTCTGTGGTAATGTGGGCAGCTTACTATACAGCAAAGGCCCACATCATGTGTTATCTTCCCACCAAAGTGATACCTATTAATCTACTTGCATTTGAATCCTTTTGAATTGCTAGGTAGGCAAGATACAGTAAATAATACTAGTACAGTAGAGCCTCTTGTCACAACTGTAATTTGTTCCGTAACTTTGGTAGCAACCTGATTCGGTCGTGATCGGAAGCGAGACTGACTGAGCATGGGCTTACAAAAAAATGGTGCGGAAGGGGTAATCGGCACAGAATGGGAAACTGGTGTTTGATTGCCACCCAAATGTGTTTGTGACCAGGTTAAAAAAAAATGTGAATTTTTTGGTCATGGTCAGAAGCGTTTGTGTCCAGAGGTTCTACTGTAGTATAATTATCATCATTATCATCATCAATGTGCATAAACTCAGAACTCTCCCCATGTGTATGTTATTCATCCATGAGGGAATTTTCAGCACTAACTAGACCTGCAGCATTGGTTAAAATGAATTTTACTAAAACTGGATGATTCTGCAATTTACAAGCCTTGGAAGCGATGCAAGAAATGACTATTTTCCTCCTTTTGTTTTGAAATAAATATTCTACTTACATTAAGGTTTTCTACAACACTCTTTCTCATAGCTCTGAGAAGGGAGGGTCTCTTTTCTTAAGCTTGTCCTGAAGCCTAGCAAGGCATGCATACATAGCACCTTTTTGTGTGTATTTGTGGTTCTCGATAAATGCTAGGTATTCTAGTATTAAAATCCTGTTAGGCTTCTTAATTAATTATGTAATTAATCACTGCTGCCTTTACTGAATTCTTAACAATTGGTGCACTCTCTCTCATAGGGAATGACTTTGTCCGCCATAATACCTGGCAACTGACACGGATCTTCCCAGTGGGCTACGGACAGACTCCTCCAATTTCAACCCCCAGGCGATGTGGAACGTGGGGTGCCAATTGGGTATGCAAAAGAGGAAAGGGACAAGGAGAAGATGAGGAGGGAAGAGAATGTACTGTAATGGTGAGGTTGCTTGATAGCCAGCACAAGGCACATTGGCACTTTTATGTAGAGCAAGAGGGCTAACTTTGTTATTTCTTGCTGCAAATTGTCCTGAAGATTCCCTTACTGAGTGGCCTTCAAACAGCATCAATAAATGAACAAGAAACTTGCTCACAAGAGATGTTAAAATGATCAGCAAGGCAGGCAGTTTTAAAAGGAGGTAAAACAAAGCTATGAGGCTATTAGAAGCTGCTCGTGGTTATCTACCATTATCAGGGTGAAATGCACCCTGTCAATGAATATCACTTGGTGGAGCAAAATAGGAGTGGGCTATTTGTTAAGTTTGCATGAAGAGACAGACGCGGAGTGCTTCAAGCTCTTTTTTTATTAGTGACTACAGCTCAGAACAGACCCAATTTGGCTGGGCTGCGGCTGCTACTTATAGCCAGCAGCCACAGTTGCCAGCCAATCAGAGTGCAGGGTTGTCCCGCACTTTTTAAACCAATAATTTCCAACATTTTACAAGAACAGTTCAAACTAAACCAATGACTTCAAACCTGCATACATAACACTATTCTGTCATGTCCTTCATATAGCTGGTCTCCTCAGACATGAGGTGATGAACGAGGTTAGCATTTGGTCTGATCCAGTGTCTGGTCTCTTCAGCTCTTATTTATAATTATCCATCACAAATGACATCTCCAATCATTTTACCATCATTGCAGTTCTACTCTGTTGAAAAACAAAATGATGAACAGTTATTTTTCCCTAGGGCAAAGTCATTCATTTGTGCTACATCATTTTTGTTATACACCGAATAGATTAAAAATATCATTTGTGAAGGTATATGAAATTTCACTCTTTCCATACTATTTGTGTTTGCATTTGATGGCCTGAGTGAACAGTTCTAGGCCAGTTTTTATAGTGCTGCTCTTTATATGGGAAAGGAATCTCCTCCTCCTTTTTCCTCTCTTGTCTGTATACGTGACCAACACAAGGGCTAAGGGGAGTAGAGTTTAGATGATAGGATAAACAAAAATGTGTGAGGAAACAACAATAATGTCAGGTCACACTCTTATTTTCCCAGCTACAGTACACATTAATTGGAGATGTGATCTGTATTGTACTTCCCCAACCTGATGTTTTTCATAGTTCTTATAATGACAATTCTCAGAATTTCCAGAATGGACGGCATTCATTTGAGCAAGACCATTATAGATGAATAATTCACACAATACTGTTCACAGTTGTTTGCTTAACCAGCACTTACAGGGTAAGCTCCTCTTTGCAAAGTTTACACTTTGCACTGAGCCATTTTAAAAACCACAATAGATGATTTCACATATCGTGTGAATTATTCTCTGCTGCACCATGGTTTATTAAAACCACAAGCTACTGGCTATGCATAGCACAAGAAGCAACCCACATTATGGCTTAATGTATTGTGTGAACTTGGTCAGTACGTTAGACTGGGACTTAATTTGTATTGCAGAGAAAAAGTGATGTTCCTCTCTCTCTACTGCTTTTTCATTGGTCTCTTCTCTCAATTGATACTTATCTGGCAGAACTCTATGGAGGATAGAACTGAGATTCTAAGGTTAAAAGTAAATAATAAAACAACTGTTCTTCTGATCTTTCTGATTTCAGTGGCCTTGAATTTTCAAACAGCTGGTACAGAGATGGACTTGTATGATGGATTTTTTAGTCAAAATGGCCACTGCGGTTATGTGTTGAAGCCAAGTTTCATGAGGGATAGAGAGACAGCCTTCAGCCCTGAGGACCCCCAAAGCAGGGGTGAAGGTAACCCCTTGAGCTTAATGGTTAAGGTACTGTATCTGTCTGTACCCATACTTTAACTTTAAAGATTTGGGGGAGGTTAAAAAATATGATCATAGAGTTTCACCCATCCCCAGGTTCTTAAAATTATACTTATACATATTTGTTGCTATACTTTTATGGTTCAGTAATGTCCACAACAACCAATAAAAACAATAATTACATTTTAAATGAATTTTCCCTTAAATTTCCCCCGTATATTGGCAATTTCTATTGGAATGTCCTTTCTTTTACACCAGAAAGTCTACATATGAGGAAATTAACTAAGGAACTAAATTTGGGGACAGCTGCATTTTATGTTGCCTGAAATTGGACGGGGGTGTGGGGAGAAGTGACACATGGCAAAAGGCAAAAACAAAAACAATACCTAAAGGGAAGAGTACTTTTTTCTCCACCTTTCCTTTTCTTATTACTGCTGCTATTCTACTCTTCTCCTCTCCCTTCACTCAAACCAGTCATTTACTTTTGTTTGTTTAAAATTTACATCTCCTCTTTCTTGGAGCATAGGTTCAGTTTTCTAGCCACACAAAACAACAAAGGAGCTCTTCAAGAATAATGGCTAGAGTATTTCCTAGCATAAGGGTCCCCAATCCCAGGGCTATGGAATGGTGCTAGTGCACAACCAGCTAGGAACTAGGCCACACAGGCAGTGGGCGGGTGAGTGAGCAAAGCTTTATTTGCCCATGCAGAGGATCTAAGTTGTGTGCGAAACTACCCCCTCCTGGTCTGTGGAAGACAATTTTTCTTCCAAAACTGGTCCGTGGTACCAGAAAGGTTGGGTACCACTGCTCTAGCAGACCCTCCAATTTCTGCACTCTAAGGAAATGCTGGCTGCAGATCTTTGAGAGCATTTTCCAGAGCAATGGCTGTGTTCTGTCTTTAACTTTCTGGCTGAATATAAAGACAATTAGTTAAACTCTACAAAGGCTTCCATACAAAGTTTCTTTATTCAATCACAAGGCATCCTCAAGGAATAACTCACAGTTATGTTGAGATTCATCTAATGTCCAATCTTTGCATAGTTGTCTTCATGGTGTGAAAATATGGTCATCTTCATCCCATAATGATGCAGCAAAGGGAAAGACACCAGCATTATGCTGGGGTCCAAGCAAGAATAAAGGAAACTCCCCCAACCCACCAAGGGTCAATTCAGTGACCAATCAGGATTACAGATGTGACCACATAACATGAACTACATCTCCCATGAGGCATTCCCTTAAGGGGACAGCTCCCAATTCCCAACTAACTTTATACTGTCTAACCAGCACAGACTGGCTCAGTAACATCAGTGCCAATGCAAAAATGGCACTTCTAGGGTCGACTGGCAGCTGTGGGCAAAAGAAGCCTTTGGGATTCTAGGGTTCCTGATGAGTTGGTCTCTGTGTTGAGCAGCATGTTGCAAGTTTCAGCAGTTGGTTCTTTGCAGCTTCTGCCTTGTAGCTTTGACATGAGTTACATGCTTGTGCGATCTTCTCTTTCAGATCATTAGTGGGCAGCAGCTGCCCAAGATTCCCAACAGCAAAGAAGGCTCCATTGTGGATCCATTTGTGCGAGTGGAGATTCATGGGATCCCTTCTGACAGTGCCAAGCAGGAAACCAAATATATTGACAACAATGGTGAGCCAGCTTTACTGTAAAGATGAAGGAAGTTGGGCTTTAGATCTTACACATTTTCCTTATTTTTATTTCATTTCATTCAACTCCTATAGCTGCCCACCTCATAAATATGACTCTGGGCAGTTTACCAGTTAAAACAGCAAAAAACGAACTCATAGAAATTAAATTTGATTAAAAAAATCAAAACAGATAGAACAACCAGAATTTTTTAAAAATTAATTAATAATTTATTTGTTTGGATTTTTATGCCACCCTATCTCCTGAAGGACTCAGGGCGGCTCACAAAAATAAAACACACAATACAAAATTTAAAATTATTTAAAAGGTATTAAATTAATAATAAATTATTTTAAAGGTATAAATAAGATAGTAAAGACCTACAGTTCACAAACAATACAGCCACCTTGCAAGTTCCCATCTCCATGGGACCCCCAGGCCTGATGACATAGCTATATCTTCAGGGACTTCCTAAAGACCAACAAGGTTGGGGCCAATCTAACCTCAGGGGAAATGAGTGTTATGGCAGAAAGGCACTCCTTCTGGGTCCTGTCAAATAGAAATTCTTCATAGATGGGACCTGTGACATGCCCATTCTTCAATCTGTGCCGATGAAGTTTGGTTTCTAGATGGAATAAAATAAATCTTGCCACTGGAATAAATATACAAGTTTCATCACTTCTCAGCCATTTGGCTAAGATCAAGTATGATACACAAAAGTTCAAGTATTAGCCATCTTAAACTTGTCTTATATCAAATTATCACAGAATTTCATTCATTCAAACCCAGGTAATGGTACTCAAGAAATTCAAGGGCAGGCCAGATAAATAGAGAGCTCTGGAGAGGGACAATATTATCTAAATATAGGTAGTCCTTGACTTACAACCTCACTTGAGGCCAATATATCTGGTGCTGAGCCAGACATTTGTTAAGTGAGTTTTGACCCATTTTGAGACCTTTCTTACCACAGTTGTTAAGTGAATCATTGCAGTTCTTGTTAGAAACATGGTTGTTAAGTGAATCTGGCTTCCCCATTGAAGGTCACAAATATGAGTCAGTTGCCAAGCATCTGAATTTTGATCAAGTAACCATGGCAATGCTGCAACGGTTGTAACTCTGAAAACCAGTCATAACTCACTTTTTTTAGTGCCGTTGTAACTTTGAATGGTCACTAAATGAACTTTGGTAAGTCAAGGACTACCTGTATGCCAAACTTCAGGACCTATCTGGTAGCTGTGAGAGCGGCGAGAAGGGTCTATTTCTCCGCTCTCATAGCATCCGCAGGAAACCGCCCAGCCGCCCTGTTTGGGGTCGCCCGCTCCCTCCTCCATCCGGGGGTTGCGGTGGATCCGTTGCGGGGTCGAGCTGAGGAATTTGGTCAGTTCCTGCAGGATAAGATCGCTCGGATTTGGGGGGGGTTGAACTCCAATTTGCCGTGGTCTGATGCTGAGGGTGCAAGTGGTCTAGCTAATGTAATCTGGACTGAGTTCGATCCTGTTTCTGAGGATGAAGTGGACAGGATTATGCAACGACTGAGCTCTACCACTTGTTTGTTGGACCCATGCCCTTCCTGGTTGGTCTATGCCTCCAGGGAGGTGACATGAGGCTGGCTCCGGGCAGTGGCCAACGCTTCTCTGGGGGAGGGTACCTTTCCCGCTGCCTTGAAGGAGGCGGTGGTGAGGCCTCTCCTGAAGAAGCCTGCCCTGGACCCAGCCGAATTGAACAACTTTCGTGCGGTCTCCAACCTTCGCTTTCTAGTGAAGGTTGTCGAGAGTGTGGTGGCTCAGCAATTTCCGCTTTTCCTGGAGGAAGAGGACTACCTGGATCCATACCAATCGGGCTGTCGACCCGGGTATAGCACAGAGACGTCATTGGTCTCACTGATGGATGATCTCCTGAGGGCTCGGGACAGGGGTTTTTCCTCTGTCCTGGTCCTGTTAGATCTCCCAGCGGCTTTCGATACCATCGACCATGGTATCTTATTGCGGCGTCTCGGGGGGTTGGGAGTGGGAGGCACTGTGTTGCAGTGGTTCGCCTCCTTCCTCTTGGGACGCTCGCAATCAGTGTTGGCAGAGGGGCAGAGGTCGACTCCAAGGGCTCTCACTTGTGGGGTCCCTCAGGGGTCTGTCCTCTCGCCCCTCCTGCTCAACATCTATATGAAACCGCTGGGTGAGATCATCCGTGGCTTTGGGGTGAAGTATCATCAGTATGCTGATGATACGCAGTTATACATCTCCACCCCAGGCCACATCAGTGATGCCCTCTCCGTGATGTCTCGCTGTTTGGATGCGGTACGGATCTGGATGGACAGTAACATGCTTCGGCTCAATCCGGCTAAGACAGAGTGGCTGTGCATACAGACATCTCGACCCAGTCAGGAGATTCCATCTTTGGTCATGGGGGGAGAGGTGTTGCCCCCCGTGGACAGGGCATGGAATCTGGGGGTCCTCCTGGACTCACGGCTCAGGTTGGAGGAGCAGGTGGGAACCGTGGCCGGGGGGCCTTTGCCCAGGTCCGGCTGGTTTGCCAGTTACACCCATATCTGGACCGAGATGCCCTGCACACGGTCACTCAGGCACTTGTCACCTCGCGGCTCGACTACTGCAATGCTCTCTATCTAGGACTCCCCTTGCATACCATCCGGAGGCTTCAGCTGGTGCAAAATGTTGCCGCGCGGGTTGTGATGGGAGCTTCCCGGTTCTCCCATGTTACGCCCCTCCTGCGTGGCCTGCATTGCTTGCCAGTTGCCCTCCGAATGAGATTCAAGTTTTTGGTATTGACATTCAAAGTCCTACGAGACATGGGTCCAGGCTATTTACGGGAATGTCTACTGCCGGCATCAAATACCAACCGCCCTGTACGAGCACACAGGCAGGGACTCCTTGGCGTGCCATCTGCGACTCAATGTCGCTTGGCAGTGATGCGGGGGAGGGCCTACTCTGTGGCGGCTCCCGCCCTATGGAATCAACTACCTCTGGGGCTCCGCCTGGCCCCTGACCTCCGCACCTTTCGCCACGACCTGAAAACTTGGCTATTTGAGCAGGCTGCGCTGTGCTGACTCCTCTTGGGGGGAGGGGGTTTGTTTTATAATTTGTTTTAGCAATCTGGCTTGTGGTTTAATTCTATTTTAGGTAATTATTTATTGTATTGGTTTTAACTGTGAGCCGCCCTGAGTCCGTTTGGGAGAGGGGCGGCATACAAGTCAAATAAATAAATAAATAAATAAACTTCTTAAGCCACAGGGTATTATTACAATGTATGTACCTCTGTGGATTAAGCCTAACAAAAACTAGTTGCGGCAAAGCCTTCCTCTCAAGAGTGGAAGATATTGTTCTTATGCTGTTTTATATCAATTCAATTTATATCCATTTAATACATAAATTAAATCAGTTATATCTTATGCAGTTTTACAAGGCTATATTTATTTTAAAGTTTGTAATTAGATTTAGATTTTAGAAGGCTTATTTGAAAAGCATCTCTAAAGTATATTGGCTAAACATTCCTATAGAACAAGACAGCAAAATATAGGAATCATTTTTTTAAAAAAAATCCCAAAACTGAATCTAATTTTACTGCAGAATGCAGCTGATTTGCCTGTTTAATTCAGTGGAATCTCATTGTGGCTAACTTTTCCTTCATAATTTCAGTTGCTTAATTCCACTCAGTTTCAATTACGTTTTCAATTTTTTCTTTTGTATTCATGTTGGAAACATGAAGCAATATTTTGGAAAGAAAGAGGAACTTTGCCAGAAAATAATATTTTCTGCCACTTTCCCAGATTCCATACTACCAGTCATAAGGATTTGCCCCCAAGCATTCAGAATACAGTAACACTCTTCAAGATTAGGGTATTAAGATTATGGGAGGTTGTGAGGCAAGAAGGGAAATAGAAGACAACCATTTAAGAAAGCATATTAAGAACAGTACTGAAAAAGGGAGCTGTGTGGGATTTTTAGGGATGATTGAAATAGTCTCTCCCAAAGGTGTTTTTTCAAGTGGCAACTGGACTTTCTTGTTTTTCTTTGAAACGTTTCGCTTCTCATTCAAGAAGCTTCTTTGGGACAACTATGACCTGGATGACTAAGAATCTCCATCAGTGTCAGGTCCCCATATATCCCTATCGGGTTGCTGCCATTCTGAGGGGAGGGGCCTGGTGATGTTTTATGAGTTTTTCTAATCTCTGGCCTTTCCTTTCCTTTTATGTATTTCCTGGGCTAGGGAGGGAGGAGGGATTGGCTTGGGGCCCTCTGTTTTGTCTCAGCTCTAAGGGGAATGAGCAAGCTGCGCCTGGGAACAACTTCTTATCACCTTCTCAGCTCGAGATTCCCACAACAACTTCACACCTGTGGATTGGCTCGTCTGGGACTGGACAGAGGAGTGGGATTTCTACAATGTTTAACCTAACAATTTTGAGCAGGAACTTCAGATCTTGCCTATTCTTCTTGCTATCACTATCTCCCAAAAAAGTTCCTTTTGAACTTTTGAAATGCTGCCTGTTTCAAGAGTTCTGCTTTCTTGAGGGGGTAGAAAAGCAAGTCCTCACTGAGGTGGCGCAGTAGTTAGAATGCAGTACTGCAGGCTGCTTCTGCTGACTGCCTGCAATTTGGCAGTTCGAATCTCACCAGGCTCAAGGTTGACTCAGCCTTCCAACCATCTGAGGTGGGTAAAATGAGGACCCAAATTGTTGGGGGCAATATGCTGACTCTGTAAACTGCTTAGGGAGGGCTGTAAAAGCACTGTAAAGCGATATATAACCCTAAGTGCTATTGCTATTAGTCTCAGCAATTTTAAGATGTGGAGTTGCTGATTCTATGAGCTGAAGTCCACACATCTTGAGAAACACTGGTCTAAGAGAAAGTTAAAAGAGACACTGAAATACCATTTAGTGATGGCATCTTCCCTTTATTTTGAAATTCTTAAACAGGTTTTAACCCACAGTGGGGTGAGTCCTTTCGGTTCTACGTGTGGGTCCCAGAACTGGCCCTTCTACGTTTTGTGGTGGAAGATTATGACAAGACATCTCGGAATGACTTTGTGGGGCAGTATACACTACCTCTCACCAGTGTCAAAGAAGGTATGGGACTCCTTATTACACTAGTCAAGAGGCGAAGTTACCTCACACCAAGTCCTGGGGCTAAAAATAATAATGGTCCTTGTGACAAATAGGTTGGGGAAAATCATTTGCAACCACATTAGATATTCCTTTTCCAAGAGTGCTGCAGTAAAAGTTAATTATAATAGGTTATGACCTATCTGGCTGGATCTCCTGTCAAAATCTTATCAGTACTGCTGGGAATTTGTTAGGTCTCCTACCAAGGGATCTCTTCCTTTCAGCCCAGCTCTAGCAAAAAAAGAAAAGAAAATGTGCTTTGAATCTTTCTTCAGGTGACATCAATGAGCTATATCATATATTTCCAAATTTAAAGTTCTACGATCCTTTATTTGGTAGCAACTGGTGTTATCAATATGCTACACAAACCAATAATGAGCCTTCATTAAAATGTGTATACAATAATTTACTAAGTTCGTTTTTAGTTCAAACATATTTTTTTCACTTTCTACTACAAAATGTCTAAAAGTAACTTGCAGTATAGAAAAACAAAGATATAGAGGCATGGACATGGATGGATCAACCCTCAGAAATTCCCTCACTCTAGTTTGTCCTCGTTATTTGGATTAATTTTTGCAAGTATTGCTTAGATGGGATTTTTATCTATGTCTCTTACTGTAGCAAAGCCAAACAACAAAATGTGGTGGAAAAAAAAGAGATCACATTGTCTTGTCTTGTGAATAAGAAACTAATATTGTTCATGTATAGCCAGTAGAGCTCTTACCGCACTATCAGGAGGCTGTAAGTTCGATCCTAGATAGAGGAAGATATTTCTCTCTGGGCACACTGAGAATATATCCGCTGAACAAAACTCCGCATTGGCAACAGGAAGGGCATCCGGCTATTAAAACACTCTGCTAGCTCCATTCAGTTGCCCGGACTCCACCCCCACAAGTGATTATGGGGTCTTTAAAAGAAGATGGTGATAGCCAAAGAGTCACCGTGGGTCAAACAAAGGTGATGGAGGAACATGAAATGTTTCAAAACTACCTGAAGGATCAAAGCTCGAAATGTGGTCCAGTTCAGGCAGGAATCAACAACTAAAAAAAGATGCTTCTAACAATAAGCGTCCTTCTGAACTTCCTTCTGGCTATTTACAAGGGACAATCCAGTGTTTAAAGTAAAACTGCAAGCTATGTATGCAAATACTTTGGCATCTTGCTTTGCTGCTATTTCTTATCTCTAAAGGCTGAGGTAGCAAGGGTGGAGAGAACTTAACAAACTGGTGGCCAATGAGAGGCCGTTCTGAATGAAACAACTCATGGGATTCCATTCAGGGCTAGTCTTATGAACCCAAGTGTTCAGTGCTGGCAGATGGGAAGTGTTGCAAAATATGCTGTTAGAAGAGCTCTGAGCTCTCCCACTGTGTCTTATGTTCTCTTAGTTAGCTTCTCCTGCAGACGGAGAAGACAGAAAAATTTTTTGGCCTTGTCCTGCTTAAAATACCCCCCCCCCTTTTTTTTGCACCTTCTTTTCCCATACAGGATACCGCCACATCCATCTTCTTTCGAAGGATGGCACTGGAATCTCACCAGCATCACTGTTTGTCCACATTCGGATAGGGGAGTTGGCAACTGAGAACGATTAAATCGCATTTCTGTACCACACAATGCAACTCTTCCTTCCCTGCCCTTTTTGGTTTGGAGAATGAGGGTGAAAGAAGGGGACAAGAATTAAGATTTTGTTTTTGTTTTTTAAAAATCACCCTATCTGCCAACCATCTCTTACTTCTATGCAGAATGGGATGTGGACACAAACATTGTTTCCACTAGTATATTTATTTATTTATTTTTAAAAAGAATACCAATTGCATTATTTTGCCTGTTCGTTTATTTTTATGATTGTGATTTGCTCAGGTCTCACCTTATAATCTACCTCCGCCTTGTAAGGAATCCAGCCTACCCCGACAGAGCAAAATTCTTTTAACAATGTTTTCTATAATCATGGACTTATCAGAAGAGCTTTGTTAAAATACTATTCACCAGGCCTTGATCCAGCAGAAATGTATGCTGGCATAAAGTGTGCTGCTTTTATTGCTGATTGGTGCTGCAACAGTAAGAGGCTAATGAAAGCTTTATCCTATTGTGGGTCAAGTCTAAGAATATAGTTGATATATTTTTTTTCCCAGCCTGGTTTCCCTTATAGGTTCCAGTAGGAAAAGCAGTCACTAATCACTCTGCCTTATATAGGCCAGAACTGAGTGTGTGAAGGAAGGTGCTTAAAATGATGAATTAGCTACCTGTCAGATTTGGAGGGATATATGGCATGAAGCAGGAGGAAGTGTCTCTAATCCTCCTGTTTGGTACAACTCTTTGTCTTCAACGGTGACATGGCAAGCAAGCTTTTTCTAAAAACAAGACTACTACATTGTAGAAAGAGTACAAAGCTCCTGTCCAAACATAATGTGGCTGAGATGTATAGAAAGGAAAGGAGATGACCTTGACAGAATCATTAGCCAGGCAAAAGAAGCTGAAACAGTTTTTAAGCCTTGGGAAAGCAGATAATATTCAGGAGCAGATGCTCCCTAATCACAGGATTATAAGAAAAGGGAGGGGAAAGGTACAACACAGTCAGATTTGCAGGACTGGTATCAACCCCACTAAGTAAAACCAGAGAATGAGATCAACTCTATAGGAAGACTAGAACTACCTTTATTGAGACTGGCTGGACAGGTAGTCCTTGCTTATCGATCACTTCTTTGGCAACTATGCAAAGTTATGACAGAGCTGAAAGAGAAGACTTCCAACTCACTAGTTCCTATAAAATGCAGCTTTTGCAGTATCCACATGGTCATGATTCAGGCATTTGGCAACCGGCAAGCATTTAAGCATTTACGATGGTCACATCATCCTATGATCAAGTGATCACCATTTGTGCCCTTTGCAAACCAGCTGCCAACAACTAACTCACTCTCTCCCTCCCACCCCCCCTCTCTCCCATATGTATGATTAGGGGCTTGTCAAGAACCCATTGAATCCCTTCTAATTCATGAGAGAGAAACTATTTTGAGTTAGGATGCCCTTGGTAAAATCTTGAACCTGACATGTGTAACACTGTATTTTCCACATGGAAGCAATTCATGTTTAAATGGATGTCATCAAGCATTGTAATAAATATATGAATTTGGGTGACTTAACTTTCAGGCAAGAACTAACAAGAACATATTGCACGGATTTTTTTTGACAAGCCTTCATCAAGAGGTTGTAGGATCAGAATAACAATTGGAAGGGGCCTTGGAGGTCTTCTAGTCTAACCCCCTGCTCAAGCAGGGAACTACCATTCCAGATCAATTTCTTTTCTGAGATCAGTGGAGTAACTTTCTTTCTAGCATTTGTTACCAGGAAACTTTTGAAAGCAATCTATTAGTTTTATAAAGGTGCAATCTATTAGTTTTATAAAAGAAACCAATGAGCTAGGATCAAATTTGGAATAGTTTTCTGAAATTCTAGCAGATGTTTGTGGATAGGTTTATTTTTTCTATGGCTCCTCTAGAATTTTTTTCTTTGAACAAAATATTTGGGAACATTACAAAACGTTGAAATCTCTTTCCTGGTACATTGAAGTTGCTCACCAGCCATCAACTATTTCAGCTTTTTACATTATATTGAGAGACAGCTTCTCTCATGTAGGGTATTTATTGGAAATAGAGATTAGCAGCTGGAATGCCACTTCCAGAATGTAAAGAAACAAAATTGATAGCTAACAGAGAGGGAAATTGCATGTTGTCTTTAGATTGAGTAGCATGCCATTAAGAATTTTATTTGAACCTGTTGAACCTACTTTAATCAGGACCAATGTAGCCCTGAAGATCTCTTTCAAAACTACCTTTCCTGGTTACAGCTTGCTCATGTGCTATGGACACCATATTGATGCTTTGCTCTCTAGCTCACCTAAATATCCAATATGCTTGGCTTTCAACATGGTTGTGCTTAATTTGATATCTAATGTAACTGCAGTGTGTCCAAAACTCCCTTGAATTCCATTGTCTCTCAATTACGGCTTTCTTTGTAAGAATCTATACAAATTACTTATCCAAATAAATATATTACTTAAGAGAATGGTTCAAATTACTTTTAAAGTACATGGTTTTATTACTATTACTTAATTTCAGAGCAGATGTTATTGCAACATTTATTAGTGTGTGCATTAGAAAAGAAAGCTAGTCTTGATCGGTGACAGTGATCATAATTCGTCTCTGAACCTAACATTAGTTTCATTAGGAATCTATCAACATAACAAGATAGATTCTGCAGAACTTAAGCTTCCTATTCCCCACTTCAGATAGCGATAGCACTTAGACTTATATACTGTTTTACAGCCCTCTCTGAGCAGTTTACAGAGTCAGCCTATTGCCCCTAACAATCTGGGTCCTCATTTTATCAACTTCCGAAGGATGGAAGGCTGAGTCAACCTTGAGCCTGGTAAGATTCAAATGGCCAAATTGCAGGCAGCCAGCAATTAGCAGAAGTAACCTGCACTCACCATCGTGGCTCATGATACTTCTGGTTCCATGAGATATACAGGAAGAAATTAAAAAAGCTAGAGAATATTTATCAACCTCACCTTCTTATGCTTTTGGCTTATTTTCCCAAGTGTGGCAATCCTTCAGCATTAGTGAAGGACCCTAAAAAAAAAGTCTGGTTGAAAGTCTATTTAATTATGCTGAGATTCGTTTTTGAAATCAGAATAGAAACTGAATCACACAAGTTACTTTGAAAAGTAAGAACAAGTTTAGCGCAAGCAATTTCTGTTAAAAGTGTCAGAAAGTAGAGACATGCAGGGTATCTATTTTGTATGATTCTTTTCTAAAGTAGAGCAGAAAGTCTCATATAGTCTAATCTTACACTTATTCACTCAAAGATGTAATATTTGGTCCCTGGGCAGTTTGCATAGGATTGTTGCAACAGATCTTCCTAGTACAGATGCAAGGTTATGTGATACATTCATGGAGCTATAAGGAAATCAAACTAAAAGGAAACATACAGATATAAGCAACAGGAGCAATCTGGACAGGGAAGAACTATAGACTCCAATGGGGAAGGTACAATTATTTCCTTCTTCTGTTTTTCTACTTTTGTATGCTTGCTTTTGATTGTATAATTTCAGTTTATTTGGCTGATGAACTGCAGGCAGAATAAAGATTGAGGGCTGTATCTAAAAGTGACAAAGAAATTATTATCCCCAAAATAATTATTTGCATGTTACAAGAATAAATAAATACTACAGCAGAATTTTGTTGATTCTGTATCTTATAGAAACACACAAGCCTATTTGCTTATCTGAATATCCACAAAAATTGTCACATTTTAATTGTTGCATCCACAAACACAGCTTTTATGGTGTGTGATACATGTAAGAATTATGTGGCATTTCAAGCCTGGAAGACAAGGCTTAATGTGGAATTTTCCCAGCCCATCTTTTAACTTATTAAATGTAGCTACTGTATAATGTTTGCTTGTATAAAACACCTGGCAGGAAATATCTCAGAGGACAGAACTCTGCTTCCTTCTAGAAGGCTGAAATGATATTACGAGAAAGGATGAGATCATATTTTGTTGACTGTGTAAGACTACTAGTAAGAAACCTGCTCTATTTTACTCTTAATTTTACAGGCTACTTTTTTTTTCAGAATTTAAGAGTAGAATGGCAACTCCACCTCGAGGCTCTCCCGTTCCCACTCTTAAAACATGTACTAAAATAAAAATGGGTCTGAAAAACAGATCCGTCAGGCCACCTTGGAAGATATTTTGAAAAATCACAAGTGAAACATTGTACCATTGAAATTCAGCTACTTTGCCACCTAATTTTGATGACGCAATTCTCTGGAAACTGGGAGGCAACATGGTAGCCAATTGCTAACCTAAGTACTGCAAAGCAGCGGCTCAATAAATCCTCTAGGACAGGGGTGTCAAATTCACGGTCCGCAGGCCGGACGAGTCACGTGCTGGCCCCGCCCCCGCCCGGTTTAGCAAAGGAGGGAAAAGTCCCGATACGTCATGGGACGACATGAGTTTGACAACTCTGCTCTAGAAGCTCTCATCAAATAATCTCATTATTTAAGAGCTGAAGCAACTGGATTATTTACAAAGCTCCAAGTTTCCAAGCACTTGGGAATATCAAAACCTGTCTTCCATCCCTACCCTGTTGCTAGCGTAATCATGATTTTAAGTTATCCTTGGTGTTCTTTGAGCTTGGTTGTTTCATTGCCTCAACTAGGTAACATCATCAGTGTGCTAGTAAAGAGTACATTCTGTGCACAAGCAGTTCCATCTGGAGTTATTTGCATGCATCTGTAATTCGCATTTTGGAAGAACCGTCTGAACAATTTATCAGAAGTATGCTTTATAAAGTATATGAACTTAAACCAAACTGTCCCAGAGCTGAAGGCCCTTATGGAGAAACCACAAGAAGTGTTATCACCACCATCATTCTTGCTCTACTCTGTAAATCAAGGAATTACATGCCATCAGTGGAAATAGCTTTTATATAATCACATATTTTACATCCCATATACAGAGATAAATATAAACAACACGAGAGCACAGATAGGGGGTAATCGCCCTAGTAGACATCAAGCATCTCAGACCAGACCTCACACACTGCTGGGTAAGAAATTCCACCCAATTCTGGCTCACGGAAACTACAGCCATGCAGTCTTGATGTACAAGTCCCTCAGCCATGTGGAGACATTTGAGCCGCACTCTCCTCTAGGTGCTTGGAGGAGGAAATCTCAAGCTGAACGTCGTGCAGGTGGACACTGAGAATACTTGGGTCCTTGCCCACCCCTTTGCTGAGATCCCCTTCTAGTTCTTCTTGCTCGGGATGGTGCTTCTGTAAATGTTTTATCACTTGGAACTTCTGCTTTGCCTTGTAACTGCAGAAGCGGCAGAAGAAAGGGTGTTCGTTTGTGTGAATGAGATAGTGATGCCGCAGGCCTGCCGCCCACCGGAAACCACGGTAACACACATTGCAGATGTATGGCTTTTCTTCACTGTGCTTTTTTAGATGTGTCTTGAGGAGGAACCGAGTCTTGAAGGCCTTCCCACATTGCTCGCAGATGAAAGAACGGGCCTCACGATGTCGCGTCTCCTTGTGAATACGCAGGGCATCGGCACGGTTGGTACAGTACTTACACTCATCACACTGGTATGGCTTGATCCCTACGCAGGAAACAGACCAGAAAAAACAGCCCACCAGAAATGGAGTTGAGACAATATTTTCACATTATCGGAACAAAACTTTCACTTGGTGGATTTCCATTACAAGAGACCTTAATTCCATCAAACGATGCAGAACACCTCATGCCCCCACATCCCCCCAGGGAAGGGAAAGCTCAGAGATCATCACCCAGTGCTGCAGCATAGAACTAGATGGTAATATCATATGAAAGTGAAGTATCCGCCCAATAGCCACTGGAAATATGATAATTCTTAAGTGGTTATTATATTGATTGATTGATTAGCCAACAAGCCATATCAATCTATAGGTTCAATCACATATTACCAATCAAATTCTAAACAAACAATTTAAAATGAGTAGGGTAAAATACAATAGTTATAGGACAAAATACAGTAATTTAATACATAAATATGTAAAGTAGTATGAAGTGACATAAAAGTATATTTCTGTATCATCAATCTAACCCAATCAGGCCCATATATGCCGATCTCAGTTGGACCATTTTAGTCAGAAATTGTGCTGTATTAAATGTCATTTTCAGATTCTGGCCACACATGAGGTGTGTTGCTTTAATATGTACGGGCCTCCCACTTAATTCTTAAGTGAGAAATTAAAACAACTTCTCCCTTGCCATTTTTATCCGCAAAGCCAACACTTTCTGATCCCAGGACACAGGCCTACATCATTTGTGTGAAAACCTACCTGTATGCTTTGTCATGTGGTACTTCAGCTGATTCACCCACTTGCACTTGTAGCCGCATTCTGGGCAAAGATACTTTCGCTCCTCTTTATGGATTCGCATATGATACTATAGAATAAGAAATATATAAGAAAATAAGAAATATATAAGAAAAGAAAGGCAGGCCTGCATGAGACACTAAGGCTAAGCTGTTAGCTGTTAACACCAAGTATTATAAACTTGATCAAAACCTTAGGGGCTGAATGCACTATGCAGAACTCAATAGACTTCTAGATATAGCTGGTTGGTGGACTTTGAGTATTTAAAACGGAATAAAGAAACACACTGAGTTAGTACTGAATTTTAGTAAAGCTCTGCACCTTTAACAATGATTTAATGATTGCTTTAGACTTTGCAGAAAGAGAACATCTATCGGCTGATCCCTCAAGCTTCTTCTCTTAGACTTAGTGGACTCTTTACAGTGATTGCATTTTTCTTTTTCAGGCTTACCTAAAACTATGAATAAAATAATATTGCTTTAATGAATACCAAACAAATACTATGCTCACACAGGAGCCAAAACACTGCTAAATCATTTCTAAGGTGGCATAGCCCTATCAGACAGTGTGCCATACAACTGGGGGTTTCTTTTCAGTTCCAGAATTGAACTGGATTCACATTTTTAAAAAGTCTGTTCTTGTTTACTTCGATTTGTTTTCGGAGTGTAAATTAAACGAAAGTTTTAAATCAAATAAAACCTTTAAATTAAACTTTTTAGAGTGAGAAATGTTTGCTCATTTTCTCCAAAATGGTCTGTTGCTATAAAAAGTCTGAACTTCATTTTGAATTCAATTACTTTTCCATACCAAGAAGCAGGTTAATCCCCAAAAAAGACAATATCAAATTAAATGACATGGAAAATAAAGACAGAGATCCTTCCATTGGGAAAACTAATCTGTTAATCAAGTATTACATCGTAAAGATGGCTCAAGATTGTGTTTGTTTGAAGGAAAGAGATACAATCCACCATGCTCATCATCCAGGGTTTTCACAAAATGTCAGTCTGCTCTGCACAAGATAAAACAGATGCAAACACAGAGCTGACTGCCAATTACAGGAGCAGATGAAAGAACGGGCCTCACGATGTCGCGTCTCCTTGTGAATACGCAGGAGCAGGAATGAATTCTTTATCATATAAATTATAAGACAAGACACAATGGGCAGAAAAGCCAATTAAGCAATGTAACTTAATGGGAAGCCATTCCTTAAAGTGTGGGTTATGCACCAGACTACCAGATCTATTCTCTTCTGCTGCAATGTCAGAAAAATCTGGTCCCTGAGATAACTATTCAGCTGATAGAATCTCAACTTTGCCATGGCAATGCAGTTTGGTTTACACATCTTCCACAACAACCTTCCACTATCAACTCACCAAAGCTGCCCAGAGTTCTTACCTTGAGGCGTGAAGGGTCGGCACAGGCATACTGGCATTGATGGCATTTGTAAGGTTTCTCCCCAGTATGGATGCGGATGTGCCACGTGATCTTCTGCTTGTTCTTGGTGCTGTATTCACAGTCAGCGCATTTATAGATGCGGGTGCCACCATGGCCTTTCATGTGATGGTCATACACCAGCTGATGGTGACAACCAAAGTCACAGAACATGCATTTGAATGGCGGTTCAACACCTACGGAAGGTTCATGAGCTCCCAAATAGTGGCTCACTAGCTGCTGCCGTTCCTTGGCTGCAAAACTGCAGACGTCACAGCGGTGACTGAAGTGGACTTTCTTATGCTCTTCCAGCTCCTCCCGAGTAGCCAGCGTCTCCTTACAGGTGGCACATTCCAGATGTGGGTGCTGCTTCTGGACATGGCACTTGAGCGTGGCCTCACTGTGGCAGACAAAAGCACATCGAGGACAGCAATAGGAGATCTTTTCTTCGTGCTGTCTCAGCGTGTGTTGCTTCAGGGCTGTTTCTGAGCTGAAGCGAGCTTCGCAGCGGGAGCAGGCAAAATTTAGCTCCCCTTGATGGCAGCTACTGACATGGCGAGTGATGTCATTCTGGATATAGCCACTGTAGTCGCAGAACGGGCAGAAGTGGGTGGGCTTCTTCTCGTGGACACGCAAGTGGTGAATGCGCAGTTTGGAATTGGTGCCGAACGTTTGGCCACAAGCGGTGCAGGCAATGCGGCCCACACCGGTGTGCAAGGACTGGTGCGCATCCAAGCGGTAACGCCGGGTGGTGCTGAAATCACAATAAGGGCACTTGTGAGGCTTCACGCCTTCGTGCTTGATGCGGACGTGCTGGCGGAGGCAGCGCACCTGCTTGCAGGTGAAGTCACACTGCCGGCAGGTCAGCTGAGGCTGGGCTTTGAGATACTTCCGGTGGAGCTTCCGGTGGAGTCGTAGAGCTGTTGCAGCCTTGGAGGTAAAAGGGCACAGTGTACAGCGAAACTCCCCCAGCTTCAGGCAGCCACGCTTTTTGTGAGTCTTCAGAGCTCGTTCCTGGTGGCATGTGAAAGGGCAGGTAGGGCAGGAGAAGTGGCGCCTCTTATGGGCGGCTACTGAAGGTGAAGGTATTACTGCTGCCAGCTCAGAATGCTGGGGGGTTTCCTCACAGCTGATGTGTTCATTTCTTTGTTCGGCTACAACCCCTGGGGATGTGGTGCTGTTAGACCTTTCAAGCAGGCTAGGGAGGAGAGCTTCAGTGTGTCCCTCCGACTGGTGGATCTTAAGTGCCCGCTTAGAACGAAAAGGCTTACAGCACAGGAGACACCAGGACTGCTCCAAGCCACGGCAGCTATCCTCTACATGAGAGCGGATGGTGGATTCTCTTGAACAGAGGAAGGAACAGGACTTACAGTGGAACTTGCCTTGTTCCAGGACGTATCTCTCTGAGACACAGCTGGCAGCATCTGTCATACTCTCTGACAATGGTTCTTCTGCCACAGATTCAGAGTCGTGACAAGATGACTTGTCCTGCGGGCAGATGGCCAAAGATTTTGCATCAGGAAGTACAGTAGGCACGGATTCAGCATTAACAGGCCTGTGTTCTACTTCCCAGGAATCTTCTGGCAGGTTGTTTACCTCTAGGATTCCTATATTCTTCTTTCTGATTGCTGTTCTTTCCAGAGTCCTTCTGCAGGGCAGTACAGCAGCAGGCTGCTCGAAGCAAGCTGCTTTTCCACTGTTCTTTTTCATTAGAACTGGACATTTCTTACGGAGATGAGTATTCAGTCCTCTCTGCTGCTTAAAGATGGCCCCACACTCCTGGCACACCAAAGGGCATTTCTTGCTTTGGCAATCAGCTTTGCAGTGCACCAACATTGACTTCTCCTTCCTGGTGATGTAGGAACATTTCTCACATTTGAAGACCTGACTCTTGGACTGGACTACCAACATCTGCACTCTGCCTTCAAGGACCAAGGCTTCCGCCTGCTCTTTGTCCTGCCTCCTTAGAGCTTTAAGCACTGATTCTGACTGAGACACCTCTTCTGAAGAAAGCGCATCTTCTGGAGCAAGGGAAGTTTCAGGGCTACTATCAAGTTGGAGGGAATCTTGTTTTAATGCCCCTGACCAAGGCTCCGATTCTTTGTACCCTAAATTCTGCTCAGAACTAAGTGGGATCTGCAAAAGTTCAGCATTCTGGCTATCGCCGCCACTGTTCTTTAAATTCCGAAGAGCATATTTTTCTCTATTTCTGCCAGTATCAAAGCTGTTATTTTTCTCTAAATCTGCACCGTCATGGATCTCTGCTTCTTCTTCAAATTCAGGAATGTCTTCAAGGGTAGCTTCGCTCTCCTCCAGGATAAGTGAATCCTTGGAGCCCAACACTTGATACGTTGATTCTACTTCCTGGGTGTTTAGAGATTTTTCATGCTCTGACAAAGCTGCGGGCACCCCACTGGACAGAGCTGGTTCCGAGTTACACAAGGGCTCTAAGTGCAGGATGCAACCTTGAGCAGACCTGTCAAGTTCCTCCGGGCTCTCAGAAGATGCGTTCCCAGAGAGGTCTTTGGAAGGAACCACTTCTGTGTTCTCACAATCTTGCTCTCCTATGGATTCTTCTCTTTCTGTCTCAGTGCTGCCTTCATCTGAACACAGGGCCTTCTGATGGCAGTTTTCTTCCTTTGCCTCCAAAGTAGGCAGTTGATGGTTATCCTGACATGGTTCTTTTCCAGGCAGAGAGAGACTTGACTCCGAATGCAGAGTCATGGCCAGGTTGTAGCTAAACAGCACTTCAGCAGAGGAAACCTCTAGCTCTCTGCTGGCATAGTTCTCCTGCCAGCCTTTGTCACCAGGCACGTAGCCATGAACCTTGCGTTTATGGAAAAAGAGACTCGTGTTGCTGAACGTACGGTAAGTGCATAGGGCACAACAGAACTCTCTCTGTTTGGTGTGCTTGCAGTTCTCATGGTTCAGGAGGGCTTGCTTGTACTTAGTCTGGTAGCTGCAATACTGGCACTGAAAAGTGGGTATCTGATAGTCCTGGGAATGTTTGGACTTCATGTGCTTCTGCAACTCATATTTGCGTTTGCAGGCAAAGCCACAGATCTCACAAATCAAAGACTTGCCCTGATGGCGCAACTTGTGGCTGCTCAGCTGATCAGCCCGATGGCACCGATAGGGACACTGGTTACACTGGTATCTAGTATAAGAACAAGAGTGAATCAGAGAGTGAGACAAAACATCAGCACAGGCAAACCTTCCCAAATCTGATGTTCTCCAGAAATATTGGGACAATTCTCCAAATTCCCAACCAGCATAGCCTTCCACAGGAGAGGATTAACTAAGCAAAAAACGACTTTGCTTTATAGCAGAGTTACAATCATTACCACTCACTTAAAACTAATGATTTTAACTCTTTATTTGCAAACTGGGAAACAGACAGAAGAAAATCGCTTATCGAGTTCACCAAACCATTTCACAGAGGAGCTGGGATATGATTAGGGGCTGCCCCGGCCTAAACCTCCTAACTCTCATTGTGGTTTTTAACGAAGTTCAGCTCAGTGACTAAAAATGCACAGCTTCCCTTGGCTTGAAAGCAAAAACTCAGGACAGCTTTCTTCGAGATTTTTAAATACCACCAGGTTGGAATTAGATTTTTTTTCCCCTTTTACACTTCCAATCATAAGAAGTGGATTTATTCTTTTTAACATTGTAATGCAGGAATGCAACAGACTTCACTATATATCTGTACTACCGTATTCAAGATAGTTCCTGCAGAAAAGGAAGAATATAAATCAAACAAGAAAACCAAAACCAAAACATTCTCCCTCAAATAATGCTAATATTTTTATCAGTAGCTTATCAGTCAAGTACTCCCACATACCAATGGGTTCAAATATTCAGGTTACCATCCAGACAGTGTAGCCGGTATCCGATTCATGAATATCTCAATATTTCTTAACCAGAAATCTTGCCCAGTCTTTAATTCTGCATTATTTGATATTTTGTAACTGCGTTGTACAGTATCTAGTTTTAAACCATACCCATGGTGCAGGGGTGTCAAACTCGTGTCATCACGGCATCGTCACATGATATATCGGGACTTTTCCCCTTCGCTAAACCGGGCAGGGGCATGACACATCTGGCCCGCGGGCCGTGAGTTTGACACCCCTGCCAAGTGGGAGCTTAGAGCTGGAGATGATTTCATGATATAGATATGGTGTTCAGTCAAGTCTAGCCTTTATTTACTTAGAAAATAAGCTTCACATAGTGAGGAGGCTGCTGACTACCTGAGATCTCCCGTGTGCTTCCGCATGTGAACATTCAAGTAGTGCTTCCACTTCGTCACATAGCCACATTCTGTACACATGTAGTTCTTATCGTCCGAGTGGGTCAGCATATGCTTGGAAAGGTAGCTCACATCTCGGCAAGTGAAGTCGCAGAGTTGGCATTTGTGGGGCTTCTCTCCTAAAGTCACAGAGCAAACCGGAAGCTGTGGGTCGATGGCCCTGCCCCTTGAGGTCAGCAGATTAAATTTAAAATGGAGTTGTATTCTGCCCCTCCCCTCCCCCTTGAAAACTGATCTAGGACTTCTCACAGAGAGTAGAATAGTACAGACCCTGCTCAGGTTTTGTGGGTGAGACCAAAAACTCAGGTGCAAAAGCTAAGTATTTTCAGAAAACTACGGAGAAGGAAATATGGTAATTTAATGCCAATAAATTTTTATAAACAAACACTTAAACAACATATTTTTCAGGCTTCCTTGCTCCCAAAGCCCTGATTAGCTAAAAGCATTTAAAGTAACTTATTCTCCTCTCCATTCCAATAAATGAACGCATTAGGCATATGTATAGGTATATAAAAGGTATATGTCAGTATTTGATCCTGTGAGGAAAAAGGGCCCAAGAAACTCCCCCAGACTCGGCTTATCCATTGATATAAATTATGAAAAGCCACTAACTGACACCTGCAATGCTGAATTCTGGATTATAGGCCTGACTTGCAGGACTGTTTTAGAGAAAAACTAAGGCAGAGAGGAAGGATACATTTGTACGCATGCAAAGTATCATCGAATTGGGAAGAAAACTTGCCTGTATGGAGAAGCATGTGGCGGATGAGGACTCTCTTGTGGGCGGTGGCAAAGCCGCATTCTGTGCATTTATGTATCTTCTCACTGGCATGCATCTTGCCAACATGATCCTGGAATTCCACCAGGTTAAACGTGGCAAAGGGGCAGAAGCTGCACTGCAGCTCCTCGTTTCCTGGGTGGCCTTGCTTTTTATGCTTGCGGAAGACATGCTTGTTGGAACAAATAAAATCACACTGCTGGCAATGGAAGGCATAATGGGTTTTACGATGGATCTCCATGATCTCTGTCGAGGGGAAAAGCAGAGAGCAGGCGTAATACTTGCACTCCACTGCTTTAATCCCATGAACCTCCTTGACGTGTCTCAGAAACTCCTTGCGATCTTCGGTGCCGTAACTGCAGCCAGGCTGAAAGCAGCTCAGTTGCTTGGGCTCTGTCTTGTGGGTCTTCAGGTGTTCCTTGAGGGTCTGGCTCAGTTTAAACTTCTCTTTGCACACGGGACAAGAGTAGACATCCGAATAGAAATTGGAGATACCCTCGTGCATGCTGGCCATGTGCCGGTTGAGGGCATTCTTCTCAACGGAGCTGTAGTGGCACAACGGACAGCGATGGGCTTTCTCTCCAGTCTCACGCATCATGTGGATCTTCAGTTTGCTCTTGCTGGTGAAGAATTTCTGACAATTTGGGCACTGCAGCCTGGGGTCTGGGAAGTGGAGGTGAAGGTGTTCTACCAAGTGTGTCCGCTTTTTGAAGCAACGCTTGCATTCTGGACACATGTGGGTCTTGAACAAATATTTGGACTCCTCAGGGATATTTCCTGCACAAGACAAATCACAGTTCATGAGAGAAAAATGAAAAGTGGAAGGCTGTTATGTGTTTTGTCTCACTTCCAGGAACAATCAATTTTTTGAACAGGAATCACTTTCCACGTCTCTTCTTATAGAACTCCATGTTACTATTAAGAGCAGGGGTGATTTAGAGCAACCCATTAACAGGCCGTGGCCTACATCAAACAGGGCCATATGAGTGGTGGACTGGCATGCAACATGCAAATGAGCATGCGCGGCTTTACTTGTGCAAGCAGCAGGCCAGCTTGCGCATACACGTGCATGCTTGTGTACGCACTGGTCCACTGCTTGTGCAAATCAAACTGCAGGCATGCGCACCGGCCCACCACTCATGTGGCTCAGTTGCCCTCTCTCCTCCCCAGCCAGGCCACCAAGCTGCAAAGAATGGGGACCGCTACTTTAGAGGTAATCTGAAAATCTCTCAGCACCGACCAGAGAATAGCTATTTATAGCTATTGAATACCGATCGCCCTGTGCGTGCGCACAGATAGGGTCTCCTCGGGGTGCCATCTGCGAGACAGTGTTGGCTGGCGGTGCCCCAGGGAAGGGCCTACTCTGTCGCAGCTCCCGCCTTGTGGAACCAACTACCTCTGGAGCTCCGTTTGGCTCCTGATCTCTGCTCTTTCGGCCGCGATTTGAAAACCTGGCTGTTTGAGCAGGCTGGGCTGGACTGACCTCTTGGGGTGGGGGGGTTTAAATTAGTTTTAAATTAGTTTTAGTTATTGGGCTTGTTTAAGTTTAATTCTTTTTAATATATTTATTGTTGTATTTTAGTTGTGAGTCGCCCCGAGTCCTTTCGGAGAGGGGGCGGCATACAAGTCCAATAATAAATAAATAAATAAATAAATAAATAAATAAATAAATAAATAAATAAATAAATTTTACACAGTGATCTATTTTACTCCAGAAAAAAAAGACATTTGTTTAAATGATTTCTGATCTTTTCAACAGATAATTATAATCTTATTATCCCACCTCCCTATTAGATGTTATTCAAACCTCTTCAGCCCTTTGTTTAACCCACATCCTTCTTAATCTTCAAATCCATACATTTCTTCTTTTTTTTCAGCAAAAAATCCATATAAAGTTTCCAGACTTTCAAAAGTTTTTGGTTTTTTTCTCTGACCAAATAGATCAGTTTTACCATTTTGCCAAATTCTGACATCTTCACGATTAATTTTTCCACTGTGGGATTTCATTATTCTTCCATTGCTATGTACACAATAATATTGCTGGAATTACAAAAATCAATCTACTATATGTCTTTTCCACTTCCTTGTACATAGATCCCAATAAAAAGAATTTTGGTTTCCTCACAATATTAATCTTTAAAATTCTTTGCGTTATTCTGTAAATTTGTATTCACTGTTTCTCAGCTTTCTCATAAATCCATCATGCAAGACAAAATGTCCCCTCATGTTTTTCATATTTCCAATACTTAAAATATTTTTGTAATTTTGATAATTTCTCTGGTGTCATATAGCAATATTGCATAATTTTATTAAAAATGTCTCTTATGACACAATATAAATACCAATTACATTCTCTCCCAAGTGTCCTTCTCTACATCGTATCTAAAATTAATAGCCCATTTTGTCTTTTTCTGTTTCAAATCTTAAAAGTTTATACACTTTTGCTATTACGTGTTTATCATTTGTACATAATTCAATTCCAAATTCCATTTTGTATTTTTCAATTTCAATTGTCTTTTTATCCATATTAAACTTTTAACGGTGCACGAGAACCATTGAAAACTAAGTCTCTACAGTCATTTGTTCTTTTAACTTCTTTATTTCTCTATCTCCCTGAATTAATAACTCTTGTTAGGCATTTCTCCCTATCTGCTACTTCTCTACCACAAAATGCTTCCTGTGCTGAGGTCCAGCACAAAAAGGTATTTTTAGGCACTGCCTGGATTTGCATTTATTCCATACTCTCAATTTGGCATGGGTATGCAAGTAACTGCTTGCTGTAAGTGAAAATAACTAATTACAAAACAGAAATATCAAAGGGTTAAAGATGGATGCATCTCAGATGGAAATCAGGCTCTTGTGTTTAGCACAAATCAAGATGAAATATTAAAGTGTTCTCAAAAAGAAGCTGCTGCTTTTAATTTCCATATTCCTCTGAAACCGCTCTTCTTAATCCTATTTGTTTCAGCTATCATCCCAACTCTTGCTCTCTAGTTCTACTTTTCAAATCACATTTCTCTTGATTAATGTAAATTTGCAATATTCCTGGTCCCACACAATTATGACAAAGTATGGATAGTAATTTCAATAAAGCTGCAGTAGCTACTGTATATACCAAAATTAAACCTTTCATAATTCCAAAGTTCTGGGGCACTGCATAATGTGCATCAGTCTATAATATTCCTTTCCATCCATCCTAGTCAAGCCCAGAGTGTGTGATTACCTGTGTTTAGAAGCAGATTATCCGTCAATCCCTTTTTCATTATAGAAGGGAATTTGCCCTCCACGTTTTCAGCAACCATCTCTATGTCCTCCTGCTGTATAGCTTCACGGAGATGGATCTGCCTGTGTAGGCCAAACTGCTTGATGTTTGCGCTGATAAAGTCACAATGGTCACAATGGAATGGGAAGTGGTTCCTACGATGAAGTTCCATGTCCTCATGGTTTCGGAACAAAACCGGGCAGCCACGGTACGTACAGGCTATTGGTGATACTTGGTGAACATGCCGAAGGTGTCCTCGGAGCTCCTTGCGATCCTCTGAACTATATTGACAGCCTTCCTCAGGACAGGCTTGGGCACCCTGGGGTTTGTGGTGTTCCTTAAAGTGCTCTTTCAACTCAGTAGGCAGTGCAAATTCCACTTGACATACAGGACACGGGAGAGGTTCAGTGCAGAATTGAGGGTCTTGTCTGCTTTCATCCAGAAAGTTCTGTCCTTCCACCTGACCAACAGTTGATTGTTCTCCTGAAACAGATAAAGTTTTAATTAGTGAGGCTTAATGATAACCCTTGGAGATGAAGGAAGTTTATCAAATTGTCATTTGAAAAGCTTACCACACTGATGCTGGGAAAGAAGGCTGGGATCAGGGAAGCTTCGTCCACACTGTTCACAAAAATAGAGTTCCACAACTTTGACTAAGACCTCTGGAAAAAAAAAGTTAAAATTTTATATTAAAAAACAAATATGCCTTTCCTTTTCACCCCTCATTACCAGTAGTTATAAACTTAGCAGAAATTATATTCAATTCTTCTAATGTCCATCAGGAACAGTGACCATAAATGATCGTTCCTATGAACTACATCAACACACTATTATCATTTCTTTTAACACATAGAATTGGCATCTAATTGATTTGTGAGGTAAGCTTCCTATGCAACAGGTTCCCAAAACTGTTTTCAAAAGCAAGATTATAATATAATACAATGTTTAAAAAACAACGGTAATAACCTCTTCCAAAGTGGATTAAAATAAGAGAACTGAAATAATAAAGATATTTTTTACAGATCTTCTGAAAGCCACACTGGTTTATTGGAGCAGGGACAACTTTAAGAACCTCAGGAGGGACAAGTTCCAAAGTAGGGGAGCCCCTACAGAGAGACTATGGATTCATTCACCTCCTTTTCATTTCAAAGAGAGGGGAGACTTGGCCTGTACTTAAGTAGTAGCCATGAGTCCAGAGAGACCCCCAATTCACACTCTAATTTCTTGGGAGAAGGAGGGTTGATATCACTTGGAGAGTAGCCAGGAACTTGGGAGGAATTTAATCTGATCTTATTTTGCCTCATTCACACCCTGCAAACTCCAGACACTAAAAAGAGTTCAAGCTTCTCAAGGCACTTCCAGTTGATAGCGACAACTTAGTATCATAGCTAGCACAATTTAACCCACACCTACACATGACCTCCACCAATATATTCATGAAGGTATTTGATCCATATATACATATTAAATGCAAAAAGATCAAAGCATGCATTCAAAAGTTCTGCTACCTGTTATGGCATATCCTTGTCTGTTCATTGCTTAGAGTAAAAAAGCATTGACTAGAGAAGTGAAAGCCTGTGAAAACAGGAACATCTGAGGAAAAAAAATCTTTTTTCCCAGGCCATTATATTTTTATGATATGGAAACCATAAAACAAATAATTCTATCAGAGCACAACATACCTGTAGGGTTACCTGGACTGCTGAGAGCCATGGTGCTACTCATGGCTTCTACAAATATTTCAACATCACCCGTTTCTGTACCTACAACAGAAGCCTCTGTTAAGAGCAAACTCTGTCCCACTGGTAGATTTTCATGGCTGTCTTCATTCACTGCAATTCCTGAGTCAGGTAATAATAGCTCCTGGCAAAGTCCACTCATTTTGTCGTCTCCAATGGATTCTGTTGCTACTGCTCCTCTGCTCATTGTCTTTCCTCAAACAGCTTTACACCATGACATACAAGAACAGATCCTGTTAAAGAGATACCAAAAAAAACACCAATTTCTCTTCTAAAGGGAATAAGGATAGAATGGACTGATACACAGTATTAACAAGAGCCTTGGTGGTGCAGACTGTTAAATGCCTAGCACTTAAGTTCCAGCTGCCTGAAATTACTGCAGGCTTGAATCCCAGCAGGCTCAGGGTTGACTCAGCCTAGGTAAATTGAGGACCCAAGATTGTTGGGGGCAATAAGCTGACTTTGTAAGAATGCCGCTTAGTAATAAGCAGGCATATACAATGGAATGAAGGCTATTGCTGAGCGCATTGGGTTGTATCCCAAAAATTGTAAGCCACCCTGAGTCTTCGGAGAAGGGCGGCATATAAATGTAATTTAAAAAAAAAAAAAACAAAAAAGGGGGGGGGGCAGAGGAAAGCAGGTGACAACCATCATAGAAAACTGTTCTATGAGAACTTCTTCCCCTTCCCATAGGGAATTGCTAAGTTAGTTGTAGCAGAAGATATTTACAGAGGAAGGGACAAGGCTTCCTTAGCTAAACTCTGCCCTCCCTTTTAGGGCTATTACTACCATCTACCCTGTAAAAAATGGTACTAGAAGTTTATTTGCTTTTCAACATTTACTGCATTCTTATGTGTTGTTATATATAGATTCTAAATGCTTTGAAACAATTAGTGTCTTTAAAGGTGGGACATCAACAACTGTAATAAAGATATACATTATTAGCAGCTATAATTGCTCAGTATTTCTAGTAGCCACACCTGTGTGGAAGAAAATGCAGTAGGGCAGTTAATATAGGATCTTCATTCAGTACTTTGATCTTCCAAAGAACTAAATAAAAGAGGAAGTATTATAATTGTACAGATACAAACACAATGATTTTCATACTAACACTCTCAAACAAATGAAACCTGAACTTATACCCATAAAGGTTTCCACTGTAATAGTTTAACTTTAAATACATAAGATTTTAAATTAGGGCAAACAAGGATTATAAGGGATTTGAAAAAAAGAGACATTATTTTAATCTCATGAAGTCAGGATGAAAAGGGAAGGGCTAAACGTCTTCTACCAATATTTTCAAATTAAAGCTGGAATGTACTAGTATGTTATCACAGATTGTTGATGGATTCAAATACAATAACTGGATTTACGTTGCATATTAAGTTATGTTATAGTTTGCTTGATCCTAGCTTAGTGTTTTATGTGAGAATCCCGTTGTTCCAGCTTGTACATCATAATCTATGACACACTGTTTTGTGTAAGATGAGTCAATTCCCATTTTTCACACAAATTATAAAGAAAACACGTGCGTTGTGTAAAGTCTGATTTATCAACAGGCATACTAATACAATCTAATTAGCCTGAGCTGAGGAAGCTTACCCCAAGGTAGGTTTATTATATATACATTTTCAATTTCAATCCAGAGAATATGCATAATTTTGCTTGCTCTTTTTTCACTTTAGCAAATAGCTCAATACTATATTTTTAAATGCCTCTTATATACACATGTGCATGCATCTATTTCTCTATCTCATAAGCCTAATGAATCCATTTCTTGAATTACTTAGAATTATATCTTACATAATTATTTGTTTCTAAAATCAACATTCAGTGGCCCATAGCCCTTTCTGGTCTGTTTAGTTTTCAGCTAATTGTATTAATGATGAATGACTACTTTATAGTATAGAAATCACATTAGGATGCATACATGTATTTAAGTGAAAGACAGCTCTTAAGTAATTCCATAGGCTACAGGTACAAGGGAAGAGCCAGCCAAAGGTATTTAATATTTCTATTCTGCATTCTCAGAAATTTATCTACATTATACTTGACGTTATAGAAAGGCTGAGTGATTTAGTCACAAACATAATTGTTTAAAGAATGTTCCAGATATACTAATATAAGTAATTGCTGGCTAAGATATTAAAGTTATATTTAAAACCACACTCGCCTTCTTCCAATCCAACTTATATATATATGTATCTTTAGCATATAGGCTGAATACGAGGAAAGTATACAGACCTGTCACATTCCTTTGTCATCCTGGAGTCCGATATTTCACCAGGTTCTCTCAATAATGTACATTATATATACAGGTAGTTCTCAACTTATAACTACAATGGAGTTCAAAATGTTGCTGTTGTTAAGCGAGTTGTGCTCCATTTTACAACCTTTTTTGCCACAGTTGTTAAAGGAATCACTGCAGTTGTTAAGTGAATCATGCAGTTAGGTGAATCTGGCTTCCCACATTGTCTATGTTTGTTGGAAACCAGATGGAAAGATGGTGATCACATGATCTCAGGACAGTTGAACTGTCATAAATACCTGCCAGTTATCAAGCACTCAAAATTTGATCATGTGACCATGGGAACGCTGCAACAGTCGTAAGTGTGAAAACTGTTCAAAAGTCATCTTTTTTGGTACCCTTGTAACTTAGAATGGTCACTAAACAAATGGCTGTAAGTTGAGGACTGCCTATACTTTATATTATTCCACTGCACATTAGCCCATACTTTTATTTCCTGGACACAGGATTCCTTCATGATCTCTCTTCTATATACTTTCAACTAGCCCTAAGTTGTTGAGCATTGGGTTTTTATATATTATCATAGTCATTGTAACAAAAAAAATAAGCATTCATGATTAAAAACTGTAACCATCGCCCTCTTTTTCCCTTCCTCTCCTCTTACTTTTCCATCTTTCTTTTCTTTGTATTTTATACTTTGATACACTAATTAAAAAAACGGTAGCCGTCTGATTAGGCAGAATAAAAAATGATTAACTCACATACCCAGTTTCCTCTTCTTCTGGTGGGCTTCTTCTGCAACCTTCTGGATTCTGTACGCCAGGCATGAACCATTCTTCTCCGCCCCTGAAGACCTTGCAATAGAAAAGAAGACACAACCACCAATTTAATGACAGCATCTTTTGGATCCGAATGGACAAACCGCCAATTCTGTAAGACTTAACGAATCTCAACTGGAGCCGGGGCCTGCTCCTCTCCAGACCCCCCGCCGCAGAGCCCCCATTGCAGTACCCACGTTCAAAAGCCCCTTCAGCATAAGGGATCCCGAGAGCAGCACAGAGGCTCACCCCGCCATTCCCTTTCCCGAAAAAAGCCCATTCGGTCCTTAGAAGCGCATCCTCTTGGCTTTCTGGCTACCTACTTCCCCCACTCCGGCGCCCCAGGATAGCTCTGTTGCCGTCCCGACTCGCGCTTCCTCTCGCCTCTCTTCACCCTCCTCACCATTTACAACGCCCGGATCTCCACTCCGGGCAGCGTGTCAACGATCCCTCCTTCCCCGCGCCGGTAAGAAACCATCCATGTTTTCCTTTTCTAGCCTTTCTCTCTCTTCACCCCCCCTCCCTCTTTGTTGTCGCTTCGTCCGCGCTCTCCCCGAGCAACTCTATGGTTAACCTTTTGACGCAGGCCTCTGCGTTTGGGGAACGGAGGCGCCGCCACAGACGAGGTGCGCAGAGCGTCTTCCTCGCGGTAGGTGCCTTAACTTAAACGCAAAGCGGGGGCTGGGCGGGGAGAGAGAGCTTTGTCGCCTTCTCACAAATCAAAATCCCGATATTCGGATTCCCCGCGGCGAAGGTTGTAATATATAGGAACCCAACGCTTTCCCAGAAACCATAGAGTGCAGGATAACTTCATAGAAAGTAGCTAGCCTTCGGTTCCCCAAGCGGAAGATGGGAGATAGAGCTAGGAAAAAGTAGAGTTGCCCATCCTGGTCTTCATTAACAATCTCTGCTTTGTAGTCATGTTTATTGTAAAGAGCAGAGTTTCCCTCCAGCCTTTCCGGCTTTGCGGACCGGTGGGGCGGGGTGGGGGAGAGAGGAGATGGTTCCGCACGAGCAGCCAGCCAAGCGTGCGCGTGCTCGCCCACTGCTCGCGCAAGTGGGATGAGCCCGTGCACTCGCCCGCCGCTTCCACGGCCCGGTTCCGAACAGCTCGCGGCCCCGCAGATTGCTCCAAAGCGGTTCCACTGTGCCTATGTCAAAGTCGAGCAGAAGTCGATGGCTCCTTTGCGTTTTATTTTAAACCGTTCTTTCAACCTAAGGGAGGACTTTTAAGTGACCTTCAAATGCCAGAATGATGCGGGGTTCTGGGAGTTGGTCCAGTTAAAGACACCGAGGCTGAGAAACGCTGCTCTTTAAAACCCACGCTTGCATGCCACGGAGCTATCTCGGTAGGAACAAGAGGGTGAAGAAGACTATGGAGATTCTCGGTCATCCAGGGACCATGTTGTCCCAAAGGTGCTTTTTTCCCCCTCAAGGGGCAACTGGACTGTCTGGGTTTTTTTCTTTAAAGACGTTTCGCATCTCATCAGCTCTGAAGAGCTTCTTGGAGAAGAAGCGAAAAGTCTTCAAAGAAAGTCCAGTTGCCTCTTGAAAAAAGGAGCTTTGGGACAAGAGGGTGAAGGGTAACCTCTTCCGATTCAGGTGGAACCACAGAAGTGAGGGCGGCGCTGATTGCAAGAAGGGGAAGAAGGTCCTTCAAGAAAGGGCAAGCGGGAGAGAGTGTGTCTTTAGTAGTATACCGTACTAGGGAAGGTGGGAAGTGGGTTTTTTCTCAAGCTTCTGTTTGCAGTAAGAGGTAGGACAGATTTCTCGTTCCTGTGATCTGCATGAAGCTCGAGTAGATCGAGAGGAGGAGGAGGAAGGAAAAAGATAACTTTTAAAGCTAAAAATCCAAGGAGATTCTCTCCAACTTATTTTAAGATGTGAAGGACAGTTATGGGAATCTGTACAGCTTCTGTTTTGTATAGACGAGTAGAGACAAAGTTCTTTTTGATTTCTGAGTTTAGTTTGCTCCGCAATTGCAGTACGCTAAAATGGATGGCGTGTAATACCAGCTGGAGAGTGGTCTGCAATCTAGACATTGCAAAAAGTCTGGTGTATTTGATGCAAGCTGTTTATGCCTTTGAGTTTTTTTGTTCATGAGTTTAACTGCTTTCTCTTTTATTTTTCAGGCTTTAAAAGAAATGCCACACAGAGTGATTATTTAACTTCAGTATTATTTGCTCCTCCCGCACACAATGCCTTTTTCTGACTTTGTGTTGGCCCTAAAGGACAATCCATATTTTGGGGCAGGCTTTGGTTTAGTTGGTGTGGGCACAGCCTTGGCCCTGGCACGTAAGGGGGCCCAGGTTGGCATGATGGTTTTCAAACGGCATTGTATGATCACCCTGGAAGTACCAGGCAGGGACAAGAGCTACCACTGGCTGTTGAACTGGATATCTCACCATGCTAAGCACACCCAGCACCTGAGCGTGGAGACTTCTTACCTGCAACACGAGAGTGGCCGTGTCAGTACAAAATTTGACTTTATTCCCAGCCCTGGGAATCATTTCATTTGGTAAGGGAGAACCGTGAAATATCTCCAGGCTGGAAGTAGTAGGAAGATTGTGAACATGAATAGATATATTTTGCAATAACTCCCAAATACTTCTATGGTAATAAGCAGGAGTTTGCAGTGCACAACTAACAGAAGAAAATAAATTTAAATGTCTACATCCAAAATAGACAAAGATCAAGAAAACAGCAAAATGCATGTGCAGGAGTATAGAATGGATATTTACAAGTGTGCACTCAAAGCAAATTCTGTACTCTGCTGAATCTCAAAAGGATAGTTATTATGCCAGTGATTTGCAACAGTGTGGCTAAATGTTTCAGCAACTGTCTTATTTTTGAAACATCATGCTGTTATTCTATACTCTTATGCTTCCATATTTAAGAATAAATCCCATTGAACTCTAGGATTTAAAGGTAAGATAAAATCTCCCTTGAGCTGAGCTTAAATCCTTATGGTTTTGTGGATGCATCTGTGCAGGATTTTTTTTTTAGCAACAGTGTTTTTAATTATTTTATTTCCATGAATAAGTTCCAGTATTTCATTTCTATTTTTATTTTCTGATTTATCAATAGGAATTGATTTAATCACAACTTTGTCTTTTAAGATTAATATTAGCTAAGCACTGAATTTTTTGTTAGTTTATTTGATTTCCAGCAAACAAGCATACAATTAGATCTGTTCTTTACTCCTCCAAATCAGATCATGATGATACAGAACAGTGTTAGGTAAGTTGAGATATTGTAAAATATTTTAAAATGCTGTTATTTTAATAGCTAAATCTCTTTTTTTCACAATTTTATGGTTTGCATTATATACATATAGTTTTATTTCTCAATATGTTGAGCTATTCAAAACAGTGGAATAGAGACGTTTTAAATAAGCAGAACTGACTGGATGGATAACTTTTGCTTACTCCTACCATTGTAGTGCTATAGGCTATATTGCTACACAAGCAGAAAAAAACACACAGAACAAATTTCTCTTTCATTTTTTCCTTTTTCAGAAGGCTAGAGAAAGTCTTGAGGAACATGAGCTACATTTCATGGCTAAACAGCAAAAATGGAAATTCTGGCAAAAAAAAGCATGCAAAAAGCAAAACCCAAATATTTTTGTATAAGGAGAAATTTTTAACCTTGTAGGTTGGGAGAGTAGGTAGTCACAAAAGAGATTTCCTTGTGTTTTTATCTCTGCCGCTGCATTTTTTGGTTGGTCATAATTGAACATATATAAATCCTAGGTTACCTTTTGTTTGATTACAGATCAACAGACATGGAAAAGGCAGTTTCTGGAGGTGGAAGTCCAGAAAAGGTTTTCCTGCTCAGGTGTTCTTGCTCTGCTTTCAGGTATCAAAAGAAGTGGATCCGTATAGAACGGAACAGGGAGAACCAGATGATTGATCTCCACACAGGCACTCCTTGGGAGTCTGTCACGTTTACAGCAGTTGGCAATAAAAGAGATATTTTTTTCAACATCCTGCAAGAAGGTATGTTAGCACCAAAACCCCTAACACCCCTGAATGGAATATTGCTCAGAGCAAAGTCCAAACCAACCAGATTTGGACATTGTATCTAAACAATCTCTTCTATGTGGTATTTTGATTCCTTTGTTGTTTCTAGGGATGGGGATTTTTCTTCTGCTTTGTCCTGTCTTCCTTCCGATTTATATCCAAATATTTTGTATAATCAACATTTTACTTTCTCTTCAGCCAAGGAATTGGCTCTGAGGCAGCAAGAAGGCAAAACAGTAATGTATACAGCAATGGCTGCTGAATGGCGGCCGTTTGGTTTCCCACGACGACAACGCCCACTCACCTCTGTAGTGTTTGACAAAGGAATATCAGAGAGGATTGTGCAAGATGTGAAAGAATTCATTGATAACCCCAAATGGTACATTGATCGAGGTGAGTGCATTTCAGAGGCTGGCAGTTAGATGACATAATGCGCTGACTCTCCTTTATATCAGGATGTATTTGATGCCAAACAGACAGAGCATATTCTCTTGTCTTATATCTGTATTCAGTGTTTCAAGAACTAAAGAAGAAGAGACAACAGGCATCCCAGTCTTGTCCCTTTTTGTATTTCACAAGGTTTTGTTAGTTCACAATTCATTCACAATTATTTCTGCTTTCTGTGAAGTGTAAATCAATCCTATGCATTTACAGAAATAGAATTCTCTCCAAAATTCATATCTTCCAAAACTTTAACCAGGAGGGTGCAGTTCGAATTTCCAAAGGCCTTATGTGCATCTATCTAAGAAAATCAATGCAGCTTGCTTCTCATTATGCTGCTCTAAGTATTCCAAAATGTCCAAGACATTTCTTCAAAGACATTTGTTTTACGTCAAACTCACATTGATTCTTATGAATAAATTACAAAATTATTTTCAACTGAAGCCATGTAATCTGCAGGGATGCTGAAGATGGAGCAGCCTGCTCTCCTTTCCCAATCTGAACTCTAGGAACCAGTGGTAAGAAAGCAGGCCCAAGGCCTGCAGAAACTCTTAAGATCTATGAAGCAGAACATGTGTTTGAGGGGCAAGCTATATGTAATAGCAATAGCACTTAAACTTATATGCTGCTTTATAATGCCTTACAGCCCTCTCTAAGTGGTTTTACAGAGTTAACATATTGCCCTCAACAATCTGGGTCCTCATTTTACCCACTTCTGAAGGATGGAAGCTGGGGAAGTGCTGAAATTCAGGCCTGGGCCTATGCTAGGCCTTCCAGGGACTCTCCCACTCCTGAAGAACCCTATGCTCAGCTTAATTATCTGCACAATCACTAGACCACACCATGTGGGAGTCTCATTTAATAACCATCACAATTTGTGGTTGTAATTAGCAGGCTCCATTATGGTTTTATGTTGAGTACAGCCTGTAGAATAGTCTTTTAATAAAGTTACATATAATGTCACTCAGGATAAGCCTAAATCTTAAGACTGTAAGAGAAAATAAGAAAATAGGCTTCACTCAAATATAATGCAGTACTCTTGTGCAACTTTTTCACAACATGTAGAGCTGTAATCGTTAGAAAACTGATTCCTTGTTTAGAAGTGGCAGAAGAATTCTCATGCACTTTCAGAGCATGGTGGTTATAACTCATAAAGTAGGAAGTTGGATAATTGAATGGTGTCTCCTAATTAGTTTTTTCTCCACAGGAATACCTTATCGGAGAGGGTACCTATTGTATGGGCCCCCAGGTTGTGGCAAGAGCAGTTTCATGTAAGTGTGAGCTCTCTGTAGTCTTGATAATGAACCTGTTCTCCCCATCCTTATTTAGCAGTGCTTAAGAATATTGTATGCCAATGTGTAATTGGAAGAGGTTTGATTTGATTCTAAGTTATCTCAAAGTAATAAAACGTTATCTCAAAGTGATAAAACCTGTGTTTGAATGAAATTGTCATTTGGGAAAAAGGGTTAAATGTTTTTAAATTAATAATTAATCATCGGTAAACCAATTAAAACAAGTGTTTTAGGATCTTTTTAAAGGCTGAATTAATGGCAGTCAGTTGTATTGTATTAGGAAGTAAGTTTCACAAATGCAGGGCATAAAAGTGATGTGATAGATGTACTTTTGTGGACTTAGAAATAATTTTCCAGCAGGGAGCAAAGTGATAAGGGCTTGTTAACCTAGTGTCTCCTTTCCCCATGTTTGTGATATTTGGGGAAGAATTGCTCATACAATTTAGATATTTATTGCCTCTTTCCTGCAAGCTGATTATATCAAGCTACATTAAATGGATAAAAATGCATTTGGTTCAGTCTGTTGCACAGTTAGAATTTGCTATTTTTAACTGCTCCAAGTGAATTTACCTGTAGAGTATCTGTTCCTAGAAGTGATTATTAAAGCCATCCTAGAGAGAATATAGTACATATACGTCAAGAAAGCAAGAAGTAATGGAGCTGTGATGTTGCAGGGAAAAAGGGATATAATTCTCAAGAGAATCTGATTCTAAACAAAACTTCTATTACAATAGATTTTCTTAAGAGTTAAGTTGATTCTGCTATTCTAGATAGTATCTTCTTACTCTGAACCTTTTTATTCTTCTTACTCTGAAGTTTTTTATTCAATAGTGGTTTTGGCTAATTTAGAAATTTACCATGGTGTTTCCATGTGAGTAAATACAGAACTCTATTTACAAAGATTTGGAGCAAACAAAGGTGTTTTAATTCTGAGAGGAACATGTAGGAGTTCAGCTTTCCTCCCTTGTCTTCAACCCCTTTTTTTCTTGTGTATTCTGTAATGAAAATCCTACCTATTACAGCACAGCCCTGGCTGGAGAATTGCAGTACAGCATCTGTCTTCTGAGCCTGAGTGATCGAAGTCTCTCAGATGATCGCCTCAACCATTTGCTGAGTGTAGCTCCACAACAGAGTATCATTCTGCTGGAAGACATAGATGCGGCCTTTGTGAGTCGGGACCTCGCTGCTGAAAGTGAGTGAGGGGCACATGCTCCTTCTCTATTCCAAATTGTCTTATTCTTTCTTCCAGCTGGAGCCTAACTTTGGGCATGTCACAGAATCATTGCACCATGGAGACATCATATGAAATGCCTCTTTGGAGCAGTTTTCCTTTAGTTCTTGGAATGAGCCACTGTCTCATGGCCAAGGGCTGCATTTAGCATTTTTCCAGCAAATGGGCTAGAATAGCACCACATATGTATGTAAGCTGGGGTGGTGGTGGATTTTTTTGCCTTTTAATAGTGACACGTCTAGTTTAATACATGCTAATTTTGTATGTGTTCCAATGAATTGCATGGCTTCCATCTTCTAACATGGTTGGAAAATGACACCACCAGTTTTCTTCAGCCATGATTGAAAGATGACCCAAGTACTATAAAATCAGGAATTGGGCTGCAAGTCATTCACTTTTGCCTACCACAGATTAACAATTGCTCTGATAAGCAATCAGTTTAGAACTTAACAGTAATATTTGTCTCCCTTCTCTCACATAGCAAAAGAGAGAGAAGAAAGGGAATAGTTTGCCAGCCTTAATGTCGTATTACTGCTGGCAACCTGCAAATTCTTAAATCAGGTACCCTTGAAAGAATGCAGCCCTTCATAGAAAAAAAGGTGTTTTTGCTCCTGTGGTAGTGAACGATGGGAATATGAATTATGGGAGTTGTAAAACCAATTGGTTGGGTAAATCTGCTACTATAACTAGGCAGAATGCAATAATGTTTACTTATGTCTTTACTCATATTGTTAATTTTCTTTTGTTCCATATTTCTGAATCCTTTTCTGTTGCTTTTTCTCTTCAGATCCCGTTGCATATCAAGGCATGGGACGCTTAACTTTCAGTGGCCTTCTCAATGCATTGGATGGCGTAGCGTCTTCTGAAGCCAGACTAGTATTTATGACTACTAATTATGTGGACAGGTTAGAACTGATGCACAAAAGTGGGATAGGCTAGAATTATTAACTTAGCCAACCTTTCGACTTAGGAGAACACTCATACGGACTAAGAACAGTTGTTGATATTGGTAACATAACTAGTTAGCAGATTTTGCTGTATAATTGCAGCCTTTCTTCCCAAGCATGGGACAGTGCTAGCCATACAGCTTGCTGAGAAAGGATCCATAAGTCAAGTGTTATGGAGTGACAAGGCTGAGTTGTTAGATAAGGTTAAGTTAGTTGACATTGAATTCGGTCAAGAGTGGGATTATGTTTGTGCATTAGTGCTGTGATCTGAGAAATGTGTAGGCAGTGGATTATCGTTAATGGTCTTCATCGTGATTTGAAACACTTGCAGCTTTGAACCTGCAAAATATACATGTGGTTTTCACTCTGTTACCTTTCCTGGCTCCATATTGGCTGCTAGGACTGTAGCAAGGAGGTGGGCAATTTCAAGGTAGGTGATAGAGGAAGAGGAAGAAGAAATACGTCCATGTGGTAGGCTGTGCAAGTTTTAGATATGATTTTGTAAAGGTGGTTTATAGTAGTATATGGGAGCGCAAGTATAACATTTGTCAGTGACTCATTAACCTATGATTGATTCTAAGAATGTGCAATAGCTATGAAAATATGCAGCTGCTTTAATGAATCAGAACTGAATATGAAGTATTGCATAGTTATTCTGTGTGGAAATGGACACAATTATTTAAAATGCTACCTTTGTTCTACACACCTTAGAGATAGTTTTCTTATTCTGTGCAGGACCCTTTAGTCTGGATTGATGTAGTATAGCTGAGGAAAAACTTAAAGATTTAATTAAAATAGGATTTTGATTGGTATTAATATATTTTATTGGCCACCAAATTTATATTTGTTTCTGAATCTAGTGGCCAACTCTGCAGACAAAATAAAATAGATTTTAAGAGGTTTTTTTTAAGCCTTGTTCTTTTTGGAATTTCAGAAATAATAGCGTTTTGGGCTTGCATGTAAAGAGGGAAGCTATGTTTGCAAAGTTAAACTTTTAACTGAGCTTTTCACTTCTTGCAGGCTGGATCCAGCCCTGATTCGCCCAGGCCGAGTAGACCTCAAACAATACATTGGGCATTGCTCGGAGTGGCAGTTCAAACAGATGTTCCAGAGATTCTATCCAGACCAGCCATCTGCTGTAGCTGAGCAGTTTGCTAAACGAGCCCTGTCTGTCTCTGATCAAATCAGTGCTGCACAACTTCAAGGTCATTTCATGATACACAAAGCAGATCCGGTTAAAGCCATTCAGAATGTAGAGATGCTTCTATCTTGATTCTGAACAACATTGAGAAAACATTGAACGTAGTTGCGTGGGCTGTTCACCCAGCACCCAGTAACTAAGGGTGATACCATCAATATTTCTGCCTCAGTGAGGTGGTCCTTTTTGTAAAAAAAATAAATAAATAAAGAATAAACCAAACACTCTCATTGCATATCTCTTCAAAAGAAATTGGAGTTCAGATTGAATGACTTCTCCTCTCCAAACGAGTCTGTGCCTCAATAACCTCTTAGTAATATACTGAGAAGGCACTTGGTTCTTCAGAATGGATGGCTCTAGTCTCAGGCATACCGTACAGCTTCAAGCAACATACAGGCTCCAGTTTAACTCTATGCCTGGGCAGTTCAGTGGACTGCAAATAGATTGGTTTTAATTTTGCTTGGAGGAAATGGAATCTGTCTGCTGGCATTAGGGGTTAAATGCTTTTTATAGAATATGATATTGAAATAGAGCTGCTCACATTGCTCTATGTTGCTCTTGATCTGTAGGACTTCCATTCACTTCGTACTGAGAACATAGTGAGCCTATAACTGTTCAAGCTCATTCTTGCAAATACCATCAAATGCAGACAAGGAAGACTTGTGCTACTCTTACTTTCAACCATTAAAGAACCAAACAATTTTTTTTAGATCATTGTCACTAGCACACCCATTTGTGGGGCATGATAACCCTACAAAAGTTCTGGAAATTGTAAATTATGTTGATATAAATTTTGATTTCTGAGGACTATTGAATAATATGTATGTGGGTGTATGTGAGCAAACACACATTTACATTTCCCCCTCTCCACTACTGTGGTACAATACAGTCCCGATTCCAAGATTGGTTACAACAAATTTGGGCCAAAAATGGTAGAAGAAATCACTGCTTGCGTTGCTTTTAATATTTCTGGCACCCTGACATTTAGAACTGAAGGCTCAGTGTAATCTCTTTTGAAATACAAGAATCTCAAAACTCTGGAGAGCAACTGTTTATTCATATAAAATAAAAGGTACTTTGGTACTGACAGTAGTGAAAAGATCACTAAAAAAAACCCCTCACATCCCAGTATGAACCCCAACTGCAGATTTCTGTGGTTCAGAGGACCATTTACACATAAAAGGATTAATAGGATTAATTTCCAAGGCTAGTTCTAAATTACGTAATCTGATACTATAGTGCACTCTTTTGCCATCATGTTTAGCACTAGTGACCATAAATAGTAAGCAATGTGGCAAAATTCATCCAAACACCTGGACAATAAAGAGGGAGACCTGTACTTTTTTTTTTTAATTCTAAAAGTGTTTAACAGTGCATTTTCCCAATGACCTTTCTAACTAAGGGATTTTACCTCCCAACCACTAAAACAATTCTATTTTGCTAGAAGATATTTCAGTATACGTATAAACTGTATTTGACTGTCATTTATTGCTCTCTCAAATTAGGCATTTGTCCCTTTGCAGCATTCTAATCACAAACAGAATATTTTTTCGCAAAGCTGATACCACCCCAACAAAACATACTGCCAGTGCATTAGAGAAAACTCGCAAGACAGCTGGGGGGTCACACCCCCCCCCAAAAAATAAGGAAGAGTCAATGTCTGAAAGGCAACATGACAAAGTGATCAGTGTCCTCCCCTTGATTGCCATCAGCTAAGAACTTCCTTCCGTCTCTGGGTCCTGCAGTTCTTTCCGTGGCTTTGGCCTGGATTGCCCCCGACCTCTTGGCACTCTGGGGTAGGTTACTAACTCTCTCCCTTTGGTTTTTCCCCATCTCTCACAGTTCTGAATACCATGCTGACCTTGCCATGTGTTCTGTCCTCTGAACTCACCATGGCAAATGTCCACTTTTTCTCTGTTTGAGGTTTGAGTTTTTGGCATTGGTATCCACTTCTCCGTGTTGTTTTCCCTTCTTTGGCTGATGGGAGATCTTTGGTGCACAAATCTTTTTTATCCAAGAATGAAGGCTCCTGGTTTTGGCTATAAGATTTTGAAATATCTTGGTGGTATCTCCCATAGTTCCACCGCCCTCTTTCCTTCTTCCAGTTACATCTCCTACTTAAGGCTTCAGATTCTTCCTCAGCATACTTTCCTGTTGCCATCTGCAATGTCTTATAATGTAATTGCCAGCTAGGATTTTGTAAAGATGGCTTCTCCCCTCTATTTCTTTCTCTCCTGTTGTGATGCAAAGTAACAGATGATGTCTCTATATTTTTTAGCTCATCACTCAAGGGTGTTGTACTTTGAGTTTGTTCTGAAATGGCTGCTGACTTCAGCTCATTTTTAATTCCCAGGTTGTTTTCTGAGGTGGCTGTATAGTCATATTCCTTGACATCAGAGGGCTGAGAAAAAAGCAAATGAATTAGGATAAAATGCATGAATCAGAAATATCACGCAGCAAGGGCTAAAATATTCATATTCTCCAGCTTGATTCTATAAATCTCTCATTGCAAAGTGGCTGCAATGTGCTCTTGACAACAACAGCCATCCAAAATGGCTTTGATATTTCAATCTTAATTACCTAAAAGACACTTACGGAATTGCTTAAGATGTAAATATCAGAGTCAACTCTTGTGTTCCAAGACTGTCAACCAAGTAAAAGCTTACCTTTCACTTATCTTTCCCTGCAAAGAGGATTAATAGATTCCTTATTTTGGATGCTATTCCTTCCTTCCTTCCTTCCTTCCTTCCTTCCTTCCTTCCTTCCTTCCTTCCTTCCTTCCTTCCTTCCTTCCTTCCTTCCTTCCTTCCTTCCTCCCTCCCTCCCTCCCTTCCTTAATAACTCTGTTTTCTTTCTATTCTGCTTATCCACTCACCCTTTGCAGGGTAACAAAATAGCGATTTCTCTCCAGCTCCACATCAATGATGCCACCTTTTTCTTGCTGCCTCTGGAAGTGGTGACGCAGCTGCTCTCTGTGTTGCAGGGTCTGTTGGTCAGGCTGGTATACTTCCTGAGGGGGAACAACAGCTTGTATTTCAAGAGAGTAGGAAGTAGAACCTTTAAGCCCAACTCTATAACTATGATGCACAGCTGGAAAGGTGCACAGTTTAGATAAAGCAGGAAAAAAAACTTGATGCTGTTCTTGGAAGGACAAAAAGTTTAGGCAGACCTCCCTCCCCCAAGCTGAGTTCTCCAGACATCTTACACCAAAACTTTAATTTTCAGACCTACCTGGAAAAGCAGAAAAAATATTTAGATTTTGCACTGCCCATTAGGCTATGTGCACATAGATAAAAAACTGTTAAATACATAGAATGAGAACATGCTGTGGACATTTAGCCATTTTGTTTCTCCATCCCTCCCACACCCTGCAGAGCTAAAGAGCCCCACTGAAGTCATTATTTATAAATAATTCAGCAAACCTTATTTAGGGGGTGTGAGATTTCTTAGACGTTTGATACATGACAAGGAGTTTAGGCCACAAACCTCTTGTTTGTTCCATCTTTTTAACAATAATGGTTCCATGCAAAAGATCTGGCTGCCAATTTTCCTTACCATTGACTGCTGTGGTAATGGTGCTGCCTGCAGTGTGGCCAGGTCATACACTAGAGGCTCCCTGCACACAGGGCATTGCACTTCAATATCCTGTGCAAGAAAGATGACAGAAGCAACCATGAGCATCATGTAATTAGGCCACACCATGGGATATTCCGTTTCTACCTTCAACTCCTCTGATGCTCTGCCTTGATGGGTAACAACTTAGGAGAATTCTAGACAAGTCCATGGCTACTTCTCAATCAAAAACAATTATCCCAGCACTCAGTATTAATGGAAAAACCTGGATCCCAAGCTTTTTTTACCTAGGTTTTCTAAGAATGCCCTCCCCAGTGCCACAACAGAGAGGAAATGGTATGACATACTACTAATTATGTTGTTATCCATGATGGAGTCTACATGGCATTTCATGCTTTTTTTCCCCACTACTGCAGCAATTTTACCCCTAACTACCACAATTCTTGTGATCTCAGGGAAAGATGCATTCATTGCTGCCCTCCTCTCATTTTTAATGGAGGAAGGAAGAAAGGATCATTTCATACCTTAGCAAATAACATGTCCCACAAAAAATTATCCAGGACATAAAATATATCCCCGTCCTCTTTCATTCACTAAGAAAGAACCATCTTGGTCAAAACGTAACCATTTCCTTGAAGAAAAACTTGGAATGTGTTCTTCAAAAATAACGCACATGGTTTTTGTTCTTCTATAACAAAACCAGAAAGATGATCTCTGTTCACAGAACCTTACTAAAACACTTTAGAAAGATATATTATTCATCTGCCACATTTATTTATTTATTTATTTATTTATTTATTGCCTCTAAGTCAGACTTGATTTAAGATGACTACATGGACAGGCCCTTGCCATCTTCTTGGCAACATTTCTTCAGAAGTGATTTGTCATCACCGCCTTCTTCCTAGAGCTGAGAGAGAAGGACTGGCCAAGTCACACTGTTGGCTTTGTGACTAAGGCAGGATTAGAATTTGTTTCCCAGTTTCTAGTCCAGTGCCTTACCACTACACCAAACTCTTCCCAGACTTAAGCCTCTGACTAAAGCTCCCCACCCTCTCCTTATACATAGGAAATGGTGATTGAGAACACAGGGCTTGCATCAGTTAAAGGGAAGCTGTTTATCAATTAGCCTTGATTTTATTAAAATCCACTGTTATCCCCAATATTTTGTTCACAGTACTATAATTGAATAAACTTAAATAATCTGGTAATATTGACCTAGTCCTAGACTAAGAAGCCATTCCTGAACAAAAAAGAGCAGTCAAGCAACTGCAATGGAAAAATAGCAAACCATTCATTACCTCTTTGGACACAGCTGTCAAATGCTGCATTCTTTCTTTCTTCTGTGCATTGATTTCTTTCTCCATATATTCTATATAACTAGCAAGACAACGTGAGTGGAAGTAATGGTAACATGGGGTTTTGGTGAAAGCCTCATTCTCCTGTGAAGATGAAAGAAGAGATTCTCGGGAGTACATTAAGTTAAGCATGATACTTTGTGGAAATATTGCAGAGGGCAGTGTTTGCCATGTGTAAATCCTACTTCTATAACAGGTTAATTCCAAAGAATCATATAAAACTTTCTGCATATAACTAAATTTATTAGATTTATTTTTTATTCCACATATTATTATATTCTGTTCCTTTGTGTGAAAAGCTGCTTCTGAGGATGGGTAGGTAGCATTTTCAAGCAGGCTACAGAAACAGGAGTATGCACTCTAATAAACTCCTGTGCCACATTCGACTGTCCTAAAATCCCCATTTGATTCTCTTTTGCATCAAGTTAACTGCATCACAACTAAGAGATTCCTGTCTGGGCATCTGTTCAAGAAGCTCACCCACATTTCATTTTTTCTCCTTTTGTCAATGATTTCAATTCCTCTAATTCCCAAAATAATAATAATAAAAGGTGCCAGTCTATCATGCTCTTACCTGAAAGCCATACAGGCAAATCACGCACTGCCCGTGAGGGATGTTGTTGTCTGTGAGGATTTCTTTTCCCTTCTTGTTGAGAGAAAAAGCCAGTGTGTAATTTCACATCCTAAAGCAGAGACAGTCCAAGCTAAAACCATTCCTTACTACCACCCTGCATAACCTTGCAGGTCTCTCTCCTGTCCTCTTACCTCTATTAGTTCATACAGCACAGGTGTACCCAGTTGGCTCTCAGCAATATATTGCAGTGTCTGGGAAATTCTAGATAGGCAGAAAAGGGGCACCAAGAGAAAAACCAGAAGGCAATACTAATAAGAATGGCTAAATTGATCAAAGGCAATGGCAAGCTGAATACTAATACAAGCACAGGCTTATTCTGAGAGACTGTAATCTGCAGCTCTGCACAAACAGATACTTCCGAACACTTTAAAAGGAATGACAATAGGAAACAACTATACTCTCCATATACTATGTCATATGGGTAGGCTACCACAACCTATGGAATGAGCACAGGAAAGGAACCCAAGCTGCCTTTGCCGTGGGATGAATGAATTTATGATAGTGGCTTAATAATTTCAAGACTCCCCTCAACTTACCCCATGGTGGGGGTGCATTTCCCTCCTCATTTGGTAAGCAGCAACAGCAGCTTGGGTTGCCCAGCCTTTGAGTCCCCTTTGAGGAAAGGGAAAGAAAAGGGCAAGGCCTTACAGAGATTGGTAAAACAGGGGTTAAAAAAAAGGTGGAGCAGATAACTCTGTCCATCTGGTGCTTTAGCTGATCAAAAATTCCTTCCATAAATTTCTCCTTTAATCCCCACTTCCAAAACAAATCCCATATACTGGACAGTAATTCCCGCCCCCCCCCCGGTCCCCCACAAAAGTTTTGCTTCCTGAAAAAGTTTTGGTGATTATGATAGACTTCTTCAAACTGAACACAAATATAATTTCAGAATGATTGCATCACATAGGAATCTTGAGAAACGTGAAATTAACTTTTAATGACAATATTTAATTGCATAATGTTTCCGACCTGGTGCAGAGTTCAGCAGGGCTAAAAGTGTTTTGCTGCTGATTTTTGTTTATACTCGGTGTCTGATGGCATCTCGCTCAACAGCAGTCAGACAGCACTGATAGATTACAGTTGCCCTGATACTGTTTTTCCACTGTGGCAATGTTAACCTTGCATTGTGTTCGTCACTGATTACACCTGGATTCTGGGGAAAGAAATCCAAATGTGGATACAGAAAATGAATATTCAGTGACATGTTGCACTTCATGATCTTTTATATTGTAAGAAGTTCTAAAGCAGTTGAATGTAGGATAGTGATTTGTAGTTGCCAAGAAAATTCTCTATGACATCCTTAGATGCTTTCCAGGCGATTTTCTCTGGTCTCACTAACAGGCATACTAGGCATTTTACAGCCCCTGGGTCACATCCAGCTCCTTGGTTGACCCTATCCGCCCGGTGAGTCAATCGGAAATTAGAAATAAGGTAAGACATATGTATTCTTACTAGTAGCACTAATAAAAACCATGTAATTTACTGGTTTTTACAAAGCAATAAAATATTGAGCCAAATTGACCATCCACAACCATCTCAATTTCTCATGTGGCCCTGTGGGAAAATTAATTGTTCATCCCTGCACTAACAGTCTTCAAACTGCTTGTCACTGATGGTGAATCTGGTCTGTTGACCAACAGAAATGCGTTCCTTGTTCTTGGTATCAGTTATCCTTGGAAACACTTGTCTCAAGTAACAAAACCTTCATATCTTCCTTGCTCATTATTTTCACAAAATTTTTCATCAGTCTGGGTTTTATGTGAAGTCTGGAAAAATATCTTTTTTGGGTCAACAAATGATTCATATGCCATGTTTTTCTCTCGTGGAACCAAATTATTTCAGAGTGGTCATTTTTTTTTTTTAGTATAATGAACGGTTGTCTTATTCACATATGTAACAACAGTATTTGGTGTATCTGAGCTGCATTCCAAGCAGCAGAGCCACAACTTTTAGATATCCATGTCAGGATTCTGGCAGTTACTCCAATTAAATCATGAGCCTCAAGCCACACTCCCAAAACTAAAAAGGATTCATTAGAAGTTAACATTCCGGCATTAGCTTGGGTGTAGCCAACTGAGATACGTAATTCACTGTCACCCTTGATCCTGCTTTTCCCCCCACCCCTCTGGGTGTTTCATCCAACGAAACACGTCCATAGCCAAGAGTCATCAATCATGCTCTCCAATTAGTTTTTTGCGCAGCAGAAGCTTCAGTCATCTAATCAGTCTCTGAAGAAAATATGAATGGAATGTACTTTCGATTCCACACTGCAGCCTGCTCTTTGCAAAAAAAAAAACCCTTCTGTTGACAATTATAAAATATGTATACAAAATGTTTTATAAGTTGACAATCCACAGATATGCTGGTTATATACTGGGAGTACTGGATGTGCTTCAACAACAGTTCCATGTTTTTGTTTTTATTTTGTGCAGCACAGCCAACAGGTACTGAAGGATATACATTACCGTTGTACAAAAACAAACGATTTCTACAAAATGGTATGTGATAGGTTAAATTACATCTTATTTTCATGATTAGCAACCAAAAACATACAAGATTCACTCAAAAGCATTCAGGAAGCAAAATCTTTGTTGCCCAGTTAATCCACAAATTTAATATATTCTATATTTTATATATAGAAATTACCTTCTTTTCTCTATCACACAACGGTATCCTTAATATTAGAACAAAAACATTATCTTCTTCCTCTGAAGGACAGCTATGTATTAAGGAACAGAACTACAGAAGTAAAAATGGGTATCAAAAACCCACTTCCAAAGGAAGTGTGCAGCTAATCGATAATTTTGATGATAAAATCAGAAGTACTTACTTTTGGATCTGTTCATCTGATAACCCTCGAGGATTCTGTATAGCAATCTTTGGCATTTCATTTGGATACTAAAAGAAAACCAAGCCAAGTGTAAATATATAGCACAGCCTTATACCATGATGAAATAACTATAAAAAAAGCATTTAGATATTTACCTGCAGAGGCACAGACAATACAAGGGTGAAACAGACATATTGAGAATCTTGGTCCTCAGCAGTTGCTGGGTGTAGTGTGATGGAGATTTCCCAGGGAACAGATCTAGTTTGAGAGAGGCACAAGCTAAAGTCAATTGTCAGAAAAGAGAGCAAATTTTAAAAATAACACCTTGGAACTCTCCTACACTGATGACGTTAACAGACAGCCTCCTTTACAATCTTAAGGATTTATATCTATGTAATTCAGAGAGTGATGTAGGAGTGATGTGTCAATTTTACTCCTTTTTCTTTTGGCATGTAAGCCAGAGAAGATTATCCATAAGGAAATCTGGCCTCAGGTTTAATTAATTTGTAACTATTTACATATTAATACTCTTCTTGTTATGTTTTAGACTTGTAAGACAACAAAACATCTGACAATAAAACAAATACCTGTTTCCTTTAAACACATGAAGCTCGTCCAAATAGATAGACTCTAAGACTTCCACTTCTGAAGGCAAACCCCTGAAGAAAAAGAAATATTACAGATATATCTCATTTTCTTAAAATTTCTTCCACCTGCATAGTATGTGATGTTTTTACAGCCATAGTATAGGAGGCAAGCTCCTTTCAACTGAGTCACAGAAACTGATCTTTAAAACAACACAAAGTCACTTTGAAAAGTGGTATTTGTAGAAATCATATAAAATTATTTGAATTTACAAAATGCCCCTAAAACTAAAAATTTTTTAGAAAAGGAAACATTTCCAGGGTTAGAATAGCACCGTTAGTTTTACAATAGTCATCATTACACTGCTCACTATTTTCTAATATAGATTTTCTGTATGACACCCCAACCTCATCTGTATTCAAAAGCTCCAGTTCTGTCAGCTGCTTTAATTTCATATAGCAATGACCAAAAGAACAAGAGCAAAATAGATGAAGAAAGATTGTACTAAGTTTATAGCATTCATAAATGAGGGCAGGAGGGGAAAAGTAATTCTCTCTTAGAATAACTACTTCCTATACTTGTATAGCTAATGATTGTAACTGCTTTCATTCCTTCTTTTAAAGAAGGAAAGGCATTTTTTAATCTACTAAAAAAAGGAATATTGAAGAGTTTTGTCTCAAAGTACAAAACAAAAGAAACTACTCCCATCTGTAGTAGTGAACTGAACAAAATTTAATTTCTGTTCCTTAAGTCCTTGAGTCAGACCTCTTATTTTTCTGTCTCTGTATCCTATGTCTGAAACAGTATAATATCTCTCCCTTTTTCTAATTTGCAATAAAAGCAACATAAAAACATTGCACTCTAAGTTGCAAATATAAAGAAATAAATCAGAACGAGATGAAATATCTGCATATAATAATTCAGTAAAGAAAACAGGAAGGGAAAAGAAAGAGAAGATTAAATCTGTCATCTATTTTCTGAATAAGCTTCTTGGATAAGAAACAAAACATTTTCAAAGATAAAAACAAAGAAAGTCCTGTTGTATTTTGATAAAGCACCTTTGGGACAACTATGAACTATTAAGAATCTCCATGGACTTCCGGTTTGGGACTCTTCGGAGACAAACTGAAATCTGCAACTGTGCGCGGTTTCGATCTGCGGTCATTACCAGAGCGCCCTGAGCCAGCTGGCTTCGGGGCTAAGCCACCCCATACAGGTGATGAAGAGGGGGGAGACCACTAGCAGGGTCAAGGAGAGCCGCATCTCTCCTCCTCAGCTGGCTTTTACTCCCTTTCTCAAAGGCGGCTGCAGCGGTGGTCAGAAATGGCCACCTCAAAGAAGAACCCAACCAGACAAGATCATGCAGGAGGAAGTTGGAAAGAGAAAGTTTGACTGATTGGGCTGAACAGAGAAAACACCCGTTTAAGGTACCTGGAATTTGAGCAACAAAGAATAACACTATTCCTAAAAAAGACTTTCTAAAGCGGCGAAAGGAAAGTGAAAGGAAAAAGAATTGTTTTTTCTTCCTCTTTAAAACTGACAGTTCTAATAGACCTTAAACATTAAGAAGAGATTTGAATAAGAATTGATATTAATCCTCTTTGACATCAATAGGCTATTCTTAGCTGAAAATAAAGTGTCAAAGGTATAAAGATTCTTGAATAATCAAAAGCCTTTTAAAAAGAGAGGAAGAAAGCAGAGGAGGAAAACAAAAAGAGGGTGGAATCTGGAAAAATGGAGGATACCACCTGGAGCTAAAAAGTATTGAGAGTGAAAGACTTGAGAAAGATACATCCTAGCTGCAATCCTGTTACAAGATAACAAAGCCCCTTGAAAGAGAAAGTGAGAAAAGAAGCAAGAAACAACTATAGACTATTGTATGATTCCTAGAATTTTGGCAGTGGATCCTAGTGAAATGGACTAAAATTAATTGGGGGTTGTTTAAAAAACAAAAAAACTTTTCAAAATGCCATCACTCCTTGAAGAACTAAAAATGATACTTAAAGAATATAAAGAAGAAGCACAAATGAAAGGAGAGACTTTTTGCCCCACATTTCAATTTATGGAAATGGAGATTTTGAAATATCAAAAACAACAAGAAACATTTGCTGAACAAGAAGGGCGGGATGAAGAAGATGCCATCTTTAATGATCAAGCAGTTTTAAGTGTGGTAAAAAAAAGGAGGGAGGAAAGGGAGTTAAAAAGTTAAGATCTGAAGCAACAACCAAAAAAAAGTGCAATTTGAAAAGTAATTATAATGCCAGAAAGAAGCAGAAGGGGGGGATCTCAGAAGGGAAATTTGGACAGAAAAGGGAACAAAAAAGAGAGGAAAAAGAAGGGGGGGATGGAAAAGAAAAGAAGCTATAAAGGATTGGAACAAGATAGAGACAGGAAAAACATACATGGATTAAAGGGATTAATTTATTTAAGAGACATAGAGACAATGGTTGGAAGTTTAATTTAAAAAGAGAATTCTGCAAGGGTACATGAGATAATATTACTATATTATTAGAAAATGTGTTAGATGTAATGGAATATTCTTTCTTAGTAATTAAATGATGTAAAGAGGATAAGAGAATAAGGTTTTTAATTATTTAAAAATTTAAAAGAAACATGAAAGGCTTTAATGTTGTTTTTTAAATATAGCAATAAGTTAATATGAAATACAGATGATCAAAATGAATAATTGATGTTATTTGTTAATAAGATGGATATTAATATTAAAGGTGGAGCTAAATTTGAAATAGAAATATGTATTTTATATATATATATATATATATATATATATATATATATATATGTTGTTTCTCGTTAAAGAATTTAATGTGTATTTGTAAGGGAATGTACCAAGCAGAATTCGGCTGATAGCTATGTTAGAAAATGAATTGTGACTTTAAGTGTTGAGTAATAATTGAATAGATAATAGTTAAAAGATATAAAGGTGTTATAACTCCAGGTTTAGCAACTACAGGCCAAAATATGTATAAGGAAAAACAGTATGAAATTGTAAACAGGACAGATGAAAGTGTTAAAATATTAAATGGAAAGATATGGAAAACTAAAAAAAGAAATGTAATTGAAATTAAAAAAGAATGGAATAATTAAAAATAAGATTATAGAAAGTAGAGAAATGGAAAAGCTATGGAAAAAATTTGTGAAAATGGATATAAGATATGGATTAGAATACATAAGATGAATATGTAATTGAATTTATGTCTGTATGGAGAAGTGACAACCCAGGAGCACACTGTTCTCAAAAAAAGATGTTTTATGTATGTTTGTTTATGTCTGCCTTCAAAAAAAAAGAATCTCCATGGACATTGAACCTGGCAGTTGCTAAAGTAATGCTACCATTAGGCTGAAAAAATCCAGATTACTATTAGATGGCAGCAAGAAGTATCTAACTCTTTGAAAGCACTGATGAGCTTTCAGGCCCAATGACCCAGGTTTCTTGGCTTTTGTCCCAAAAGTGCTTTTTTCAAGAGGCAACTGGACTTTCTGGGTTTTTCTTTGAAGACGTTTCACTTCTATCCAGAAGCTTCTTCAGCTCTGAAGAAGAAGTGGGGGGAGCACTTTTGGGACAACTATAACTTGGATGACTGAGAATCTCCATAGACCTTTACTTTGCTTTTTATTCTGACGTTTCCCCGTTCAACCCGAAAGCTCATCAGTGCTTCATTGAGGCCAGCCGTGAAAGGCTAAGAAAAAACCAACTTTTGGCTGCCATAGTAGCGGGTTCGAATGGCTGCAGCGCAGATCTACTTGCCCCAACATTAATTATACTTCAAAGACAAGAGAATGATTAGAAGTTCTCAGTTAAACTCTCCGCTTCCTTATGAACTCTAGATTAGGGTTATGACACCCAGGCTGCAAAAAAAAAAAGGTGGAGAGGTTAAGCAGAAGGCAGCAAGCAAATACAGAACCCAGTTTTGGTCGTCGGGACAAACCGACACCAACCGTCCTCTTACCAATCCTCCCCTCCCGTCCGCTCTTCTTCTTCTTCACCTGCCGCGGCCATCTTTGACAGCCCCAAACCGGAAAGACGGCCAAATCGGCCACGAGTACTTCCGGCTCCAGGAGTTGCTAAGCGATAGTTTGGCGACGCCGTCGTCTGACGCTTGGCAGGTAACTGGGGTCTGGAGCGTGCGGGCTTCCCTCCTTTCCCTCTAAACCACATTGCTCCCTTCCTCGCGAGGAGCCCCTTGTTAATACCCCCCAGGCGCAGGCGGGTCGGTGGGTCCGAGGGAAGGGAAGAGGGACGACAGTGTTTTGTTGTGAGTTGAATCGCTAGCTAATGAACTGTGCGCACGTTCTGCACAGGTACTTAGAAGTGAGTCCTAGAGGCGGACGAATGTTCTCTAAACCAGTGTGTGGACTTCAGTTCCCAGAGTCCTCACGCCTTAAAAGTGGCTGAGCTTGAGAAACGCTGCTCTAAATTGAAAGGGTTACAAGGAATTCCAGCCTTGCCGTTGCAATGCATCTTTCCAAACATTTCGGAAAGAAACAGGTCTAAGCAGGATGGGATGAAGCCAAAGGAACTCTAGGCAGCAGCTGTAGTTGTCATCCTCTACTTTCTTTATTGGAGAATAAGCCTCTACTCACTGTTGTGTGTGCTGTGTGTGTTAGAAAATACAGTAAAAATTGGGAAGGGTGAGGAGGTGCCCTTGGGAAGAACTTTATTTCTTGTTGAAACTGTGCAGCAACTGAAATTTGAGGAAGGTTGCTGGTTAAAAAAATAAATATAATAAAATATAAAGTGAAAATATAATGAAATGATCCAATAAGTCAGATAAAAAGAAGACAAAGGTATCAAAATAAATAACAAAAGTAAAATGCAATCTATAAATTCCCACAATCTTCCTTGAGTCTTCAAAAAGCAAGTGCTAAATAGCTGTCACAAGAGACCTCTCTTCCTTTCCACTTTGAAGGATGAGTAAAGCAGAAAACTTGGATTGTGTTTGCTTAATGTATTGCGCCCCAAAGAAACGTGCTATGAAAAGTCATCAAAGATGTTTCAGTGTTACTGGACTCTTTGATTTTCCAATTCTGTGGGATTTGTCTTGTATTTTAGAACCGTTAATGAAAGCCATCAGAGCCCAATGAACTTTCCAGAAACTGGCAGATACACTGTGAAATCAAAAGTTTTCCAAACAAAGGTTAGATATGGTACAGATAATAATGACCACACTTCCAATGAAAAAAAGCAGCCAAATATAAGCCAGAGAAGAGACCTTGTTGTATAATTTCACCAATGTTAATTGAAGTAAAGATAGATATTCTTGCAGAATCTAGTTTATAGAGAAATTTAGTAATGCTAGTATTGCTCAGCAAAGATCTAATAATCAAGCTCCCTGTTACAGGAAGAGTCTAATATGTGTGTATGTGTGTGAAAAATATATCATAATTTGATATGGAGGCAACTTCTGAATTATAAAAAATCCAGAAGAGAAAAGGACAAATGTGAGAAAATTATTAGAGAAGAAAAGAGGTCAATTCAAGAATGTGGCAGAGGGAAGTACCGATGACTCACTTTGCAGGAGCTAAGTTTCTGTTTCTGTACTCAACAGGTTATGCACTCGTCGCTTTCCATACATTCTAATCATGGACAAGTATCATGTGTTGGAAATGGTTGGAGAAGGCTCTTTTGGAAAAGTCTATAAAGGACGGCGCAAATATAGTGCACAAGTAAGAGCAAAAGAGAAAAGTTATAATTGACAGAATGTTCAGTGGGGATTGTTCTACAAGTAGATTGTGTTCACTTATTCTGATTAGCAATGATTTGTTGACTAAGCCAGCGGTCGTGAGAAAATTTTGGTGGGCCACAGAGAAATCTCACCCCCAGAGCACCCCCCCAAAGCAATTAATCCAGGCTGCACAAAAACACAAGGCTGCACCGCCCACATGGCCCACGGGAACCCTCCCCACCCACTCACTCCTTACCCGGCAAACTTGCCTGCTAAATTGCTATTTTTCCTTTTTCCAACCATCAGCTGTTCTGCTGTGCCAGATTTAGATTAGTTAGGAAGCAGGAAATGGTTGGATTTCTTGCTTTCTGTCTAGTCTTTAGATCTTTGGCTCTGCTTTTAAGCACAGCGGAACCTCCCTTAGGACTGAAGTTTCTATTATTCAGTGCAGACTCACGGCAAGCAAATTTTATGTGACAGACTGAGCTAGTCAATGGCAGATAAATAGATCATTGAATGATTCTGTGAGCAACTCAATCTGCCTGCCTGCTTTAACTGATTTTGGGTGACAGTTGCTCTTTTTTTAAATAAAAAATTCAATATTTACATACATGGTGTGTTGTGAGTTAATTTTGTGAGTTTGCTTGCAAGCAAATTTTATGTGACAGACTGAGCTAGCTGATGACAGATAGATAGATCTCTGAATGAATCTGTGATTCTGTGAGCAACTCAATCTGCCTGCCTGCTTTGCCTGATTTTGGGCAAAAGTTGCTCTTTTTTATAAAAAAATCAATATATAAATATTTATAATATTTACATACAAGCCACACCCAGCCAGTCACATGACCACCAAGCCACGCCCACAAATTAGGCCATGCCCACAGAAGCGGTTAGTGGTCCCTGGGATTTAAAATTATGAGTTTGGTGGTCCCTGAGGTCCAAAAGGTTGGCGATCCCTGGACTAAGCCACAATTATCTGGGCTTCCATAACATGCAAAATCAAAGTCAAAGAAATCTTATTATGGGTTATTAATCCAGACATAGTTGGGAAAGAAACATTATTTGACAAAAAAATTAGGAAAGAAGGCAAATAATTATTTAGCATGTTTCCCCAGCCTTTTCTTTTCTTAAAACATTATAGATTGTGGCCTTGAAGTTTATTCCTAAAGTGGGTCGGTCTCAGAAAGAACTGAAGAATTTGCAGCGAGAGATTGAGATCATGAGGGGACTTCATCATCCCAACATTGTCCAGATGCTTGACAGTTTTGAAACTGACAAAGAGGTGAAAACATATACTTTAAAGTTAAGTGTAGGAGAGATAGGAAAAAGTGCACTGCTCATCTTTAAAGCCCTTTCTGATTTCTGTGCCATAGCTAGACCTTCTGCAAGAAGATTGAGGGCCGTAGAGCATATTTTACTTCACTTTTCAATAAAGCCGTTTCATTTTGTTCAACCAACCTGAGAATGTTTGGATTACAGTATGTTCCTCTTGTAAAAATCTGGGAATGGCTACCAGTAGGTTTCTCAATGGGATTCAGAGTAAAGCTCCCTTTTGCAATTGACTAATGGTGATTTTGTCAATGGGGTTGGAAATGTTTGGAATTTTGCCAAAGGCAGCTATTACTACTGGTACTACTTTTGCTTTCTCTGTCCGCTATCCAGACTTTAAAAAAAACCAACTTTATATTCATTCCTTTTACTTCTAACAATGTTAATCTTTACTCCAATCAAGTAATTCAATAAAACTGATTTCATTTCTTTTTTGCCCCTTCTCAAAATTGAAGGTTTAGTAAATCTCTTTTGTAAATCCAATATATAAAATCTAGATCATTCTCTTGGTTTACTATGTACAATTCCTTTTTGATTTTTAAAACATCAAATGATGTCCAATGGGACATCATTTTCCATGTCATTTGTAGATCCATTTCAAGTTTCAGCACTCTGTCTCTGTCTTCTCAGATAAAACTTGTTCCTCTTCTGCCATTTCCTCAGAAACATCTTTTGGACATAGTCTATCCATAAAAAAAAGTTTGGAATTGACATTATTGATGTTAACTTCTGATTCCATTTCTCAAAAGGGTCCTGAAATGTTTTCAATGTTATAACACTTTGTAGTCATTTTGTAGCTGTAAATTAGATTTATGCTCAGTGCAGAAACGTTAGTCCAGTATTACTATGTTCTTTCCCTGTGCTTCTTTGTGAATTATTATATTGGCTTACTTTTCTGGCTCTTGACTGCTAGGTGGTTGTGGTGACAGATTATGCTGAAGGAGAGCTCTTTCAGATCCTTGAAGATGATGGGAACTTGCCTGAGGAACAGGTAACTGCAGCCTGAAGAGTTAGACTGGAGAAATAGGCACACAAGCTGAGAAATATTACAGAGTGAGAAGAATACTGTAATAGCAGTATAGGGGTTGGATCTTGTTAGGTCATGTGGCCCATGCTGTGTACATGGCATGAGTTATTGCACCTGCAAAGAGTGAATGGGGAATCACAAGACTGAAGAGAGGCAATAATTGTCACAGGCCTCAAAACAGAAATTTATTTATTTATTTAGCATATGGCACGTGTTAGCCAGAGATCACCAAGGTGGCTGGCTGCCTCTGTGAAAGGAATTTTTTTGGGTGGGGTTATCTTTACCCATGGGATGCCTGAATGCCGGTAGGCAGTTGGGGTGACTCCTTTGTTGTCCCTCCATGGTTTATTCGCTCACAGGAATTGAGCCACTGAGCTGTCGACCACAGCGGTGTGCAGGCCCAGCGTCTTACCACGTGAGCCACCGCAGCCCCTAAAACAAACAATGAGGACCAAGAAAGTGCTGTCCATTCATCTGTCTTTTACCAAGAAAAATACTAGAACAAATGATAATAAGGTCAATTTTGACAACAGTGCAGTAGTTAGTAGAATCTAATGTGGATTTTTAAAGAATGAACGCAGCCTATGTCTCTTCAAGCAAATGCTTGTCAGGTGTTGTTCATGGTTGAATCTGAATGTCCTTCAATGGAGAGAAGTATCACTAAAGGACGCTAAATTATGTGATCTCAAGCTCCTTCCTTATACCAAATCCCCCCCCCCTGCAATCACATTGCAGTGTACATTGAGAGCAAACCTGTAATTGGGAGGGCGTGCTTGGCCTGCAAATAGGATAATATAGGTAGAATTGTATGGTTTTATGATTTATTGGGGAAAATATTAGATTCAAAATTAAGCAGCATCAGAGATTATAAAAGTTATGAAGGCGTTATACTCGAACTGGGAGAAGTTTTTACAATAGTAAGTAAGTAAGCCTCTTCTCAGGGTTAGGATTACAATTTCTCTTTCAGGTGCAAGTTATTGCTGCTCAGCTGATTTCTGCACTCTATTACTTGCATTCCCACCGGATCCTACACCGTGACATGAAACCTCAGAACATCCTGTTAGGGAAAGAAGGCATGATTAAACTCTGTGATTTTGGGTAGGTACCTTATGATCTCCCTCCATTTCCAGGTCCTGATCTAAGCACTGAAAAATCTTGGTTGTGTTTTTTTCTTCCCCCTGGAAGGTTTGCCCGGGCAATGAGCATTCAAACCATGGTACTGACATCTATCAAGGGCACTCCACTTTATATGTCTCCTGAGCTTGTGGAAGAGAAGCCATATGACCACACGGCTGACCTTTGGTCAGTGGGATGCATTCTCTATGAACTGTATGTGGGGACCCCGCCCTTCTACACCAATAGCATCTTCCAATTGGTCAGCCTCATCATCAAGGACCCAGTCAAGTGGCCAAAAAACATGAGCCCTCATTTCAAGGTAGCACTTTTTTTTCCAGCTCCACTTAGTAAGATTAAGGTTGATTTCTATACGAAAGCATCCCAAAGGTGCTTTTTCAAGAGGCAGCTGGATTTTAACCAGAAAGTGCCTCTTGAAAAAGCACCTTTGGGACAACCATGACCTGGATGACTGAGAATTGCCATATACATGAAAGAATGTGTTCTTTTTTTCCCCTCCTCCTAGAGCAGTGCTTTACAACCCCTGTGTCATGGCACCTTGGTGTAACCACAAAAAGTCTACGAGTGTGCCACATCAGTAAGCCACAAAGAAATGTTGGGAAGTATTGTGCAGCTGCACAGCTGGAACCCCATCTCTGTAACATCACATGGGTCAGACTTCCTCTGAGTCTCCTTCCGGATCCCAGCAACCTGTGACATCATGGGACTTTTACGTTTTGTAACCTGGAAGACCCGCCTATAAAATATGCATCCACACATGTTAACACCTTGTAGTATGCCGTGAGATGAAAAAGGTTGGAAACTACTGTCCCTAGAATTTTGAGTCTTTCAATGCCCTGTTACATTCAACATTTCATTTATTTGTTTGTTTGTTTGTTTGTTTGTTTGTTTATTTATTTATTTATTTATTAAACTTATATGCTGCCCAACTCCCAAAGGACTCTGGGCAGCTATATTCTCTTTGCCCCTTTGCTCCCTCATGTGGTTTCTTCACTTTCTCTCACTATTTGCTCTCTGTGTTCAGCCCACATGAAGACTTTAAACAGTATTTTTAAAAATCTATGGAGATTCTTAGTCGTCATCCAGATTGTGGTCGTCCCAAAGGTGTTTTTCAAAAGGCAACTTAACTTTCTGGTTTTTCTTTGAAGATGTTTTGCTTCTCATCCAAGAAGTTTCTTCAGCTCTGACTGGATGGTGTGGAATGGAAGGATTTATACTCCTTGCAGAAAGCTGGTCATTTGCATTCTTTTAGAGTTGTTAAGGCCACCTGGAGGTTTATCTGTGTCATCAGTGTCACCTGAGTGGTGCAAATGAGTGTCCAGCCTTCTTGGAGCTGTTGAAAGGGCTGTGTTGTAGATTGGAGATAGATCCCCTCTGTTGAGAGAGGGCTGTTCAGTTTTTATAAAGATGGCCTCTTTAATCCTTCTTTCAAACCAGGATCCTCTCTGTCCAAAATATGTATTTTAGTTTTTAAAAGAGTATTTTAAAAGATTAGCCTCTGTTACTTCTTGACTTCAAGCTACTGCTGTACATAGATTTGATGCTATCCAGGTTATTAAAATTTGCACTGCCATTATAAACTAACTTTTGTTGCTATTTCAAACAGTTCCAAATATATGAACCTCTTCCTTCTTACTGGTTCGTGTCCTGCCTAATTTCTCGGTAGGGAGATGAAATATACTATTTTGCAAATGTAGTTATCTCTTAAAAATATTTTTGTACAATATTTTTTGCTGAAACCAGCAGAATTTTTAAGCCACGGTTTTCCTGAAACTTTAAGAACTGTAAATTTAAAGGTGGAAACAAAAGTAACATTCCAAGATGTCTTATGCTGATGACAGCCTCATATACAGTTGGATTACAGAGACTCATCCAGTCAAGTTCAGTGAGGCACGCTAGCCATGCCTACCAGTTTAATCAGGAGAGCTTCTTTCATATGTTACATTACTTTATAGAGCTTCTTGCAAGGCCTCCTGACAAAGGATCCCCGTCAGCGTCTGTCCTGGCCAGAGTTACTCTATCATCCCTTCATTGCTGGACAGGTGACAGGTAAGTATGGTGCTTTTCTTTCTACAATCTCCCATCAATCTTGCTTTTGTATCTGCTTTAATGTATGCAGTCCATCGAAATCTGGTTACTGACCCGGATCCTTCTTTGCAGTGATCAACGACACAACAGAACAGGGTATTACAAACCCTTTCACTACCAAATTGACCCCTGAATTACAGGCTCTGAAAGACCAACAGGCACATTTCCTGGCCCCTCACAGTGGTCAGTCAAAAATTTTGAAGAAGGCACGTCAGAAGATGGCCCAGGAGGCTCAGAAAAAGGTGAAATGTATAGCCCATAATCCTTGGGAAGGGTCCTTTTGATATAGTGAGTCTCAGTCCACTACAGTAATGTAACATACGTGATTTTTTTTCTACTACAGGCGAGAGAGAAATCCAAGCCTCCTTTGAAAGGAGAAATAGCTAAGGAAGGCCAGGGCCTTCCATGGAAAACCTGCCTAGTTCAGGAAGATCCCAGAGAAAGGCATCAGGCATCTTCTGGTTCTGGAGAACAGGGGCCCTGTATTCTAGAAAACCAAGGAGCAGAATGGGAGCAAGCCGAGCCACCTCCTACGCCTCGGTGAGAATTAAGTATTGGAGCTAAGGAAAGAACAGCTCTCTGCTGTGCAGTCTCACTTCAATCTTCATCTTTCTTCTTCATGGATAGGGAGAACAGAATTACACATGATTATGACCGGGAATTCCCAGAGGGGAAGCCATCAAATGGCGGATCAGAAGCACAAGACAGATGTAGCCTCAACACTGTAGATCTGGAAACTGAGGTAAGCATATATGTCTATGTACCTCAGCACTTTGCATAATAGCAAAGACATTTTTCTTGACTTCCAGGACATTGTGACCCTTGTGGACACATTCTTTTTCTGTAGGAGCTGGATAGTGATGAAGAATGGCAGCACCTCATTGATGCCACAGATCCTGCAAATGTACAGCTGTGTGCCCCACTGAGTCTTCTGGGAGACCCTGATTTTGTGCAGCGCATCCATACCCGAATCCAGGATTCTGGTCAGCAGGTGAGATGTACAAAATGTCAAAGAACACTAGATATATTTTAGGAACTGGTTCTTCAGAAATTAAACTACATGTACTTTAGAGAAAAGAGATGAGAATTGCGCGGATTCGGGGCGGGTTGTGTTCCACCTTGCAGTGGTCTGAGGATCGTGGTGCAAGCAGTCTGGCCGATGTGATCTGGGCTGAGTTCGATCCTGTTTCCGAGGATGAAGTGGACAGGATTATGCGGCGTCTGAGCTCCACCACATGTTTGTTGGACCCGTGCCCTTCCTGGTTGCCTTACGCCGCCAGGGAGGTCACCTGCGGTTGGCTCCGGGCAGTGGTCAATGCTTCGTTAAGGGAGAGTGTCTTTCCCTCTGCCTTGAAAGAGGCAGTGGTGAGGCCCCTCCTGAAGAAGCCTGCCCTGGACCTGACCATGTTAGACAACTTCCATCCAGTCTCCAATCTTCGTTTTTTGGCGAAGGTTGTTGAGAGTGTGGTGGCTCAGCAGTTTCCACTTTTCCTGGATGAAGCGGACTGCCTAGATCCGTACCAATCGGGCTTCTGGCCTGGTTTCAGCACAGAGACGGCATTGGTCGCACTGATGGATGATCTCTGGAGGGCCGGGCAGGGGTTTTCCTCTGTCCTGGTCCTATTAGACCTCTCAGCGGCTTTCGATACCATCGACCATGGTATCCTTTTGCGACGCCTCGAGGGGCTGGGGTGGGGGCACTGTTCTTGGTGGCTCTCCTACCTCTCGGGCGGTCATCGGTGTTGACGGGGGACAGAGGTCGGCCCGAGGGCTCACTTGTGGGGTCCCTCAGGGTCAGTCCTCTCCCCCTTTATTTAATATCTACATGAAACCGCTGGGTGAGATCATTCGTGGTTTTGGGGTGAGGTACCATCAGTATGCTGACGATACTCAGTTATACATCTCCACCCCAAACCAGATCAGTGATGCCCTCTCCGTGATGACTCGCTGTCTGGATGCGTGCGGATCTGGATGGACGGAAACATGCTTGCTCAACCCAGCCAAGACTGAGTGGCTGTGCATACCGGCATCTCGGTCCAGTCAGGAATGTCCATCGTTGACCATAGGGGAGTGGTGTTGCCCCTGTGGATAGGGCGAACCTTGGGGTCCTCCTGGGCCGCGGCTCCAATTGGAGGAGCAGGTGGGGGCCGCCAGCCAGGGGCCTTTGCCCAGGTCCAGCTGGTTCGCCAGCTTTGCCCGTTCTGGACCGAGATGCCCTGCATATAGTCACCCATGCCCTTGTTACCTCGCGACTCGACTACTGCAACGCCCTCTATTTAGGACTGCCCTTGCATACCATCCGGAGATTGCAGCTGGTGCAGAATGCGCGCGCGGTGGTGATGGGAGTTACCCGATTCTCCCATATTACCCCCTCCTCGCGACCTGCATTGGTTGCGGTTGCACTCGGGTGAGATTCAAGGTCTTGGCTTTAACATTCAAAGTCCTACACGACATGGTTCCACAATATTTAAGGGAGCGTCTCCTGCCAATATCAAGTGCCAACCGCCCTGTATGGGCACACAGGCAAGGGCTCCTTGGGGTCCCGGCAAGTCAATGTCGGCTGGTGGTCCTCCGGCGGCAAGCCTATTCTGTGGTGGTCCCTGACTTATGGAACCAACTGCCTCTGGACCTCCGTCTGGCCCCTGACCTCCGCACCTTCCGCCGCGATTTGAAGACCTGGCTATTTGACCAAGTCGGGCTGTGACTACCTCACGGGGGGTATGGGATAGTTTTAAAGTATTTTAATTTGGTTTTATTGGGCTTTATAATTGTTTAATTCTTTTAATTATTTATTGTATTGTATGTTTTAATTGTGAGCCGCCCCGAGTCTTCGGAGATGGGGCGGCATATAAGTCCAATAAAATAAATAAATAAATAAATAATAAACTTAAGTGGAAATACACTTCTATGGTCAGACCCCTTTGGCAATTTTGGCCATTTAGCCATTATTCCTAGGAACTGGTGAGGCATGACATTGAAGGATGAAGTAAATCTTTAAGGGTTGAAGAAAGTCAAAGTCAAGAAAGTCAGAGTTCTTGTAGGGGTCGAGGGAGTCTAAAAGCTAAGCCGGAACATGCCATTGATTCTGGGGAAATGGCTGTAGGAGGTATATCTAGTGAACTTAGTGATGGTTGTGCATATCATTGAAGACAGTATGACTAGAATGAATAAACTGTAAAATGTCACACTTTAGGGGCTGGTAGTTTGCTGAATGTTTCTGTTTCTAATATGTTTTTATAGGTCTTAGAAGGAATGCTTGAGGGTGCTTCCCATCTTCGTCCTGTTCTTCACGTCATTTGCAACTTGTTAAGTACACGATGTAATTCAGAACTACTGTACACCTTCTGCAGGGACATAGACCTATCCCATTTTGTGATGCATCTAGTGAGGGACATCTTGGAGAGCTCCCGTATCAAGCAGGTAAGAAAGAGGTATTATTTAAACAATCAGCTCAATTTCAGAAAAAGGATCTGGGTGGATGGCAGGCAAATTTTGCTGTATGTATTTGTTTAGGTTTTTTTTATATGAGCATAATTTAAATTGGCATTTTAAGGTTTAATTTAAAGGACAAAAATCATATTTATTGCACTTCATCTACCCAAAGTTGATAGCAGTATTGGAGTATTTGAAATGCAGAATTTGGTGGGAAGAATAGCAGGGAACTAAAGAGAGTAGTACAATGGCTAGCCTAATCAGTTGACTTCTGGAAGTTTTCATTTTGTTCCAGTTTTCAATACCCAATGTCTTGCATTTAAAGTGCACATGAGCAATCAAGAAAACCAGCAGATTTGATTTAAGTTAAAGCTGAAATTTCATACTAAGGCGCCTGAATCTTATCTCAATGCTGCAGGAGCCTCACAGTCATGCAAGATAATTTTGTCTAGACAGATCTTTCTTTCTTTCTTTCCTTTTCCCCCTTCCTTCCTTCCTGCTTTTTTGCATTAGTATGGTCTGCATCTTGCACAAAATTCAGCAGTATTTATGCACTGAGATATTAATTAATTATAAGCACCACTGCAATCGGACCATATTTATTGATCTTTTGCAGACCCCCTAGACAATTTTCAGAATATGCACTCTTTTCTTTGTCCTACAGCAGCCATGGCATATTACACTGCTAATAGACCTAATTGCAGTGATGTCAGCCTTCTTTGCTAGTGATTTCAATCAAGAGAAAGATAAAGAACAGCAAAGGTAAGAAACTTGCATGATAGACAGAATAAGAAGGCAAAATAAGTTGTAATACTATTTTCAGCAGAATAGGGGCAGGCAAAATTGAATCACAGAATGAAAGGGCATGACTGAATAACCTGTGGTTCTATTCTCCTGCTATGTCTTTTTTTTAAAAGCAGGGTATGGCAAATAATGTCTTCAAATAGAAGCCCCTATACTGCAAGAATTGAACTAGTTAGAGGATGGAGAAAACTGAGTTGCTGTGGTGGGGTTTCAGAGTTTAGCTCTTATGTCTTAAATCATAAACACAAATGGTTTTCTAGTTTGCAGGAATTTTACACATCTGCTAGTCACTTCCTAACTCTGCTACCCATACTACTGACTCAGCCAACAGATCAAGAAAGCAGGCTGCGAGAACAAAGCCTTATGGTAAGTATCCATGCCTTAACTTTTTAATTTATCCAGCTGTGTTCTGTTGCTGGCTCATTTCTTCTCCTCATTCAGCTTCATCATCTGTTGCCCCAATCCATATGTATGCTGACACACTCATCCCTCAAGGCTCTCCTCAGCTAAGGAATATGGCTTCATTTAATTAGAAGCCATTATAGCATTATTGAATTCTGTGTATAGGACAGCTTTTTTTTTTAGGTAAGAAAATCTTTACTGTAAATCTGATTTTAAAAAAGTCCTGCAGAATCAGATGTGTCTGGTCCAGCAGTTGGTACCAAGGCAGAAAAAAAATTGATGGCCCTCTAGTGCTTCTGCTTCTTGGTTTCTGGTATTCAGTAGTGTAAGGTGTCTGGACATGGAGTTTCTAAATATTTTCCATAATTAAAAGCCTTGACAAACTTACCCATATGGATTTGTTTATAAAAATCATACCAAAATATAAATCTTTAGAAAAGGATTTGGAAGCTGGATGTTTTCAAGTCTCAGTTTTCCAGCATACTTTTCAATATGTGGTATATCGAATCTAAGTCTTGTGTAATATTGTTTCCTTAATTGTAGGTAAATCAGAGAAATGGTCTTAGAGAAGGAATCCAGAGACCATGAGGAAAACCCCAGTTGTAGGACACACATGTGTTAAATCCAAAGAGGCAGGAGAGCATTACAAAGAAAGTCAGAAATCCCTGACTCCCAGAGCTATAAAAGGGAGAGAAGGGAAAACATGGTAGACTTGCAATGACCTATTATTATAGCCTATCTTAATAATCTTTCTAAAGTGTAATCCTTGTCATCATATGGCATCTATTTCCGGATCTGGTCTACCTTTCAAGGGGGACAAGACAGTTCAGATTACCTCACACACATCTTACCATTCTATTAAAGAAAGATCTCAGAAACAGTTGTTGATTTGTTTATTCTCCTAGCCCAGGAGTTCTCAATCTTTGTAGTAACATGGCCCTTTGTAGTAACAATCATTGATTGTTTGTAAACACTCCAGAAATGATACCAGTGGTGGCAGAAGCAGCCAAGGAGTGTCCCATTTTTAACAGCACCTACCCAAAATGCTGCACTTGGTGCTGTGATCTCTTGCTAGCTTTGAAAAGTGGTTGTACCTTTCCTCCCTTTCAGCTGGGTATCCTCATAACATGGGATTCTTCCCTCCTGCTTTTCCAAGAAGTTTGTACTCTGTAGGTTCTGTGTCCCCCACCTTCCACTGTTCAATCCATTTGGCCACCAAGCAATCTGTGAACTCTGCTAATGGACCCAGGGAGAGTATATTTATCTTATTTCAGCAGCACAGCTTCCCTGTGTTGGTCTGGGTATTATTCTTTCTACCCACCTTTAAATCTGCTCCATCAGAATTGTAATATTTGCCCTTTTTTCCCTTCCTTTAGTGTTTCACCCATTTATGTGACAGCATGGATCGCACCTGTCCCTCAATCTCCAACACTTTCTACACCAGCTTGCTTGAAGATCATCAAGCCCTGCTGGATGCGTTCTACCAGGGTGCAAGCTCAGCTCAAGAAGGTAATGGATGCAGTGGCAAAGAGACTGGCCTCCTTGAATTTTGAGAATATTACAAATTGGCCGTTATATTTCTCCAACAGAACTTTCTCTCATTCTTAATCGATGGCTGCTTACAAGCATTATGTTTCACTTATATTCTCACATAATTATTACAATGTTTTTCACCTCTGTGCTCTGGGCCAATTAGAGAACACATAGCAGGTGATATTGATGTTCCACATAGTGCAATCAAATTCGTGTGCATTACTGTTTACAGGGAATAGTAATGAGTACCTAAGTTTGTAAGCCACTCAGACTCACTTATGTGAGATGGGTCCCCCAGTCTTTATGTAGATTAAACAAATCAAATAAGTTTTCATTATGATGTGTCTGGGCTTATACTTATCCTATTGCCTTGAACTTCACTGAAAATGCCCCAGTAAAGCCAGATTCTCCTCAACAATGACCACGGTAGCTTTTAACATCTTAACGTACATTTTAAAATTTCATTCCATGTCTTAACGTAATTACTTTGAAACCACATACAATTTGTATTTATCAAATAAACACCCAAATGTTTTACATTTTTCTAATATTGAATCCTGTTTCGTTCATCAGATCTATTTGCTCTTCATATTTCTGTTGTTTTCTTTGTCTTCAGTTTATTAATCTGAAATCTAGCTAATGCACCAAATTCTTTTAATTTTCTCCTTGTTGATGGTCAGACCGAAAACCAAGGAAGATACATAGTGTCTCTTCCAAGCAGATTTCTTTATTGTTCCACACCTATAGACATAATTTTGCCACATTGAAGGACTCTACTACTTACATCAAATATATATTGTGAGAACTATTAGAGAAGGACTGTCTTCACCCTCTTTCTCTCACACCAACTATTTGAACTAATTCTTATTCTTCTGGAATGCCCTGCCTCTCTCTTGTGAAAATGGACCACAACATTCTATCGCATGGGTGCCAAACCCATGACGTCACATTGCCATCACATGATGTTTTGCTGTGTTTTTCCCATTTGCAGAGCTGGGGTGGGCATGGCCTGTGCGGGCTGCCAGTTTGACACCCCTGTTCTATCACATCATTCAATGCCCTTTAAAGCATCTTCCAATACCAACACAAATCTCTCATCTTGTAAGCCTCTTTTTTAATTTGTATGCCTAATATCCTCTCATCTTGCCTTACATCTCTATTCAAAGTTTCAAGACCCAAGATAAACAAGAAAGGGATCATAGGCAGCCTTGTCTTGTTCCCTTTGCATTGTTAAATCTTCATTTGTGCTTTCTGTGAGGTATAAATTGATTTTACCCATTTTATAAAATTATCTTCAAAGATCGTATCTTCTAAAACTTCACACAAACAGGCCACTTTAAATTATCAAAGCCTTTCTCTGCATCTAAAAAATTAGCACAGTTTGTTTTTTATTATGCTGTTCCAAGTATTCTATTCTATTCTATTCTATTCTATTCTATAATGTCTAATACCATTCCAATATTATCTTTTAATTGTCTTTTTAAGTAAAAATCCACATTGGTCTTTATGAATAACTTCTTCCATAATTCTTTTCAATTTGTCTGCTGAAATCATTGTAAATAACTTATAATTGCTATTCAATAATATTTGTATTAATGCTATATTAGCCTTTTTCCAAGTCTCCGCCCCCTACCCCAGTATAGAATTCATCATATTTTGCAGGGGCTGTAAAAGTTTATATTCAAAGCATTTGTACTAAGAACCTGAAAACCCATCTGCTCCTGCTAGTTTCCCTGGTTTAATATTTAATTTTTATAAATTCAGAAATTTTACTTATTGTTACAGGTCCATTCATAATCTGTCTCTGGTTCTCTGTAAGACTTGGTAAATTTTGTTTTTTAGATAATCTTCCTTTTATTCCAAGGGAATCATCCTTTTACTCCAAGGGAATATCAAGTCCTTTGTACAAGTTAGAGTAACATTAATTGCATAGCCACATAGTATGTCCCTCTTGACATTTCAAAGTCCTTTTCTTTCTCTGTTCTTAATTTATACACTAGCCATTTCATTTAAGTTTTTTTTTCTGGTGAGACTGGTCTATTTAGCCATTTCACTGGTTTATTTTCAAATTCAAATTGAACTTCTACAGGAGCAGATATCTCTGTGAACAATAAGAGAAAGGGAAATCAAAGTGAACTATGCGAAGCAAAAGAATTCTGAATTTGCAGTCATCATTTTTTGGATTGTTAGAGAATGAGAGTTCTCTTCACGGGTGTGAGGCCTAGCAGAATGTCAGTACTAGTTGACTTGTCTCTATGTAGCACCATTATAAATACCAAAGCAGGGAATTATAAAAAGGGTTTATTTTGTATACATGTAATCTTTCTATTGTATTCTTATTCCTTACCAGCAGTATTTTCAAAACCAGCTGAGCCAGCACATGAGTGGTGTCAATGCTTGGCAGCTGCTTTTACAGAAGCCCTGGCTGCATCCTGTGGCATCCCAGGAGGGTACCTCATGCATCAAAAGGCCAAAAAGCAGGTGTGAGTTGACTTTGCATGTATACTTATCAGCCACAGGCAACATAGTCTATTAAAGCAGCAGAGATTGGCAATATCATTGGCATTAACTGCAGTGAAAGTGTTGCTTCCTGGTCCTGTGGATCATATTGATATCGGTGGAGAGAAGACTTACTGCTTACAATGCATTGCTTGGCAATGGTACTTAGCATTAATAATATCGAGAGCCAGTTTGGTCTAGTGGTTAAGGTATTAGACTAGGATCCAGAAGCCCCAGAATTGTAGTCTCACCATAGGCACAAAGCCAACTGGGTGACTTTCCTCCTGAGAGTAACTTTCTCTCAGCCCTAAGAAGGACTAGTGTGGAGGGCTATTATTTTATTATGTTATTATTTTTCTTTTTTCTTTCTTTTTTATATGGTGTTTTTATATTTTTGTAAGCCGCCTTGAGTCATCATATGCGAGTAGGTAGCAATATAAATTTTCGAAATCAATAAATAAAATAAATGAGGCAATGGCAAATCACCTCTGGGAAATGTTGTCAGCGAAACTGCGGGGATTCATCCAAGCAGTCTCAGAGAATCAGACACAACTGAATGGAGAAAAAAAATTAATGCTACTAATAGTAACGGTACTAGTAGCCAAACCAGTCTTGCTGAATTACATCCTTGCTATATTTCTGATCTGAGCTTGTGATGTCTGGAGACTGACTAATATTTAATCCTGTTGTTTGTGATGTGAAAGCAAGTTAAAGTAGACATAGAGTACTATAAAAGAGGACTCAGCCTCCAAGTCCCGTTGTCTAATATTTCTGGAAGAGCTGCTGCTGCTGCTGCTTTTATTTTTCCCTTTTATCTAGTCAATTGACGAGAGTTTCTCTTGTGGTTTTCTTGCAGATTTCCCAGCAAATAGCTGAAAAGCTCACCAAGAAAGATGACCGACTGCTTCCATGTCTTTTCTCATCCACCATGTGTCCTGTTTCTTCTATGAGCAGGCTAAAGGTAACACTTTTGACCAAGGGTCTTCAGACTTGGCAAGTTTAAGACTTGTGGACTTCAATTCCCAGAATTCCTGAGCTAACTTCGAGAAGGAATTCTGGGAGTTGAAGTCCACAAGTCTTAATGCTGTCAAGTTTGAAGACCCCTGCTTTTGATGGTTTGATCTTATTTTATTTATTTATTTATTTATTTATTTATTTATTTATTTATTTATTGGTTTTTGTATGTCACCCCATCTCCGGGGGGACTTGGGGCAGCTTACACAAAAACATATATACAATATATAAAATTATTCCAAAATTTACCAATCCAAATAGTTATATAAAATTTTAAAATGTCCCAATGTTAAAATCCCCAACCTCGCTCAATCCAGGCCGGCCTGTAAAAACAGCCAGGTCTTTAGATCGGAAGGAGCAGGTCAGGGGCCAGACCTCCAGGGGTAGCTGGTTCCAAAGGGTGGGCGACCCCACAGAGAAGGCCCTCCCCTGGGGGAGCACCAACCGATGTTCTCTGGCCGACGGCACTCCCAGGAGGCCTGCCTGTGGGAGCTTACTGGGCGATTGGACCTCGATGCTGGTAGGAGGTGCTCCTGCAAGTACCCCGGACCCAAGCCATGCAGGGCTTTATAGGTTAACACCATCACCTTGAATCTTACACGGAGGGCAACTGGCAACCAATGCAGACCGCGCAGGAGGGTGTCACAAGGGAGAATCGGGCCGCTCCCATCACCACCCACGTGGCCACATTTTGCACCAGCTGAAGCCTCCGTATAGTCCGCAAGGGCAGCCCCAGATAGAGAGCATTGCAGTAGTTGAGACGGGAGGCCACGAGCGCATGAGTGACCATGCGTCGGGAATCTTGGTCCAAGTAAGGGCGCAACTGGCGCACCAGGCGAACCTGGGCAAAAGCCCCCCTGGCGACGGCTCCCACCTGCTCCTCCATATTGAGCTGTACGTCCAGGAGGACACCCAAGTTGTGCGCCCTATCCACAGGGGCAACACCTCTCCCCCCATGACCAAAGGTGGAATTTCTTGGATCCGAGATGCCGGTATGCACAGCCACTCAGTCTTGTCTGGATTGAGCTGGAGCCTGTTCCTCCCCATCCAGATCCGTACCGCCTCCAGGCACCGGGACAGCACAGGGAGGGCATCACTGAGGTGGTCCGGGGTGGAGATGCAAAGCTGGGTATCATCAGCATATTGATGATACCTCACCCGAAACCACACTCATTATGGTGTAATGAGCCTCTTTTTCCTCCTTCAGCTGGGGAAAGAAGGGATAAGATTTCAGCAGTCCATTGTTGTTTTGCCTTTCCATTGCTTAGGTCCTGTATGCCTGCTGCCATGTCAATCAGGCTCTGTGCCATCGCGTAGCAACTCCAGAATTCCTGAGTCTCCTAATCTGCCACCTGCAGGGCAAGGTATTCATTTTCCTTTCATTCTTCAATTAGAAAGAGAGCTGCCTGTTTACAAATACAGATCCTTAACTCAAAGACCGTTCTGTTTTGTTCATGAGGAGAAAAAGCAAGTGACTACCTTCTGTCCTGTTAGGGTATCTGTCCTCGTGCTTAACATTGCCAACTCTGATTGGCAGTGCTTTTTTTCCAGGAACCTTTCCCATCACCTCTTTCAGCCATTAACTGGCAAAACTAAACTTCTCAGTATTTTGAGAGTTCATAAACTGGTAACCGGAAACAGTCTGGGTGAGAAAGTGATGAGGTAAAAAGGGTGAGACAATAGGAGATGACAGGGAAGAAGAATTGAGGCAGCCATGAAATAGTACAGACTAAACGGGCTCCATGTTGACTAGATCTTAGAAAGGTGAAGACCTGGAGATAGAGAGTTTCAAAACTAAGGTCTGTGTCTTTAAAAGGTCTTGCTGCCTGAAGTTGCACGAGTCCAGGCTGTTGAAGCCTCATTGAGGCTCATCTCCCTGATGTTGCTCCAGTGCCAGATCCTACCTCCACAGTAAGTACCAGAGCAAAGCTTTTAAAAATGAATTGATGAAAGTTAGCAGCAAAATGCTCAAAATTTGGCTACTCGCTTTCAGGTCTCCCGTTTGAAGTCTTAAATCTCTCCTGAAAAAATGCCAACAGGTAGATGGAAAACTTTTAGTCATATTATGGAATTCCTGAAACTCCCCAAAAACTGGGGAGGCTGGCTTGTAGCTCTGGCCTTTCAGGAGTTTCCAAGCCAGATTAGGAAGGAGGTAGGGGCTAACAGGGGGTTTCCTTAGTGTTGAAAATGAACAATTCTTATTTCCACTAGGCATGATCTGTAAATCCTTACATTCTTCATTTGCCTTGCTTTAAGGGAATATTCTTTCATCACATAAAACAAAAGACCATTTACAACAATGAGAAATGTTTGCTGTACACTGTAAATTTATAAGCAAATCTCTCTAAGTATTTGCTGAAATTACCTCAGATTCATTTGTAGCTGTTCGAAAGAGGGCATCCCTCAGCAGTGAGATGCTGCAGAGAGAGCCTCCTTTTTTAAAGCATTCAATGGGAATTTTGCTGGCAAGATGTTAAGGGTTTTAAAGCAGGGAGGGAGCCATGTGTTTCAATCCCATACCCATTGTATACGAGGAAATATTGCTGAAATCAATAGGTTGTATTTCTCTGATTTACAGACCTTTGAGAGATTTTATAACTCTGCAGGGCAAGTGCAAACTTGGGAATTTAGGATGCTCTTTTCTTTCTACCTGAAGTGGCTTCTGATAGCTTTCAGAGGAGAACATTGTACTACATACGTCCTGCAATAAAAGTTCCACTTGAGGACTTTTTAAAAAATGGCACATAAAAAGAAAAGTAAAGAAAAACTCTCTTCTTGGGCAAGCAAACACAAGTAATTCTTGAGTATAGTGAAATGTGAGTGGGTGTAATGAACTTCTTTTAAACAAAGAGCAAAAGTGAAGGAAGAGGATAAATGCAGCACTTTCCACCAAAAGTGACAATTGAGTTCTAATGAAAGTTGGCACTTCCTGAGAATTGAAAATATCACACTTTTCCCCAGGAATGTATGAATTCTTAAATTTGACTGTCAGGCTTGGAAGTATTTGATTTGTGATGACTATGCTGGCCCAGCATGGAGTATATCTTAAATTTGATCCAAGCACATCCTCTACTCTAGATATTACAGGTTTGGGAAATAAGTTCGACCTTTGAAGTTCCTTTAATGGAACTTGTTAAATAAGGATATTCTGGAGTCACTCTGCTGAAGCAGCAGGGATTCCACTATCATTTCATAGCACCAGAACACAGTGGATTGTTTTTATGTTCTTTGCACATAGCCTTGTAAACTGTCTTCTTCTAGGAGTCATATGTTTCCAGTTTGATTGATTACCAACAGTTGTATGGACTGTACTTCATCAATTCTAGATGATTTACAGTATATAGACTAAAAACAACCTGAAACTGAAACATTACAATCAAACAATGTAATAATTATCATGTAAAAATTGCAGTCTAGTTAAAAGTTTCCTGAATGAATTCAGATAAAAGTCTTCATTAATTAAGAAAGTGGGGAGGCAACCTGACTCCTGGAGATGTATAATTTCAGGAACAGAAGCTGCTACTGAGAATGGTGTTCTATGGGTCCCAGCCATTCTGATGTCTCATTGGGTAAGCATCCATGGCACCTTTTCCACTGCATAAATGATGGCGACGTGTCAAAGGTGACTCCCCACAATGTTTTGGATGACAGATCATTCACCAACACACAACCACAACTATTCTCAAAAGCATATCTGGTTCTCAAATGATTTTCAGAGGCTGTGGAAGCTGCATGAGCATGGGTCAGCCTTTCCAAAGGCAGATAATTCTAAAACTTAATGAAGAAAAGGTATCTTCAAGTGATGCTCAACTGATGATTTCATGGTTATGTAACCTCTGAAGTGCCAATGCTTTATTCCTTGTACTTTCTTATTTTCTTACTCACTGAGCAAGTGCTTCAGAGAACATTAGGGGTTTTATATGATTTGTTCTTTTTCTTTTAATTATATTTTTTTATGTTGGTTCAGGTCTGATATTGTGTTAAAAGAGACCATGCGGCTTTTCAACCACAGAGCAAATGCCTCTATTCTAGTGAGTATTCCTCCCAACTGAGACTGAAAATGATTTAGAATTTCCTACTTAAATTCACCCACCTCATAGACACAGTTTACTTGTTAGTTCACTTCTGTTATAGACATTTAAATAAAAGAGAATTATAAATGCATTGCATTATAGATGATAGTGTGACCAGAACTGTGCTCAAAATTTCTGTTGCTCAGACATTTGCTAAATGAGCTTTGACCCATTTTACAACCTTTCTGGCCACACTTGTTAAGTGAATCACTGCAGTTGTTAAGTTAGCAACCCAGTTGTTAAGTGAGTCTTGCTTCCCCACTGAGAGAAGATTACAAAAGATGATCACATGACCCTGGGACACTGCAACTGACATAAATATGAGTCAGTTGCAAAGCGTCTGAATTTTGATCACATAACCATGGGGAACCTGCAAACATCGTGTGAAAAATGGTCATAAGTCACTTTTTTCAGTGCCGTTGTAACTTCAAAAGGTCACTAAATGAAGTGTTGTAGGTTGAGGAATACCTGTATACCTTTTCATATTTTCTCTTCTAATTTTTTTTTGTTTCTGTAGTTTTTAATCCTGTATAACCTTTTTTGTCATGTAGAGTGCTGCAGCATTGTTACTGGCCTACCTGATCCAATATGGTGCTTCGGTGAAACTGAGCCCAAAGCAAGCCTTGACGAATATAGCTACTGCACTCGCAGAACCTGCAGAGGTAACAGTCCAACTATATAGAGCAGGGATGTGAAACTCCATTTCATTGAGGGCCGCATCAGGGTTGTGTTTGATCTGGGGGGATGTGGGTGTGGCCAGGGGTGGGTGTGGCCAGGGTATGGCCAGCTCAGCATCGCTTGTCACGGCTCTGTTTTCAGCCGCGATGGCCTCCTGCCAGCAAAAATGGAGCTGGTTCTTCGGTGTTTCCAAGGCCGCCCCACGGGCCAGATCTAAGCATTCTGCAGGCCGGGTGCAGCCTGTGGGCCTTGAGTTTGACACCCCTGATATAGAGTTTGAGACACATTAGAATAGAATAGAATAGAATAGAATAGAATAGAATAGAATAGAATAGAATAGAATAGAATTCTTTATTGGCCAAGTGTGGTTGGACACACAAGGAATTTGTCTTGGTGCAAATGCTCTCAGTGTACATAAAAGAAAAGATACATTTGTCAAGAGTCAAGAATCATAAGGTACAACACTTAATAATAGTACATAAGAGGAATAGGTACAATAAGCAATCAAATCATACTAGGAAACAGTCCATAGAAATCATAAGGATACAAGCAACAAAGTTACAGTCATAAAGTCACAAGTGGGAGGGGATGGGTGATAAGGAGTGATGAGAAGATTAACAGTAATAGTGCAGACTTTGTAATAATTGAACAGTGTTGAGGGAAATATTTGTTTAGCAGAGTGATGGCATTTGGGGAAAAACTGTCCTTGGGTCTAGTGAAAACATGAAAAACAGAAGCCTCTAAATGGATTCATAAATGGATTCACACCCTTACAGAGTAGGGTGAAACCTGTGTTCCTCCAGATGTCACTGAATCATAATTCTTTGCATTCTCAGTATTGGGTGGATTTCTGAGATTCATCGTTCAGCAACATCTTGAATGGACTGCTCCCGCCATATAATACAGTGGCCAGTTTGTGATTTAGACATTTGGTGTTAGTCTATTACAAACCTTTCTCATGTCTTTCAGCTGTACCTGCCTTCTCCCATGGGAGCTGGCTTCTATGATGGGCTCTTGTTTTTGCTGCTACATCTTTTAAGCCAGGTATGGGTTTCCTTCTCCGTTCCACCAAGGAGCTGCTCTGAATTGTTAAGAGTGTACAAGTTATCCAAGAAATAGGAGAGTTTGCTGCCAAATGGTAGTGAGTGAGAATTGACCCACATTATTTCTTTGCTGTGCTATACCCAGTTCCACTATATGCATGAGTAGAAAAAAGGCTCCACTTAAATGTTGCCTCCCCCCCCTTTTTTTTTTTTACAAAAATATCCTTGGATTAGGGGCAATATCAGAAAACTGAGAGAAAACGGAAAAGAATCTAGAAATGGAAAATGCAGTTTGCCGTATGATTACACCAATATGTGTGGTATATTTGATAAAGGTGTGTCAGATTTAAGAGGGAACGTCTGGGATAAGACCTTCTGCCTTCCACCGGATGGTTTGAATCTGGATTCTCTTGGACTAGGGAGATACAGCAACCGTGAGAGAATTTGTGGCCTCAGAGCTCTGGAGCATTGTATGGCATCGCTTTGCTATGGTGTTCCACTTGACCACTTGGCAGCCAGTGATGGAAGGTGAGACCCCGAGAGCTGGCCAGCAGCCACTGGTGCCTGATTGGAACCTGCTGTCACCGCACGGTGAGTTTTATTTTCGTTAAGAGGCCCTGCATTATAAAGTCAAGTTTGATCTCTTGGGAATTTCCTTCTGTCCACATACTAGAAGACAAAATGTGGGAATTCTAGTCCATAAGGCTGAGGAGAGGCTGTATAACGTCAAGATGTCCTTGCTCTCTTTCTGGGTATTAGATGTGGACATGGGTGCTGCCTTAAGTGAAAAAGGACAGGAAAGCATTGAGTGGATGCATCAGGGATGTTCTCTCTCTCTTGCCATAGGGACCTTGCTCTTCCTCAGCTTAATCCTCTTCGTCTTTACCCAAGAACCTCACCAGTGCCTTTTCCAGCTGGCCCAACCCAGTAGTGTTATGATGGCAATGCTGAACAAGCTCCTTGAACCCGGCTTCTTGAAACACTTGGCCCAAATGTGAGTAATCCAGTGTTGACCTAAAGAACAGACAAAACAGACACAGTAGAGTTACACTCAAAGGCCTATGTGCTTGTTTCCCGATTCCGATTCTGTAAACACAACCATAAGATGCAACAAAACATTTTGAGGTGAAAATGGCATTGTGAAACTACATGCTTTTCATTCACCCGAACACTAGTAACATCACTCAAAACAATCATGCCATCTCTCCTGCACCTAATGTTGGTCTCATTTTTCAGCACTGGGCTTTTCAAGAAGGATCTGGCAACAGGGGCCAATATGGAACGATCTGAGCACCCCACTCCCAGATATTTTCCTGATGTGATCACTTTTGAGAATATTTTAAATGTATGCAGTATAATTTGTTTTTACACTAAAGATTCTAAGTTACTGGACTAAAAAAAAATAATGCATTCTTCGTGTCTTCACCCATTCCAAACTTTCAGCACCTGTACTCATATTCTAATTAATTTTCCCTGTGTTCCTTATTATATTATTCCAACAGCAGCAAATAGGGAACCATCTGAGCACCCCACTTCCTCATGTCACTCCCAGATCCTAAAAATTACAATTTAAATAATGGATGCAGATAGCCCTCTTCTTGCAGATACCGAGAATTTGAGATAATTTAGTTTGACATAATGTTTTGTTTGTTCTCGATGAAACGTATACAGGATTTCAGTCTCCTCTAAGTTCATCTTCAGAAGATACTTGGGAGTGGGCTTTTGGAGTGGCAATCCTCCAATTCTGGAATATCTTTTAAGCAAAGGTAGCATCTCTAGTCTAGTCCCTGTCACTGCTAGGTGGCAAGATTTAGGAAAGCAAAAAATGAGACATTATCCTCTTTATTACATTTTTTATGCAGGGAAAGCATTTTACATTCTTCCATGATGTTTAATATTTCTGCAGTGATATTTTTATTGCTGCTTGTTCTCTTATTATTGTATTATTTTTTTCAGGTTTTGAATGTGTTTACATCAAAGGTTGGATTTTCATTGTAAGGCACTTTGGGACCTTTTGAACAGGAAGCACTGTAGATCATAAATAAATTATACACTTTCCCCCTTGAAAGACATCCCCTAAAATTGAAGATTGACAAGCCAGGGAGCAGTTGATGGAACTTGGGTAGTTGCTGCCTCCTAAATCAGACCATTGTTCGTCAACTGCTGTCTGCTGCACTGAACGGATGGCGCCTTTCCCATTCCTGAATGAAAATATCAGGCCCAGAAGCAGCCCTTCCCTTTTGCACGGGAAGCTCTACCGCTGAGCTACCGCACCGCAGCCCTTCCTTTACTGCAGTTACTGCTTTACTCTTAACCTTTTGCATAAACCAAGGGTCTTCAAACTTGGCAAGTTTAAGACTTGTGGACTTCAACCCCCAGAATTCCTGAGCTAACATGACTGGAGGAGAAATTCTGGGAGTTGAAGTCCACAAATCTGGAAGCTGTCAAGTTTGAAGAGCTCTGGCATAAACATTTCACTTGACTTAATGTTTTTGAAGCCACTGATGTTTGGGACTGCAGCTGATATACTAAATCTGGTGGAATTTGATCAACCTAATACCTGACTTGCTGCTCTTTTTCTCCTTACTCCCAGGCAGGTGCAGGATGACAGTGATCCCAAACTGGTGCCCACTGTTGTGCTCCAAGTCTGTCGGGTATTCTGCTTCCCATTTGCTCTGGATGTAGACCCAGAAACTTTAGAATATATCATAGCAAGCCTGAGGGATTCTCAAATCCCTGCCCATTTACTCCAGGTAAAATCTGTTCTGTCATGTAGGTAGTTGCTGGGGGGGCGGGGTGTCAGGGAGAATTGCCTTATAGTTCCCAGTCTGTGCCCTGGCTATTCTTTTTCCTGCATTTCACCCTGCTCCCTGGTGACTGCACATGTAAAAATGGCCTAGATAACTAGAGAGAAGTTGTACTTTTGGCGTAAGGTAGAAATTCCAACCTTTGGAAAACACAAATGGATTTTGATTTCGTCATGCTGTTCTTCATAAGACTCTCAATTCATTCCTGGACTCCTTCCTCTACTTTCTTAGGTCTCCATTCAACATCTTCCCATCTCAGAGACTGAGTTGCCTTTGAGCCTTTTGTGCCGCTTGGTATTGAGTGATGAGGGAATCATTGGGCAAGTGGTGGAAGTAGCCACCTCAGAACAAGCCATTGTCTTCTTGTCGGCCATTTTGCTTTCAGATCAGGTAGCTATTGCTGCAGACCTGCTCTCTCTGCTCACTCACATAGCCCGGGCCAGTCCAGCTCACTTGCCTTTCCTGCAGAGGCTCCTGATCGACACCGATTCAGCTTCCCAGCTGTTGAACCACGTGCTTCGCCATCGGGATTGCCTGATCCGAGCCAGAGCTTGTAGCCTTGTAGGCAATCTTTTACGACATGGGCAAGGATTTCCTCATACACTGTGGCACAAGGCTGGGCTACAGGAACTTTTGGTGGATTGTCTTTCAGATGAAGATGAGCACGTGCGTTGCTCAGCCAGTTTTGCTGTCGGTAACGCAGCCTACCAGGCTGGTCCTGTAATTCAGGGTTTTAACAAAGCCGTGCCTCGGCTTGTTCGGCTCCTGGGAGATTCTCAGGCAAGGACCCGTTGCAATGCCGCTTCAGCACTGGGCAACTTGGGACGACAGTCCGTGGAGGTGGGAGATTTGCTAATCCAGAGCAGAGCACCTGAACTTCTGCTGGATGCGGCCTGCCACGACTCCCATCCTGCTGTGCAAGAGGCAGCGCTCTTTGCTTTACGCTCCATTGGTCAGCAGTCCAAGATTCACCAGGTACAAAGTCTGTAACTTTGAAGGGTGATGATGGATGACTATGAACTCTGGTCCAGTGGGGAAAGGATTGGAGACTGGAAGTACTTTAGTGTAGACCCTCAATGCACCACAGAAGTTTTCTTCTCAAACTTTATTTACTAGGCAAGAATTAAAATATTATGCATTAGATCTAGAAAGGTTATTCCATTAGACAGTTATTTTTAGTCTTAAAGAATGCCATTCTAAATACTGGCACCCAATGTTACTGCAAAAGGAAAAGTCCAGAATGTTTATTTAATCTCATTTTGCCTCCTGGTTTCTATTAACTTAAGACTGGCACTCTCTACCCTCTCTTAATAAGCAGGCATCAGTAAGCCTCCATTTTTTGTACAACAATCACATGTGATTGGGAATGCAAAATTAATTTTATGTTAGCTAAGCATAGGATCTTTAGCAGTTTAGTCCTAGTATCAAGTGTTTTTAATATATTTTGATATTTGTTTTTTAAAGAATTCCTGTCTCAGGAATGTTTTGTTAACGAGATACAGTGGATTTTTATGTAAAGATATATGATCTAGCTTTTCTAGCTACTAATTTGTGGAGGCAATAAAAGAGGCTATTTGGAAAAATGGAATCCTTGGTGTTCTCTTAGTTTGATTGTTTGTTGCAGATGTTTCAGTACCCATCTAGGTAATTGCATCAGTGCTGGTAAATGTGGGGGTTGTTCCCTGTTTATATATATCTGGTCTTTTTGTTTCTGTCTCAGTTTTATTGGGTTTTGAATGATGTCTGAATGTGACTTACATGTCTGTGTCTATGGATGCTTGATTTGTCTGAATGCCAAGCTTCCAGGAATTCCAAGCTTTTATGGATTTAGTTTGTTCTAGGCTGCTCAGTTTATCAGTTGACATTATGGTTGAGTCTGTCCATGTGTTGAGATTAAGGAGTCTTCCCACTGAGTGCTGGCTGGGATACCTGCATGCGCTTTGCTTGTCTTCTGCCTGTCTGTCTCACACAGCAGCCGCTACAGTCCTTACATTCCACACTATAGATGACTCCTATTTTTTTCTTCTTGGCCTAGTGAGTCTTTTGATTTACTTAAGACGTTTTGGAGGACTTTAGTAGGTTTGTGCGCTACAATGATGCCGTGGTTGTAATAGTTGTTTGTTTCTAAGATATTTCTGTTGCATGGTAGTGTTTGTGTTTTTATAGCTTGTATTGGTTATGCTGTAGTGGGTTGAGTGGTCAAGCACTTTTTGATTAAGTTGCATGGTATCCATTTCGTTAGAAGACGTTGCATAGGCATTTACTCTTCCTGGTGTTTTGGATTGCTTCACTCTTCTGAATAATGTTCTTACCCAGCTTTACTTGTGGGAGGTTGGGTTGTTACTTTGATAATGGAGCACTTGTTTTGTGCAGATTGTTTTTCAACATAATTGCATTTCAAATTTGCCATTGATTCCTTTGCTGATCAGCATATTCAGGAAGGGTAGTGTTTTTTCCTTCTTCTCTTGTGAATTTTATTCCTTTGAAACTGGAGGGTTTTTTCCAGGTGTTTAGAATGGATTGATTTGTGAGAACACAGCCCTAGATAACTATTAAGTTTCCTTTCTAGGTGCTGATGTCACTCCAAGCAAGTGAAAAACTGGAAGCACTTTCCATTCATGGATCTCAGGCTTCAACGTATAGTAGTGCTCGGCCCACATCAAGGCACTGTAAGAAACTGATACATCTCCTACAGGCTGCACACAGTGTATAAGATCTGAGGAACAGATACAACTGTTCATTTTTTCAGAATGCTTTAGGTTTGGAGGACTGTAAAGTAGTAAACTTCATTGTAAATACTTTTTGAAAATAGATTTTAGTGCTTGGAATATCATTTTGATTCTTGCCTTACTGAGATTAGAAACAGCAGTCACAAATCTTCCTACAAACTGCTTTTTTTAAACCAACTGCCTTCTGTAATGACAAGTCTGTGCAAATAATAATTATTTCCTATTGTGAAGAAGCTATGCTGCACTGTTGTCCAACATCTTGGAAGACGGACATTCATGAAGTTGGTTCTTGTGACAGTTTTCTTTGGAATGCTTATGGTGGACCTCTACCAACATATAACTATCTCTGCTGAAAAGAAGAAAAGATATTAGCAGCATTGCTGGCTAAAATGTTTGCTTTTAGTTTTGCAGAATAACACAGGACAGAAGCTGTAAGACTTTTTAAAAATCTTGAATAGGAATAGAATTTCTACTTCAACTGACTGGTCAATTTTGATCCTGCTCATGAAGGTGTCCCATTTTTATTTATTGAGAACTTTGCTAGAATACTTCCCTGGCTAGTCTCCTGTCTTTATTATTGTTAAGTCTTTGTAATAAAAGCTTAGTGTTGATATTCAGTGGTCTTGCTTATCTGTGTACCATTAGAAAACTGTAAAAGGTATTTCGGATTCTGAAAAGTGACAGCACAAACTTGGTCCTGTGCCTTAAATATTTAAGGATTATACATATGACTAGAAAGACTTTTAATATATTTTTCTAAATAAGAGAGAGAACAGATTGAAACAATGCTGCAAGCACGGCCTTTCTGGAATTTAATATTACTGTTCTCATGTACTTCCCTTTTTCCTATTTAAAAATTATAATTTTACACTTGGAAATCAAACCAAAGATCTTCAGGATGATACAAGAATTATATTTTTCCTATCATTCCTATCATATCACCTATTTTTACAAGCTTAGTAACTTTCAAGACACTTAAGAGGTTCATAGTACATCTCTTTGCCTGGTGAAAGAAAGAACGTTTAGTATGAAAAAGAATTATACATATTCTTTTTAAGTGTTGTTCTCCTGCTCAAGGTTAATCAGATGCAACCTTCATTGATAAGTGAGACAATTACTTGAATTTATGTCTGTAATGAGCTTAGCTGAATTGTAATGTACATTCAAATGAGTATCACCCTTGGTATGGTACAGGTAGTCGTCAATTTACAACCATTCATTTAGTGACCGTTCAAAGAGCCTTGGTAGCTCAGGCTGTTAAATGCCTGCTCTTAAGATCCAGATGCCTACAATTATTGTAGGCTCGAATCCCACCAGGCTCAAGGTTGACTCAGCCTTCCATCCTCTCAGGGTAGGTAAATTGAGGACCCAAGATTGTTGGGGGCAATTAGCTGACCTTGTAAAAATGCCGCTTAGTAATAAGCAGGCATATACAATGGAATGAAGGCTATTGCTGAGCACACTGGGTTGTGCTCCAAAAATTGTAAGCCGCCCTGAGTCTTGGAGAAGGCCATATAAATGTAATTAAAAAAAAAAAAAAAAAAGTTACAACGGTACTGAAAAAGTGACATGACCATTTTTCGCACTTGCGTCCATTGCAGCATCCCTATTGCCACATGATCAAAATTCAGCTGCTTGGCAACCGGTTCATATTCATGACAATTGCAGTGACCTGGGGTCATGTGATCATCTTTTGCAACCTTCTGACAAGCAAAATCAAGGGGGAATCCAGATTCACTTAAAAATCATGTTACTAACTTAACAAATGCAGTGATTCACAACAACTGTGGCAAGAAAAGTCATAAAATGGGGCAAAGCTCACTTAATGAATGTTTCACTTAGCAACATAAATTTTGGGCTCACTAGTGGTTGTAATTCAAGGACTACCTGGAATAGCTTTCCAGCATTGACTTAGGAATCACTGCTCACACTGGCACACATTGACCGAAGTAAAAAAATGTACAAACTGGGACTCTTTAAGTTGACTTAAGAAAAAAAAATATCTGTCACCCCAAATTCAAATCTTTAAACTTTTTTTTATTAAAAAGACTACATTTCATTTTTAAATATTTAGCCATAGAATAAACACTGCTACACAATTTAGAGCCTTTCACCTTTCCTGGGCAATGATAATAGCTATTTTCCAGCCCTTCATTAGGAGTCTCTATCCTGGAGCAGCAGAGGGCATTGCTGCCATCAAAGGAAAGGAAGAAAGCATAAAGAACCAGAGAGAAATATCAACACAATACATGCCTTCTGCATCAGAAAAGAAAGTTAGGGCTTTTTCATTGAGAGGTGTGGAAAAATTATTGCCAGGGCACAACACAAAGGGTGGGCAGGCTTTACACTCAGTGCCACAAAGCTGCCTGTTTCCAAAGTGCAGACAGTAAGAGGAAGCTGTTATTCACAGTCACCCCACTCCACTCCTTTTGAGGGAGGGGCAGGCAATACAGGACAGAAAAGGAAACAGCTCTGGCTGACAAAACAGTTGTGCTTGCAGACATCTACAAATTCATTACCGCTTATCAGAAGTCTGAATGGAGAAAGAGAAAGAAGGCAGTAAGTACAGTTATCTCCCTAGCAGTTCTCAAAGGTAGGGGGAGAGGTTGGGTACGGAGGCTGGAATTGCAGAGACGTTTGGATTTCCTTCAGATGCCCTTCGTGCATCTTAGTCAAATAACTTAGAAGCGCAGTTCAAGAGGAAAGTCCTATGGGACCGGTAACAGCCTGCATTTGTAAATCTAAGTTGTAGTTTCTCTTTATCCTAGCGCACCAACAGCTGGGTGACATACTGTATGTTTTGAATACTTTACACAATGAGAGGACAACCAACTCATAATGCTGTTTTTGCACTATGGCTTGTAGTCCCTTGGAAAACGAGCAACAATACCAAGACTGACAATTCGTGGGGAAACGGGCTGAAACGGGCAGAAGTGAAGGAACAAACCAAGAGCCATTCAATTAAGAAGGCCACTGCTGAACAGTTGTAGCTCTGTAGCAACTCTGCTACTTTAAAATAAAAGTGCTGACCCTTGCAACTTTATAAGCCATTTTATGTTTCCATTGTGTTTCCTGTAACATTTCGCAAGCCATCCCTATGGACATTGACCACTTTTTTTGGGGGGGGAGAGGAGACCCACCATCTTGCCCAGTTCTTTCTCCTGAAAACAGAAATGCGCACGTTGCTCTAATTAGCAAAAATATTGCAACTGAAATGCTTGGTCTTTCAAAAATGAAGGGAGTTGATAGGCAAAACGAGTCCCCTTCCTCCCCTTTGACACGAGAATTATTTCTAGTGTCTCACATAACGTCTTTTCTGTCTTTTCTAGCTGTTCTGCTTCTCTCCCTGAGGCGAGGCGAGGGGCATTAGAAGAACGCATTTTGCCCAGGGTATTTGAGGGCAGGGTTGATGCCAACAAGCAAAAATATTTGTAAAGTGCAGCAGAAAGGGAAAGGGAAGAGGAAAGAGGCTTCCAGATTCTACAACTAAATTTGAGTTCTTCCAACTGAATTTTTAAAAATTCCAGACAACTAGATATGTAGTTCAGAATAAATAAAATCAGGCTGTGCCTTCCTGGAAACCTTGGGCATGGTGTATATTCACCCTACGTATAGAGGAAAATAGGCTGAAGGTTTAAAACATTTGAGAAGATAGAACTGGTTCTTGGAACTGTAGAAGCACCTGCTTTCTGTGCAAGGTAGTTAAAGTTCAGATTGCCTTCACTGGCCCAGAAAAAAAAATCCTCTATATGGTATCACTACATGAAAACATACTTTCTATTCCCCAACTTTCTGTCAAAAAGAAAACCCCTCCCAAATCTATTTCTCCAAGAATGTTTTTCCTTCCTGTTCAATTAACAGACCAATGTTCTCTTTAAATTATTTACACCCTCTCTGCTGAATAAAACCCCTTTATTTCCTACTGGATATATGAGGATGAGCAGTAAGTTGTAGTGGCAGGAGTATCTAGCAGAAAATATGTGCGAAATAAAAACAGCAAAACAGACTAAGACAGAAAAATTACAGCAGCAGACAAAGACTGCATCATCACTAAGAAGCATGGGCAGAAACAGAGGCCTGATGGAAAGGCCAATACTAGGAGGAGGAGGAGGACAACAACTTTCAATTCCAGACATAACACTGCAAATATGGGTGCTTTGCTTAGACTTTGCCACATGTCTATCTGTCCTTTAGTACAGCCTAAACTTCTCTGTTTGTCCCTTCTGGCAGCTACGGAAACAGAACTGAACAGTGAGATCAGGGTGATGGTTCTTTAGGAGGTTGAGAAGGAGCTCCTGGAGCTTCCGTTTCTCCAGAAAGGCCGAGCTCTGTATCCATTTGCTCCAGCTCCTTCTGATCCAGCAGCTCAAAATCATCAGCTTCCTCTTCCTCCTCTTCTTTCCCAGGCACAGGAGCTGTTCCCACCTCCTCATTCTCAGACAGCTGTGCCTGGAAACTAAGTCTCTCTTCAGGTTCAGTAGGCAAGAACTCAGAGAAACAAGGCCCTTCAGTGTCCTCCGAGGAGTGGAGCAGAGCTGACAGGGTGTTCTGCACAACTGTACTGATAGCCGTAGTAACAATCTCTTGACTCAACGAATCGATGTGTAGCCCCAGGCCTTGTGCACAGGTAGCTTGGGATTCAGGGGTTCCTCCCACCATTGCCTGCCCATTCCCATTGAAATGAGTATTTACAAAATGCAGGGGTGAGGCCAGGCACAGAATGGATGTGTCCGAATTCATGGCGGCAGCTACCACTGATGCCGCCGCCGCCTCCTCTTCCTCTTCCTCTTCAGCAGAGTTTAGCTGTTGTGCACTTTGAATGGGAATCCCAAAATTGTCATCTTCGTTGGATGGTCCCAAGTCTTTGGAATGGAACTCTTCTACAGAAGGGAATTCTGCTAAATCCTTGGAGAAGCATTCTTCAGGCTCACTGGGGAGACTCTGCTGGTCCAGATCTAAAAAAGCAGATAGGCAGTTAGTAAGCACATAACTTTCAGCACTTGAGATTCCTGCTCTGAATCTTTAATGTGGCTGCTAGCTCAACTATGGGTTTCACTCTTCTTTACTATGCAAATTTCGGAACATGCCTGCCTGGCTGTTGTTCCTTTTTCCCCTTTCTGAGCTGCATTACCATGTTCCCCCATCTTCCCTGCCTGAAGTTCTATAAGCCAAGAGCTGTACTGCTAGCTCAAATCTAAAAGTCACAATCCAAACAGGCATGCTTACTAAAGCTTTTCTTTATTATATCTTGTTATAAGGATAAAGTGCCATTGGTAAATACACATTATACAATTTCAATCAGTTTATAAAGAACTCATATTGGCCAGTCATAATATACAGCTTTGCATTTCAAAAAGTCATTTCTGAGTCTTGTCAAACAGGTTTAAGTCAAAACTTGAGTTTGATCCACACTCCACTCCAAACAACGAATGGAAAATTAATATTATAATATACTACCCCTGCTTTGGATGGATCTATAAGGAACAGAATTCCTCATTGACAAAAACCTCTTCTACAATTCTTTTCAGGAAGAGTTAAAGGATAGGCTATGATCTAGGCCAGGGGTGGGCAAACTTTTTGACTCGAGGGCCACAATGGGTTCTTAAACTGACCGGAGGGCCGGAACAAAAGCATGGATGGAGTGTTTGTGTGAACTAATATAAATTCAAAGTTAGATTACTTCACGTAGCCTTCTGGGAGAGCAAGAGAACTCTTTTGGCTCTGCGGGCCGGATAGAACAGCCGAACGGGCCGGATCCGGCACCCGGGCCGTAGTTTGCCCACCACTGATCTAGGCCGGCATGGTTGTTGTAAGTAATCATCTGGGTGCCATTTTGTTAGAGGGTGGAGGTGAAGAAAAAAGAATGGAAGAGCAGTGGAAAACAATTCAGTGAAGCAAAGTTTCAATTCAGTGAAGTTTTTTTTTATAATTCTGTAATATAACTGGGACAAAGCCAGGGGAATTACTAATTACTTCCAAATTAATTAACAGTTACAAAATTAATATGCAAAAGACACTGCAATCTGCATGTACTATGAAGCCAGAAACATTCAGAATTATGTGACCCTTTCCAGTTCTTGCTTAATTTTTCTCATGAATTCTTAGTTCTGCCACAAAGCAATATAGAATTTGTATTGTATCATTCAGTGGCTCCAAGCTGAAATATGAAACTTGGTATGGGGAGAAGGAATATACCACCTTCAGACACATCTGTCAGTTGTGGTGTTGTAGCTCTGGAGACTGTGAATCCTCCACTTTCTAGGATAGATGCCTCCTCATCGGAGAGTTCAGAATCTGTGATTGCTAATGCCAGAGCTGTCTTCTTCACATCTACCTGCAATAGAGATAACATTAAGATTGTATTGCAAGGCTGGATTTGCTCAGTTAAAAACTCAATAGAGAATGCACTTGAATGCCAACCCAGCCATATCCCCTATCAGATCAATGCTTGTCCTAGATGCTGCATACTCCTTCAACAAATTATTTATTTATTATTTATTTATTTATTTATTTATTTATTTGACTTATATGCCGCCCCCTCTCCCAAAGGACTCGGGGCGGCTCACAGCTAAAATACAATACCAACAATAAATTAACCTAAAAATGTATTAAACAAATTGAAGCTGAATTAACATTAAAAACCCCAGAATTAAAATAAACAAACCCCAAAGAGTCAGCACAGCCCAGATGGTAAAAATAGCCAGGTTTTTAACTCGTGGCGGAAGGTGCGGAGATCGGGAGCCAGCCGGAGCTCCAGCGGAAGAAGATTCCATAAAGTGGGGGCTGCCACCAAGTAGGCCCTCCCGGGTCCCAAGCGACATTGAGTCGCAGATGGCACCCTGAGGAGACCCAGTCTGTGCGCCCGTATAGGGCGGTTGGTATTTGATGCTGGGAGGAGCCGTTCTCGTAAATAACCTGGACCCTGGAAATTATGATGAATATGACAAGTGAAACTACAATCCAGAGCAGCAGCAAGTCCAAATAGCATGGTTAGCGAAGGTATCCATATGGATTGCTAGAGTGCTCCTTCTGATTGTTTAACAAACTGCCATATTGGGAAAAGTAGTTCATAATTTAAAAATTAAGATTATCTTACTACCTATGAACCTGAAGGAAAGGTGTTGCAAACATTGATAGAATTTATATTATTGTATTTAAAAACATGAAGAATCTGCCACTTTTAGTCTGGCAGCTTTAAGAATCTCAGGAAAAAATTGGTCTGAACCATATCACCTGCTCTTTCAGAGGAGGCTATGACATGATTATTGTTCAAAAATAAATAAAAATGTGTTGAAATACAATTTTTTAAATAAAATATAATTTCATTCCTGAGTTGAGGGACACTTGAATATACTTATATGTGAGCATAAGATTTTTTAAAAACTTCCTTAAAATTTATTTACCCCTGCTGGACTTTAAGTATCTAATACAAGAGAACGCTACTTCCAGTGGAGTAGACTTATCAAAGTGAATGTGGGTTTTGAGATTTAAAAAAATTCCCTTCCTGTCATTACTTTGCCTCTATACAAATCATGAGAAACCTAAGGATGCTCTAAACAGGAAGTAGTCATGCTTGAAGAACTCGAAGGCCTCCTGGGTTGAAGCATCCAATGATACAAACCAAATGACTGTCCTCACACACACCCTCCTCAATGTGAAGAGCCTTGGTGGCTCAGGCTGTTAATTGCCTGCACTTAAGTTCCAGCTGCCTACAACTGCTGTAGGCTCGAATCCCACCAGGCTCAAGGTTGACTCAGCCTTCCATCCTCTCGGGGTAGGTAAATTGAGGACCCAAGATTGTTGGGGGCAATTAGCTGACTTTGTAAAAATGCCGCTTAGTAATAAGCAGGCATATACAATGGAAGGAAGGCTATTGCTGAGCACACTGGGTTGTATCCCAAAATTGTAAGCCGCCCTGAGTCTTCGGAGAAGGGCAGCATATAAATGTAATTTAAAAAAAAAAGTTCACTCAGTCATTGTGTCTACATTGTGTCTTTATCAGTGTCATGTCTCCAGCCTCCCCCTTCTTTCACCTGATCATGCTTCACCCTTTGCTTCTTCCCTTCCACCCTTACCACTGGAGAGTAGCCAGACAGTTCTGCTTCACTCTCACTTTCTGTTTCTGCCATTGGTTCATTGCCAGCTTCTGGCTCAATCTTTCCTTGACGCTCTGTAGAGTAAAACAAAATAAATATTGCCCATGGCTTCTGTGAGTTAGTCCTACAGAAAAAGGATCAAGAAAATACTGTTTTACAAAAAGGTTTTTTTTAACAGTGTGTGCTTCTCGCATTCCTTGCCCTAATTTGCACACTGACATCCATACATTTTCTACAGGCTTACTAGACCCTGCTCCTACTGGAGGAACCAGTCAATCCCACCTTTCTTTAGTAATTTTTGATCTGTATTTTTAGTAGTAAGCAACAGTTGTCTTACTTTTTTTTCATGTTTAAGATGCAAAGTCTCCACCTTCATACTGTAGTCCAGTTTCATTAGGATGGGCTCCAAACGGGTATACATTCTTTGAATGAGTTCATGGTAAACTACCAGTGGCCACAGCAGAATACTAAGTACTGGAAATATGGATAGAACTCAGAGATGTGTTAAAAGCATATATATTCTCTGATGCTAAGTCAGTTAATGTCTTCTCTAGGACCATCAATTTGTCAGTCCCTCTCACTGTTTCTTATGCTCAGTAATTCTTCCTGTGCCTGACACAGTACCAGAACTGTACAAATTCAGCACTCAATCTCTCTATCAATGTTGTTAATAATGCATAAATAGGGAAAAACCTTAGATTCCAGAGCTGAAATTGAATAAACTGCAAAAATAACTTTGGCAGGTTTTTGCAGTAGCTTCCCCCACACTAAAAACACAATTGCCCTTATCCCCAAGCTTTATTTCCTCATGAAACTGGCAGACGAAATAGATATCACCATTTGAAAGCTCTACTACTGGCTTTACAGGAAGATTTTTTACAATACCGTTTGAAAACGTTGCTGTGTTTTCTTTTAAACTGGTTTGCTGAAAATGCCTGTGCATGCCTAAAAGGTGCCTAGAAGATTACAATATTTGTTAATAAAATTGTGTCTTTAGTTTTAAAAGGGATGCAAAGGATTCAACATACTCACAGGCAATGTAGGAGATCATGATACCCGGAACATAGTGTCCTACAATTGCTAGAATCAAGCATCCTGAGCAGATTCTGGCACAGAACTGGGCAAACAGAAGTAAGAGGGATAAAACTAATGTTTAGAAAAAAGAAACACTCTCAGAGTAGCTAGTATATGTAGCCTTCTTTGTAATAGATTTACAGTGCCTCCCAAATTACAAGGGCCTTTTGTTCTTTAATGTTATTTGCAATCATCCACAAATCTTTTTTATATACTCTAAGACTGATCTTCGTAAGAACAGCTAGCTAATATTTAGCTTCTGAACAGAAGAAAAAACAACAACAGCAGCAAGCTATATGCCTGAAACATATTGGTCACTGTTCTTCCTGCATATATTAATTAAGATGCTTTTTGCTTCCCTAGGACAAGTCATAATTAATCCACAGAGAAGGCTGCATCAAAAGAAGTAATATGCAAACAATGCACAAATGCACAAAACTAAAGTTATGAAACCCTAAATTAATAAGTATAACAGTAAAAAACAGGAAATGGTTAGAAATTATATTATGAACAAAAATTCTACAAAAGTCTTAAGAACAGCTTTGTTAGCAACAAGTTAATGCAAATAAAGTTGTGAGTGGGCCATCAAAGAGATGCTTGTCCAAGGACAACTGTTGGGAAGTAACTTGTGTTACCTGTATTTCAACTGAAGTGATGTAATAAAACCTCTATTACAGTTTTTTTGTTTTCACATACATTGAGCAATGCTTTATTAAGCTCACTGCTTAAAACACTGTTTGTACAGCAGGATGACCATGTCCAAATATAGTTATTTTAACATCCATGCAGAAAAATGTCTAGATATGAATCAGTTCTAATTCCCAGAGACAATGCATTTTAATGCCTTCCTCTGAAGTCAAACATGGGACAACTTTCCCTAGAACAACAGTAACTATAGTATGCTTTGGCTTCCTACATGAGAGGCCCTATAGATTCTGTACTTACCTTGGCAGGGTTTTGCTTCTTATACTGCAGAGTTCCTGCAGGTATAGCCTAAAGGTAATCCAGCTCTCAGCCAAGCAACGACAGAGTTCTGAAATACTGAGCAGGTGAGGTTGTGCTCCTGTCATCTCATGGTCACTGGAACAAAAACAACATATTAGTAAGCAAAGCCTTCAAAATGACCCCCAATATTGTATTTAATACAATAATTTTCACAAGAAGATACTCGGGCTAACCAAGGTCCAATTAAAAACACCACACTTTGTTTGAAAATGTAAGAATATTTTCAGAAGAGACATCCACCCAGAGGAACAATTTTTGGGGGGGGTTGAAAATATGTTCTGTGATCTGATCTGATCTGATAAAGTAGTAATTAAATGTTTGTATTTCAGTTCCCAATCCTACAAAGTAAGATCAAATAAATAGGTTAAAGAATATATTCTAGAAGGGACTTTTCAAATAATATCGCAAATCAAAATACTGAACTACATGAACAAGAACAAGGAAAAGTGACAGAAGTAAAGATCTTCCCCAGAATATTAAGAGCACACGTACCTGTCTCCCCCAGGTTCTTCTATGGGTTGTACTGCAGGATAAAATAAAAGTGGGTTTTTTTAAAAGCATTCACTGAGAAATGAAACATAGAAGTTCAAGTTCTATAAGCAAGTAGATCAGTTTTGACTTTCTTCAACAGAATTGGTCGCAGTTAAGTCATAACATAGAGATACAGCAGCGTGGCAAAGAACAGTATACAAATAATATAATATAATAATAATATAATAATAATATAAGTTTCAGGCCACAAGAGACTGAAGTAGATGTTTCTTTCTTCAACAAATTGGTCTTTAGCAGTCATCCAACATATACAGAGCTGAAGAACTTAGCTTTATAAGTGTAGGTATCACAAGGACTAAGGAAAAGCAAAACCCACACTTTGGAAGTTGCTCAAATACTGTTGTACTATATTAACGTATACTAACAACTATTTATTAACCATTTAATATATACTAACAATATTTTATGGACTAAATTAGGCACTGGAAGTCATGTGTCATATAAACTTAATAAACATAATGTCATATTAACTTAATAATAGTAATAATTTGCAAACTGAAGTTGAACAAATATGGAGGAATAAATCAATGGTTGTTCCAATAGTAATAGGAGCCCATGGAGCAAAACCAAAGGGCTGCATAGATACATGGAAATTTTGAACTTACTAGACTTGAAGATCCTGACTTTGCAAAAAACCACCCTACTTGGAACTGCCTATATACTCAGACACTATCTTAACAGGTCTTTGGTTAGGACTTGAACTGTTAAGTTGGTACCAGTCCCAGACTGTGAATTGAATTGAAGATTGACAACAACAACAGCAACAGTATTTTCAATTGAGACTTTGAAATTTCCCAAATAGCACATAGATGTAGTTGACACTCAGAAGAACTTTCCTGAACACTTGAACATCTGGTCAAAACTAAATGAATTCTCATGGATTTTTCCATAAGTAGTAGCCAAATAAATAAATCTTAGCAAAACACTCAACATAAGAGGGCTATACAAAAGCTTCCATACTGGAGAAATTCAAGTTCTTTGTTGTATTTTTTAAAATGTGTTTCTGACTATTATGGTTAAAGTCATAAAAATACGAAAATTATAAAATGTTCCAATATTCAAATGTATAACATATTTGCTATGCTTTCACCTATGACCTCAAATCATATTTTTTCCATGAATTTCACATCGTATTTTCAGATTTTTATTTTGCAAAATCTTTTTAATGCTGATTCAGTAATAATCAAAATATAACTAACTAAAATAACTAAATACCTAAGGAGAATTGTTGAAGAAACTGAGACTTTCTTGGCACACAGCATGTCAAACATGGGAATGCAAAGCTGCCAAAAGAGCAACTCAGTTGTGCCCAACCATTTAAGTCTTAACCATATAAAAATGTTTGTGAAAAAACTCATTTGCAACAGAGAACTGAATCCGGAAAAGTTTCACCCGTTTTGAGCAGCTGATACTTCAGTCATGCTGTTCTGTTACTTATAATATTAAGGCCTGTATATAGTCCCTACAAACTGCAATCAGGGTTTTTCTGTTGTGTACAAACTGAACAGCTCATTGAAACAATCTTGTGAAGTTTGTGGGCCAGATTTAGCAAACACAAGCACCCAATAATCACAGTTACTGTGCTCATATGAAAGACAGAGTCTATTCTATCACATGAAAAAGTACTGTTAATTCAGCAGCTTAATACAATGGGTATTTACTACATCTGTGAATATTCTGAATACTGTGCTGCCTGCAAGACAGTGGAAGCTAGTCATTGTATGTTGGAGCACTATGACTGGCTTACATCAGCCTATTTTGCTCTTCTAGGAGATTAAAGGGCCTGTACAGCCTTAATAAACCCATTCAGTAATATTAGCCCCGTTTTACCTATTTCACCCTATTTTATTTTGGAAGCTTAGAAAATGCAAAAGAAACTTCAATTCCCAAAACCGGTGCAAAATTGATAGTTTGATAAATTTGATAATTGGGGTTCCCTGATTAATCCAAAAGAAACAAGCCTGTTTTGCCAATTTCCTAATTACAGAGCTTTAAGAAAATGCTCCGCATGATAAATAGCATGCAGTATGATACTTAGGAAAAGAAGACTGTAGATTTCAGTTTGAACAATAAGTGTTCAGCAAAAAGACACCTATTTTTAGAATTCCAATGCACCTCTGCAAAGAGCAGCACTATCAAAATGATTTATAAGTAAATCTGAAAAATCCCAAGAAATTCTTTTCTTGCTAACACATTTTATGAAAACGTATAAATTCCTGAAAGCTCATGCTTTTTAATAAAAATGTTATTCAGGCTCCTGCTGATTTTTTTGCCACTATCAAGTATTACTGTAAACCATGTGTTCTTACAAAGTCTACAAAGGAAAGCATCAGGTTTAGCTATACGGAGTGGAAATATATAAAAATTATGAAGAAACTAGCATAAATACAAACAAACAGAATTTTTCTAACCAAATGCAAGAAAACTGCACAATATTACTCCTTTAAGAGCTGAAAGTGAAGAACCCTCTATATGGACTATGGCTAAAGATTATGCCATACTCTCTCCATGAAATTCCTAATCATAACTCTTTTTAAGAACCAACAATTAATCACCAATGCCATATGTCCTCTGTAATTTCAACTACACCAGGATTTTATCAGAATAAGACAACAAATGTACACTATGGAACATATCTTCTTGAAGAAAAAGAAGACAGATTGTCCAAGTTTCCACAAGGATTCACTCACCCGAATAGGAATATAGGAATGTCATACGAAAACTTCATTACTTAAAATATAGGGTAACGAACACTCCTGAACATTATTTTGTAACATTACGAACACTGTCACCAACCAAAAACATAAAGTTAAGATGGCAAGATGCATTTCTTTGGGCAAAAAACATGGGGGAAAAATCAGGTTATTCATAAAGCGTTAATTCAATGCTAACTACTTAAAATAGGGACTCTGACAATTCCTTGCTTTTATCATTCGCTCCTTCAACCAATATTATGAATGATATAACCCATTCATTCAGTTAATGAGCTATTAATTAAATGTATCATTACTCATGGAGATTATCATCTTGCAAACAGTTTCTTTCGTGCAGTAGTTATTTTAATCTCATACATATTGTTGAGAAATGCTATGTCTGCAGTGTTTTCTGAATAACTTTCAAATCCCAGATCTCACACTACAACATGTAGGAGGTGGTCTTTCCTTGCGATCTTCCTCCAGTGCCTCAACAACCAGGATGTTCATTATCAATTATAGTGTCCGTTTCTACAGTTGGTCATAAACAACCTTCACAGGATGAACAGATAAATGTACTTTTTGAGCAGAAAGAAAAGGAGGCTGTTGCATAGTTCTCCATTACGATAACCCTTTACTGAACAAGTTGGCTATCGTAGTTTTGAATCAGATAAGTTATCTAAAATAAAATAAATTACTACAAAGCTCTGAAGTCAAAACCTCTGGTCCCGGTGAGCAAGCCAGATTGGATCCTGCAGCATTATTCTGGGACACATATATTCGTCTTCATTTGTAAATTACTACCTCACAACTTGCTTCACATACACAGGACTTGTCATATGGATGTCCTAAATGTCCAATCATCAAAAGCTAAAGCTAAAATAAAGGCAGAGCTATCATAAAATTGTAATTGCAGTTCATGGTATTCAAATATTTAGGACCTAATAATACAAGATATGCGTTATTTTCTACAAATCAACCAAAGATAAAGGATGCATATAAACAAGGAATCAAATACTGTACTTTTAGATGAAAAAAACTCCTTTAATTCTCAGTGGCTTCCAAAGTGGACAATACAATACTGTGCAAACCAACTGAAATACACAATTGCCTTAATTCAGTTTAAGTAAAATCCAAGCAAATTGTGACACAAATTACCTCATGAATAGACGTGCTCCTGAGTCAGCAATTCCCACTGTCAAATAGTGTTTAGTATCAGTTCATAGATCTGAAACACCCTTGCTTGCTACATAAGGCTCTTAAGGAAAAAAACCCAACCTAAATTTCACTAGTAGGAAATAATATAATTAGAACCAAAAGTAAAGAACTATATTTGCAAAAGACTTAACTTCTACAGCATTTACTATGTTCACTTACCTGAGAAATCCAATAAAAATTGGGGCTTCCATCTCTCCAACAGCAGAATACCAATAAAACCAGTACTAAGGAGGAACAGGGGACGTAATGAAGTAGAGGAAAACAACCTAGAAAGTCAGAGACAGGCATTACAGAAAGTATTGGCAAAAATATAACAAAAGATTCCATTTCTCCTGACTCAATTGTATTATCAGCTATTGATTTCTTTCCCTTTCCAAGTCTTCTGGACCATAGTGAATTTCAAGGGAGTAGTAGCTTCCTCAAGTTGTGTAAGATTTGGGGGGGGGAAAGGCAGAATTAACGGAATTCCTCATACAATTTTTGATCCTTCCCCAATCATTATAGGTTGGTTAACTTTTCTGTCCAAAGGTCAACCTGGTTGTCTGACCAAGGTTTTAGACAGCAAGAAACGAGCAGTCTGTTGCCACTTGATCATCTGGTCAGCAGAAAAACAGGTAGGGTTCCTCATGACTCCAAGCTGAATATTTGTGATCTATGAGAGACCAGCATACTGCCTGCTCCTGGACTAAGGCTCAGTAATGGCAACAGTGCTAACGTTCAATCTTTCTTTACCCACACTGATTTTCTTCCGAATGCTCTTGCTGTAAGTACAAATAGATTGCTAACCACAGTACCAATAAAGGAGAATATTTGCAGCTCAGGTTTGAAATGAGGGTCCTTGGTGCTCTCTGACCTTGCTTGTTTCCTTATAGACGTTTCATTACCCTAAGTAGGTAGCATCATCAGCACAAGTCTTGACTAAATATCCCAAAGGTGCTTTTTTTTCCCCCAAGGGGCAATTGGACTCTCTAATTTTCATTGAGAAGTTGGAGCTCTGCTTTCTGCAGGATGTTTTCTGTCCTGTGTCCCTTCACTGTTGAAGACAGGCGCAGGCTGTTGGGGAGGAGTCCGTTGTGGGTCTGCATCTCAAACTGAAGCGCAAATGATTCCTGTAGTCTGCAATATTTCTGGAAATCCGTTCATACTCCTGCACCATTTGGAGGGTGTTTCTCAGTTATCCAGGTCATGGTTATCCCAAAGGTGCTTTTTTTTTTCCAAGAGGCACCAGAAAGTCCAGGTGCCTCTTGAAAAAAAAGCACCTTTGGGACAACCGTGACCTGGATGACTGAGAATCTCCCTAGACAGGTTGCTAAATAGATTGCTCTTCCTCTCACAAAGTGCAGGAAGCTGTCTCTTTTTTGCTACATGGTTATGGATGAGACAAGGCAGAGAGATGTGTAGTTCTCAGAAATAAGTATTCAAGTGTTTCTGAGTACTACATTTGCAAATACTTCAACATATCTTTTGGGAAAGAAATGTAAGACCAATCAAAATCATTCACAGGAGTAGAAAGGGTTTAAGTGTACAGTAAATGCAGTCATGAACAAAAAATTATATAACAGTTGCAGCTATATTAATATTTTTAAAAAATCATCCTTTTTATACATGAGAACAACTTCAATTACTTTCTATTGTTTTATCAGTATTCAGTATCTTTTTAATAGAGCAACATCTATGTTCCCTCTTAATAATCTTGGAAAGTTTGTTTTCTCATTATAAAAGAAAATTGGAAAAGAATAGCTTCAGAGTCCAAAGCAAGTCTTTGACTTTAAGTCTAAGATAGAGGTTCGACTTACTCAGAATCTGGGTTTTTTTATTTGCATTTATACAGATATTTCAATTTTTATTATTATTCCCTAGAATATGAGTGTACATCATAGAAACATATATTCTGAAAAATGAAGTTATATTACAGGCACGTACACATTTATAAGGGTTATGCAGATATTATCTAGGAATCTGAAATGACTGGTTTCTAAAAATGTAATAATGACTATTTTTCTGGTAGAGCCACATCAATTCTGTCATTGCCATAGAGCAGGGGTGTCAAACTGGTGGCCGGTGGGCTGGATGCATCACATGCAGGCCACACCACCCCAGCTCCACGAAGGGGGAAAACGTCGTGAAATATCATGTGATGGCAATGTAACCCTGCGAGTTTGACACCCGTGTAATGGAGTATCTAAAAAGTTACTACACAGAATAACAACAAAATTCTCTGGCTATTTTTAATTCAAGTCTTCATAGCAGCAGTCACTGGAAATACAATTCCAATGCCCGCATGGCTCCAATCCATGAATATGCTTTGCTGAGAATCAGCTCATTGTCTCTAAGAGTAAACAGGATGTTTTGTTTTGGGGTTTTTTTCCAGCAGTTGCTGGACTCTACCACTCAGCCTTGTTAAATGTTGCTGCCTTTGCAAAAGCCACATAGCTAGAAAGGAAGGAATGTGCTAGCATAACAATTCTCAGCAATTACAGGCTTGACAAAATCTGAATTGGCAGAGGGTAAGCAAAAGCGTCTTGGGCTTACAACCTAGTACACGCTGCCAGGAGTGACTAAGCAATCAGTTCCAAGATGTATACTACAAACCATGTGGTTCATATGCAGTGAATACACAATCTAATGAGAAACACGCCTGGGCAAACCTCCAGGCACCTGTAACTGCTAGTAACAGCTCTTGTTTATCACAAGTCAATCCTAGAACTCTTGGCAATACTTACAAATAGAAAAATATCCATTTATCCACTGAGAATAAAGAACGAAAATTACTTACAAAGCCACAGATAGCAAATATTAAATTTTGCATGTTGAACTATGACTACACTCCTTTAGATCAACCTGCAAAGAACTCTGGAACAGATAACCCAATGCATAATCTTCTTAGGTTCACATAATACTTTTTTACTTTGTGGTTCCACTGGAAGTAAGATTAGTGGTATTTACCTGAACAAGAACAGCACAGGATTGTTTATGTGGCATCACTCAGTGACATTCCCTATACACTTCAATTACTAAAAATCAGAGCCTGGCATTTACATTTGTATCTCAGGGCAAAGCTAGAAAGGTTTTAACTTCTCTGGTGAGCTACCACAAGGCAGAGTAAATAATACTGGCATACTTTAAAGTTTAGATAAATAAAATACCTGACTATTCATCAAGTAGGTGAGTCATTAATTTTGAGATGCAATCCCCTCTTTGAACTATACTTTTAACCCAAAGCACTGTACTGAATCTCTATATACAGGCAACCAAAAACAGTGTCAAGCCTAATTTTGTTCAAGTAAAACCAAAATATTTGAGATTTACAATTTGCATCACATAGTTTCAAGACTCTTATATCACTGATATATCTCACAATTTTTACAGCACTCTATCCACAACTATCCATTTTTATCACTGATACATTTAAATCTCATTCTTTTAGATTTATCTAACTACTCTCCATATGAGGGGATTCATTACTGTATGGCAGAGAATGCTTAATAGAAATATTAAATGAGAATATATATGCTTTCTGTTTCACTGCCTAGAAAACATTTCTTTTGGAAATTGGAAAAAAGTGGTGTGTAGCTATGTTGTTAGAAACATTGTATTGCAACAGCGAACATTATGGGGTATATAAAAGAAATCTAGAAACTTCCAGAATGTAAAATCAAGAATACAGGCATCAAATAACACAAAAGGTCTATCTGTTATTCAACCATGTGATCTCCACAAATTATCAATTAGCAGTATAATTTGATATTTATAACTTAATATGCTATCCTTCTTACTGCTCATACATTAGAAAAAAATTCTACTCTTACTAAACTGATTGCAATTTGTGGCTCAGATCACCCCATGTTATATATGTCTAATTCAATAAACTAAGTGAGGCACTGAGAGAAATATCCTGATAGCAAGCAGGGGATATTTCTGCAGAGACATACAAAAAGTAATTTACATTTACATTAAGACATCAGATTCATTTATTTCAGTCAGTTTATATCACCACTCACTTACCAGCCTCTTGACAATAAACAAAATTCATTATTTTATTACTGCATATCAGATTATCAAATGATCCTTATTTCAACACAGCCATCATAATGTGCTGCAGTATTCAGGAATATATAAATAATTTACAATCTGCATTAGAAAATATTTTTTTCTAAGTACTGGACTTGATCTGAGAGAAACCTGGATACTAGCCTGTATTGTACTATCTAGCACTGGCCACATCATTACTGCTGAGTTTAATTTACCACACAAAGTTGTGAGAATTTGGGATAGCTCCCACTCTCACATCTCTACACTATTGACCTGTATTCTAAGTGAAGACTATGGAATCTTTAGTTTAGCCCTAAATTCACCATCTAATAGTTCCCACCTATACCCATCTAACACAACGTAGATAGACCAAGTCTCTCATTTCCTCCAACTCTTTTCCAAGACAGCCAAAAGAATATGGATGGCTGATTGGTAAGATTAATGGGAATCAGTGAGGAATCATTCTTAAGGTGGTGGTGCATGAGAACACCTATATGCTGTAATTTAACCTAGGTCAACCAGCAACCAAATGCAACTTTCTATTTATTTACAAACCTAATTGGGTGACTTTGGTCAGTGGTTTATTTTCTCAGCCCAATCTTCCTCTAGATGTTTTTTGTGTGTGTGCCTATGAGCCTATGCATGCCACCTTGAAGTCTTGAACTCCTTGAAGGAAAATGGGAGGAGAGGGGACTACAAGACCCAAAGCGAGCATAAGATCCAAGATCTCACACAGCCCTTTCAGGGAAAGATTTATGCAGTAATTTATGGCTATCGTTGGGCATTGTTTCCACCGCCAGGAATCAATCTCTTCTCAGACTCTGCAGGTATTTGGGGCTTCAGTGGCAGGCCTGCCCCCTTCTGTAACCCTCCTCCAGCAGCCTCAGTAGCCACAACAGGGCCAGGGGACTCCGGCTCAGAGTCCTAAAAAAACCTCCCTCGGCGCCACCTCTACAGCTCCGCTCGCCTTCCCCTCTGGGCCCTGCCCCGTGAGAGCCACGCTCTGCTTTGCGCCGCCGTCTCTTCCCTCCGCTCACCACAAAGCAGCTCCCAGCGCCACGGCCCCGGCCAGGCTTTGTGGCGGCCTCTCCCAAACCAAGAGCCGCTGCACGGCCGTCACGGTGGCTTCCCAGCCCCTCAGACGTCGCCTCAGCCGGACGGCTAGAGCCAACACCTCCTGCTCTTCCTCTTCCTCTTCCTCAGTTTCTGCCGCGCCGGGTCCGCACACCGTCGTCACCGCCTCCCCTTCATCTGTGACTGGCACGCTCGGGCCTCCGCTCGCCATCGCTTCAGCCAGCGATGAGCAAAGAGGTAAGGGAGGAGCGGCGAGTCCTCCTGACAGCCGCAACCGGAAGTAGCAGCGGCGGCAGCAACAACAACGGACGGAGGCCAACTTGGTGGTAAAGTCAATCACGTGAATTTCCCCACCCCCTCGGCACGTGAAGGAGGATTCACTCCCCACCCGCCCGACACAGACACACATACGCTAGCGCAATGCTAAAGTAGAGATAGTAACGGCTTGGAGAGACAGTTCGAATTTTCTGATTGTTTTTCCTTGGACAGTTGTTTCTGCCTCTGTCAGAGAGGAAGTGACAGATTTTCGGAAGAACCAGGGGAGGCTTCAGAAGCCTTAACAACCCATTAATAAAGTCACAGACCGCAGTGCTCCAAGAAGCTCCATAGTTCAAAATCATTTCCATTGAGACTTTAAGTTTTAAGATGGCTATATTTATAATCGGCGCTAGAATCCGCACCCTGCTGACAACCCGCAGCGATTTACCACTGGACGCCATATAAATAATAAAACCAACAGCTAATAAAACGTGATGCCTACAATTAATATTAAAATGGCAATTAAGCAAGCTGAAATTTGAGGTGTTCAGTGTGGCATGGCAGACTGATTAGAACGGCGATGTGTGTCTATGGAGATTCCAGATCACGGTTTGTCCCAAAGGTGCTTGTTTCAAGAGGCAACTGGACTTTCTGGTTTTTCTTTGAAGACGTTTCACTTCTCCTCCAAGAAGCATCTCAGAGCTGAAGAAGCTTTTTGGATAAAAAGCGAAATGTCTCAAAGAAAAATCTAGAAAGTCCAGTTGCCTCTTGAAAAATCACCTTTGGGACAATGGCAATGAGTGCATTGTTAAAAGAGGACCAGATTAGGGACAGATCCTCGTGAAGAACATGTGGTGGACTTGATGGTGCATAATAATCATAGTCATCATCAGGATAGCATGAGGCCATGAACTTTTGTGGGTATAGAGCTGTAGGAAGTTAGCACCCAGCCCTCCTAGAAAAATGAAATATTCTAGTAAATATTTCAAAGGCAGAATATTTCCTCTAAAAAGAGTAGAAACCCAGAAGCAGAATCTCACCCTCACCTTTGTTAATGGGTGGGCCATTAAGGCCTGAGCCAGAATACTTTACATAAGAAAGATCTCCAGGTAAAAGCTATAGCAATTGCCAAAAGCCCCTTTAAGGGCATAAATCATCCAGCAAGGGTCAACCAAGCCTGGAACTCAGGACAGCCTACAGAGTTGCCCCTCATGGGAGTCTGACAACCAATTAGAATACAAGCTCCAATTCAAATCCCAGCAGAGGCCATAAAACCCAGGCACTCTCAGCACCTCAGCCCTTTTTCTTGATCTTCTCCTTCAAGCATGTGATCATCTTTCTCTGGAGCTCCAGACCATGTGGTCCTGTTCACCATTAAACTTTCCAAGCAGCCTCCATGTTTCCAGTGTCTTTTTCCCCACTTGGAACTGAACCCAGAAGGATATTTCTTTCAACAATTGGCACCCCAGATGGGACTCCAAGCTAACCTAACCAATGGACCAGGCCCAGGTAAGATTCCTTGCCAGCAAATAGACCCATTGAGTCTGTGGGTGGGTTTTCCTGGACCTGGGCCATTTGGAACAAAGGTTTTAAAGGGGTTTTGAGTGTTTAGCTCAAAGGCTGCTGGGAAAGAAGGTGAGTACCTCCAAATTCTAAATTTAAAGCACAGAAAAATGTGGGAAATGTGTGTATGCCTATGTGCGTGTGTGAGAAAGAGATCTTTCTTCCTCTGTGTGTTCTACCAAGAGAGCTAGTATCAATTATATTACTGTTTATAACAATAATATTCATGCTATTTGTTTAACCAAGTTAAGTATTACTTATATCACAAATCCTTTCATATATTTCCTTTTTTCCCTGCTTTTGTCTGCTAGCCATTGATGAGTCCCAAGAAAAAAAATTTTTTTCCAGTTTCTTCCTTTTTAAGTGTCAGCTTAGTCTAATCACATCTTCATTGGCTGGGATTTCTTCACTTTTCCATTGTTGTGCAAATACTATTCTTCCTGCAGTCAATACATGTAAAATACATTCCCTTATAACTGTCTGGTAGTATGCCCAACAAAAATGTATCTGGTTTCAAATCTATGTTATTTACTCTTAAACATCTTTGCTAACTTTGAAAGCAGGAAATGCTATCTATAAAACATTTTTTAAAGATTTTCTTTGTATGCAGTAGACATTGCTAATTTATAATTTCTATCCCATAAATTCTGCCATTGATCTAACTCAATCGAATAGCCAAAATTTTTAGAATCTTACAACATTTTCAAGTTTGTCCTTGCCTTTTTTCCTTGCCAAATATATTTTAATAGTGTTTAATTTTTCAAAAAATTTTTTTCCAGTTTTATTGGTATTGCTTGGAATAAATATAGTAATCTTGGCAGGATATTCAATTTTATGGTAGCTACTCTTTCCATCAATGATAGTTGTAGATTTTTCCACTTAACCAAATTTGTTTCAATTGTTGGCCAATTTATAATAACTTTCTTGACTATCTGTATACCTATTTTCCTTGTTAGTTCTTTTTCTATATGTCTGTAAACAATTATTTTGATTTTTTTCCTCTTTATTACCTTTCAGTCCTGCAACTTGACCATACTCTTCTATTTTCCTAATTAGTTTGAGTCCATTTTATTGTGGGTCTTCCAAGATAAAGAGCAAATCTTCTACAAATGCCTATAATTTATATTGTTCCCTTTTTATTTCCATAGCTTTAATTTCTATCTCTTGTCTAATATCTATATTTAGCAATTCTAATATCAATATGAATAGTACAGGAGATAGTGGACATCCTTTTCTTGTGCCTTTTTATATTAAAATTCTCTGTCCTACTTCCATTTTCTATCACCTTTGCCATTTGTTTATGGCAAATTGCCTTTAAAGTTAAAATTATTGTCATAGTGTTTTAATCTACTTCTTAGGCAAAAAGCCATTTTGATCTGAATATATAAATTCATTTAGAAATTTTTTACTCTCTCTGCCATTATTGAAGCATATATTTTATAGTCAGTGTTCAGTCAAGATATGAGCCTATAGTTTTTATCTGCATTAAATCTGAATCTTTTGGAATCAAAGTAATATTTGCTTTCATCCACGAATTTGGTACCTTTGCATCAATCAATACTTCATTATGGACTTCTAACATTGATGGGCCTAAAGTATCTTGTAAACATTTGTAAAATTCTGCCTGCAGCCCATCTGGTCCTGGTGTTTTATTATTCTTTTGTCTCTTGATCACTTCTGATAATTCCATCATTGATATTCATTCATTTAACATAGTTTTACTTTTCTGGTACTTTAGGTAATTCCGCTTTTTCCAAATATTGTTTAATTTTCTCTTCTGAAACTTTTCTTGCTCATACAGCTTTTCATAACAATCTTGAATTATCATTTTTATTCTCATTTTGGTAGTATAAAGTTCCTTTCTCATCTTCTGGCTTATTTGCATTCTAATCCTTGGCCATTTTTTTTAAAAATACTTTTTATTAAATATTTCCCAACAATACTGGTTTCACCTCTATCTTTTAACTCTAAGGTCAGCCTGTCCATCTCCACGCAGTTCAAAATCTTTCTTATCACTGTCCCCTCAGATGGTATATTATCCTGTTTCCAGTACTGTGCATACACAATTCTGGGCGCAGTTATTATATGTAAAATGATATATTTGTCTTAGCACAATCTCCCCTTAGATATAACTCTTTATTGGCCAAGCGTGATTTGACTCACAAGGAAGTTGTCTTTGGTGCATATGCTCTCAGTCTACATAAAAGGAAAGATACATTCGTTAAGAATCAAGAATCATAACGTACAACACTTAATGATAGTCATAGGGTACAATAAGCAATCAAATCATACTAGGAAGCAGTGAATGTAAATCGTAAGGATACAAGCGACAAAGTTACAACATACAGTCACAAGTGGGAGGGGATGGGTGATGGGGAGTGATGAGAAGATTAATAGTAATAGTAGTGCAGACTTTGTAAATGGTTGGACAGTGTTGAGGAAATTATTTGTTTAGCAGATTGATGGCATTCAGGGAAAAACTGTCCTTGTGTCTACTTGTTCTGGTGTGGAGTGCTCTATAGCGTCGTTTTGAGGGTTTTATTATTCCCAATTTAAAAAAGTTCCTGTCTGAAAAGAAAAAGTTACATTTAACAGTTTCAGAGCACAGGACCTTTTGTTAGAGAAGGAGGAAGAGTGTGTGTGTGAGCGGCTTCACCCTTGGACAGCAGCTGGATCTCATTTCTTTGTTTGGCCTCTAGCCGCCCTCTTGTCTGTTGCTAGCTCTACAGAGCCATGACTATCAGGACAGGAAAAGCAAGGGGAGGTCATCAGAGTGTGAGACCTTCTGTATGTAAGAGGAAAAGCCGAGCGGGTTATGACTGAAGGAGGGAAGAAAATTTTTGTATTTTTGTCCAGTGTATCCCAAAAGCAAACCCCAGGGGTTTAGGTAGTTGTGTAATTTGGATGCTAAATTGGAGTACCAGTACTTGCTTACAGAAAAGCAAGTTTTCCCGGATTTGAGCTCTTCCAAATCTGCTAAACGTGGGCCTGAAGGAAAGAGGCAGAGTACCAGTACTTATCTGCGGGGCAGAGAGTCTCACACTGTTTTTTGGGGAGAGGAAAGAAGTCTGCACAGGCAGCATACCCCAGTCCAAAACCTTGGCGAAAAGAGAGAGAGAGAGTCTCTTGTGGTTTTTTTAAAAGGGAGCATACTTTGTGGAATACTTTGTGAAAACGAGAGTTTTTGGGTATTTTTAGATAGTGTTTGAATTCGTTGCACGAGGTGCAATGACCAAAGTCTCCCTCAGACACCTTTTTTCCTTTTTCTTGCTCTTGAAGTTCTTGTGTCTGAAACTGGTCGCTGACCCGACTAAGCCAAAGTGTGAAACCCCATATCGGACAGGGAAACATGGGAAGCAGTAGTTTGAGGGTCCTGAATGGAATGGAACCCCCCTGGGAGAGCTATTGGAGGCTTGGGATGAGCGGCAGATGCCGACCCTAGCTGGCATGAGCAAGAAAAACCAAAATGTATAGATAGGGAATGGGCTTTGCTGAGGGATACAGGAAGACCAATGTGCTAAATAAAGGTACTTAAAAAGGGCAAAATATAAAAACAGGATCACATGGGATTTTTTTAAAAATTCTTTCTTTCTGTGTCTCTTTCTCTATCTTCTATGCTACCACGTGGTTTGTTCCTTAAGATTTATGCCTTCCCCAATTTAACTGAGAGATTTATTGTGGGAATGATCAGTGTGTGTGTAAACCTCAGAGTTTTGTTTTCCTCTGTGTCTTTGTTTGTGTGTGGGTATGTGTGCGTGTGCACGTGTGTGTGTCTAAGACTTTATGTGTCCTAGATGTAACTGTTGCAACTGTTAAGTGTCTCTGATCCCTTCGGATATTAATTTTAAATTGTTAAGAATTAAAAACACTGAGAGATTGTCTTCTCCCAGTCTGATCTGGCCAATTAGACTGGATGAGGAACAGAGTTAAATTTTCTCTCCTCTCTGTGCTTTTAAGAAAAACCCAAGGTTATTAACGAATGTTCTAAGTTCATTTACAAGAAAAGTTTCATCCTTGCATTTACTGTGTGTTTAAATGATTTTACCTGTTCATCCTTTTCCTGAAGCATTTGAATCCAGTTTTTTCCTTTCTCATCTGTTGTGTCTTCACTTTGTTGAAACTGATTTATCTGTTTAGTAACTGCAATACTGATGTGTTATTTTTCTTTCTCCTGAAACCATACCTGCAAGCTATCTCCAAACCCACTCTCTAATCCTTTTAGAATGCCTTTCCTGGTAGAATTACCAGCAAAGGGGAAGGGACCCTTGTTCTTTGTCTTTCAGCCCTGCCACATGTGGAAGCAGATGCTACTCCCTAGAGACATTCCATCCATTGGAACCAGTAACTGGGTTTGGATCCAGCCTCCACTGAAGGTCATTACAACAAACCAGAGTGGGGCAGACCTTCCCAAGCCTGACTGACCACCCATACCACCAGGCCAAGCCTATGCCACCCAGAGACATGAAGGAAAGGATCCTGAGATGGACCAGTAAAAGACTAAAAGACTCTTTTCAATCCCCAGAAGACAGTTAGAAAGACTATGGGGGAAGGGTGGAAATTCATTGTAACTGAAAATTCATTGTAAAGTGAAACCCATTGTAATGTTTTCTTTCTTGTATCATTTATATTGTAACCAATTTGATGTACTCATGATGGTATTTGAGAGTGGCTGGCCCAGCAAGTTCTGAACACCTTGTACTTCTGTCTGGTGGGAGGGAAATTGTCCAGCATGTTTGTATTATCTGTATTGTAAACCTAGCTGCATACACAGGCACATACACAGAGACACCCATTTAGAATTAGATAGGTTATCCCTTTCACCTACTTCCACACAAAGCTGTCCCTTGCTTCTTTAAAAAAAGAAAGAAAGAAAGAAAATGTGTTTTTTTTGTTTTGTTTTGCTGCTCTGAGGCACTAAGGCCCAAGCAAAACTCCTTCTAATTCCATGGGGAGGGGCACCCCCAGGCAATTCCTGAAGAGATAGCAGAAAAGAGATCTCCAAACCCCAAGTCCTGACTGTGACTCACAAATGATGCTGCCCAGTTGTCCAGTAAAGCAAGATATGTTGCACTGGGGCCTCATGAGTACAAGTCCCAGGGCTCATTGTGTGTAACTTTAAAAATACTAAATAGCCTGGATTGCACACTGGCTAATCTCAATTTGGCCTCACAAACCCTGGAAGCTAAGAGCTAGGCAGGTAGTAACCATAACCTTGGAAATGGGCAGCCTGTAATTTAAAGGCTGTGAAGAATATAGAGGCTTGTGCTTATAACCTGACTGTAAGCTCACAAAAAGTACATCAAAACACCTGAAAATTAATTGGCATGAAAAAAATTGGATACTGTTTTGAAAAAAAAAAAAACCAGGAGTTTTCCCAGGAGTTTTCCCAAAGCTTTTGGGAGCCACGGAAGGAATCCTTTTCTGTTGCCTTTTTTTCCAATGCCTTTCCTTTGCATCAGAAAAAAATTAAAAGCACCCATCAAGTCTCCCTGATCTGATCACCTTTTAATCTTTTGTCAAAACTCTCACGTGTTTTGAAAAAAAATGAGGGATTGTAGGAAGTTAGCCCTCCTAGAAAAATGAAATATTCTAGTAAATATTTAAAAGGCAGAATATTTCCTCTAAAAAGAGTAGAAACCCAGAAGCAGAATCTCACCCTCACCTTTGTTAATGGGTGGGCCATTAAGGCCTGAGCCAGAATACTTTACATAAGAAAGATCTCCAGGTAAAGCTATAGCAATTGCCAAAAGCCCTTTAAGGGCATAAATCATCCAGCAAGGGTCAACCAAGCCTGGAACTCAGGACAGCCTACAGAGTTGCCCCTCATGGGAGTCTGACAACCAATTAGAATACAAGCTCCAATTCAAATCCCAGCAGAGGCCATAAAACCCAGGCACTCTCAGCACCTCAGCCCTTTTTCTTGATCTTCTCCTTCAAGCATGTGATCATCTTTCTCTGGAGCTCCAGACCATGTGGTCCTGTTCACCATTAAATTTTCCAAGCAGCCTCCATGTTTCCAGTGTCTTTTTCCCCACTTGGAACTGAACCCAGAAGGATATTTCTTTCAACAGAGCCAAACTCATTTATAGCAGCACAGTACGCCTATCTTGTGGACGCAGGAAAAAAAAGGAGCTCTCTCAATGCTATTTTACCCCTACAGCACAACTCTGCCATTTTCTGTGGATGTTAGATTGCTTTCCTTATGAACCATGGGACCAAAGCGCACAATACAGTAATATGTTCGCTTTTCATTGTTATGTAATCTAACCTATGCAGTGAATGAACCAGACACGAGGCTGTGAACGGACACGTATTTGCTACTTATTTAGGGCAGCTAAGAAACCAAAGAGCAGATTCTGTAACAGCTTTGTTCCCTATGCCATCTGTCTGGTAAAAGCTCATTCGTTTTTCTCGCCAGGCAGATTTATACATCCGAACTAGACTGTGTTGTTTCTCTGTGTCATATATGTGGGTATATGCATAATTTTGTATCTATTTATTTTGTCATGTTTATATAGTGTATATTGGAGGTGATGATGCTTTAGGAGCTGTATGCAACAAACTTTCATTTTAATGTATGCTGATTAGTATACATTCAAAGTGACAAAGTCTGTCTGTCTGTCTATCTACCTACCTACCTATCTTTGACTACTATCCTCTGACAGTAGGAGTGTAGGAACCTAGCAGTCAGTCCCCCATATGCCTCAGACTCTGGGGCTAATTCCACCGCTCGGCTTCCCTTTCTAGAGGCAATAATTCGTCCTTCCTCGCATGGTTTTATTTAGATCTGAGGTGGAATTATAGCGTCAGTAGCTCTGTAACTCATCCTCCAACCAGACCGCCCAGCCTTTTATATCTGGCTGCGGCCGCAGAAAGACCGCCTCTTCGCCCGCCCCAGGAAGAGGAAGGCGAGAAGCTGCTCCGGGCCTGGGTTCCTTCTTTTCGGAGGCGCAGCTCACCTAAGAAGCTGCCCGATCGTTGGGGAGCTGGGGTCCAGAGACCGGGGGGATCTGGGCAGTGACAGCCTCCCATCGCCGCTCCGCTCGAAACAGGGAGCCGCCTCGAAAGCCTCGCCCGGCATCTTTTCGCGCCCCTCGATCGAGATGGACCTAGACAAGCTTCTTCTAGACGAGGAGGGCGCTTTCTCCCTGAGCGGCTTCCAAGAGTTCACGGTGAGTTGTCGTCGTCATCACTGTCGTCCAACCCACCCCCGACCGCCAACGCTGTTTTGGCTTTGAATGGTCGCGTCCTCTTCCTGTCTGTCCTGTGCCTTTCTTTCTTTACTGATCGATAATCGATCTGTGACGCGCCCTTGCTTTTCATTCAGGCGGAAAGATGTGTCCGTTTTTATTGTTAGAACCGAGACAAAAATCTTTACTGAACTGTTTCAGATCGCCCCGAGATCTTACCAGCAACCCCCTTTTTCCTTTCAGCCCACTTACATTTCTTCCTACAATAATGCTTCTGTATCAGTGATCCATTCCTTTAAAAATCACATTGAGGCTTGAGTTGCAACATCCCTTATAATTTCTGAGCCTGATTACTTACCTCCTTCTTCTGAGGAAATAAGACTGCAAGCCCTGATGACAAAACAAGAGATCAAAAGAATAAAATATAAATTATGATCAGACAAAGGTATAACAAGAACTAAACTCCTGAAGGGTTTAGAAACAAGGATATTCTGTTGTGGAGGCAGAGGCATTGCCAGTTCTTCACTATGGCACCTTCCACATCTTCATAGGATCAACTAGATCTAGTCATTTCTGCAGCAATATTTTAAAGCCTGTCTGTTTACTGTAATTTTGATGGTCTGGATTACTCTAAAAGATGCTATAAATCAAAAGTGCAGAAATTACCTTAGTAATGTTTTGTGTTTTCATGTATCAGCACAACACACTAGGGAAACTTGTTGCTTTGTGCTTCATTTTCTTAATACTATTGAAATTACTTTGCCAGTGGAAAAAAGGCATTGACAAGTAGAGAAGGACAAACCTGTGGTTGGAATATCAAACTAAACTGAAAGCAGGTGTTAAGAAAGGGCTGAGCTTAGAGACCTTGCATTGCAGGAAGTGGCAAAGGCCTAACCTCCCCAGAATCCCTGAAGCCTTATCTGACTATTCCTAAGGGAATGCAATCAGTCTGGCTAGATTCTTCTAACATAGGTGACTAATAATAAAGCTTCTGCTTGAGACTATCCATGAGGGTTCTGGTTGCTTGCACCTGACTCCTCCCCACACATGATAGGGCTTATTGGCTTATTTGCGTGTATTAATGTTCTCCTAAGATACAGACTTCCATGCAAAAGAGGTGAAGAGACTTTTGGGGGGGCTTATGTCATATTCATTATAACCAAGTCAAACACTGCTTTCCCTTAAATTTAATGTACATTTAGATGGTTAAAATTAATAATACTTATTATATTATTCTCCACTCACTAAAAATTATAACTTAATAACTTTTGGGAGACTCCCAAATCCATATCAAAGCTTTGGATGACCTCCTAAAACACTGGGAATCTAAGGTCCTAGACTGCATCTTTAATGCTCATTTGATAAAAATTGTTGGAGATTGGTGAAGTCTAGGAGAGTAGAAAGGGCTGCCTTCAAAAATAATAGAAAAACTGTTTGGAACCATGTATTTTTCTATATGCTTGCTTCTCTAATTTTTCCCATTTTAAAAATTGCTCTATGCCATAAATAGCATGCATATTACAACCTTATATATCTCTAGAGAATCTAGAATAGAGTACAGAAGAGCGAAGTAGAGATTCTGGTTTGCATGGAAGCTTTGTCTGCATTTATGTGCATAAAATATGCCAAAACTAACCAATGAGCAGGGAATACTTGAGGTAGATTAAAGCATTATTCTTAGTAAATATTTGTGGACCTATTTGGTAATGACCATAGCATATGGAGAATTGCAACTTGAAATTTAAAGAGGAAGAAATGATAGAGTATGCACTGAAAGAGAAAAGAAAAGGTGTGCTGTTTGTGGAACTAAGAAAAAAGGGGAGTGTATAATTACAGAATAACAGATGTCTGACTTTGTCTAGTGGAGTACATACATGGAAGCAAGGTATAAGTTTAATTCTCATTGAAAAGGCCAAAATGTATATCAGAAAGTGTTCACTAAAGTTCTAAGTTATATTGGATGTGAAGGTATTGTGAAGGTTGCCCTACCAAGCCTGTTGCTGCCACAAGGTACTCCAATTTTTCAGCTGCGTATGTTACTGCAAATATTTTGAATATGCATCTTGATCTCAAAGTCAAAATATGCTTCTGCCTAAGCCTTTCTTTTTGGAGGAAAAATCTTTTGATCTGTTAAAATCCAAACTAAGAGAAACAGAGAAAAAAGAGCTTCCCCCCCAAAACGAGAGGCCAAGTTGAGAACCAAGGCTAAAGAGAGCAGCCTCAAAAATAATTTAATTGGAATTAGAAAGTGTGTATGCACAAACAGTTTTGCTGCTGCAAAACTGAGAGAAAAGTCAAGGCCAGGATATTTATAATTGAGTAAAATTCATGAGATTGTAAAAGTGATTACTATTATGCTGCTGTTTATTTTGGTTTTATTATATGGTAAATTTGTGTTTTACTGCTGTAAACCATTGTGTGGTGGTAGGTAAATTTCATAAACAACCAGCCAGCTATACAATAGTGGGATTTATATAATTGTAGCTTTGCCTATGAAGCCAACTGTTGTGGTCTGTGACCTCTGAATTATCGATTACTGTATGTTATTACTGTATGGTATATGAACCCAAAAAAGTCATAGATCCTCAACAGGGCTCTTTTGCAGGTCATGCCACTCATTGAGATGTTTTAACATGAACCACTAATTCTGTCTTTTCTGTGGGAAGACCTGTTTTGGAACAATTTGCAACTTGAATTAAGTCTGACTTAATTCTGATAATGAGTGATTGGCCCAGCTGGCTTTCATGGCTAAGGTGGGTGTAGAAATTATAGGTTCCTGATTTCTAGCCTGACGCTTTATCCATTACACCAAACTGGCTCAGTAATGTCGATCTAGTCAGATCTTTCTTAAGAACAAGTCACAAGATGAAAGTTGCTTCTAATATTCCTATAGGTGCTTAGACATGTTTATGTATAGAAATGTAATCTTCAGTTGTTTGTGATTGGCATGGGGAGAAAGATAGTGTGTTTGTATACTACAGTGTTATGGATTTCTTTTTCAGTTCCTTCCCAAGCACCAGCAGTTGAGTGATCGTGTACGTAAACGACTTTATTATGGCTGGGATAAAGACAGTGCCCTTGATAATCTCTCAAGTCCAGTTGCAGGTGAGTTTCATTTGGAAATTTTGTATTTGGCCTTAGGGAGCATTTAAGAGAAGGAAAATGATATGCTGGAGAAAATTACAAGCTATTAAAATTGGACCAAGGCTTATCTTCACATGTACAACGAGTTGGTTATATAATCAATTCTGCAAAATTCTACCTTAGCTTTGAAATACTACATGAATTCTCACCCTGATTTGCTCATTTGTCAGTATTACTGGGCTACTTAAACATCTGAGAACGGAGTTGAGTATATGTTCTCTGAATTATGTTGCTAATATGCAATAGTTCACAGGTAGGCCCAAGCACTTGATAGAAAGTGCCATAAACTAAATGGGAAAGTGTTCAAGAAAAAAGATCAGTGGTTTTTCCCATAAGTTTTTCATTTTAAATAAAGTATAGGGCAAGGTGTGGCAGTAGGTATATATAAGAGAGATAAAATGAAGAACAGACTAATAGCTCTCTCCTTTTTTCTGCATTTAGAAATTAATCATGAGTTCACCATTTCTAAGAACTAAATGAATGAAAGGATAAGAAGAACAATCAAGTCTAGTCTGTCCCAACAGAGTGTATTTACTCTATTATTTCATTTAAAAATATAACAATCACATTTATTCTCATGTGTAATTCCCCAAAGATATGCTTTTTCCTATAACTTTATATGAATTATTTCCAAATGATATTCAGTAAATTAGGCATTTATTTTTGTTGTGACAGAATCTATTGAAGCAGATCCTGTTGTTTAAGTTGACAATACATTTATAATTTTGTTTACATTCTTAATTTTAGCCAATAGGCAGCTTTCTAACCAAGGTTCCTGATCAATACTGAAATTAGGGAAAATGTTCAGCAGAAACAAAATAGTTTTTTCAACGCTACATCTTGGTTTGATGTTATTATTGCTTTTATTGTAATAAATCATGTTAAAGAGAACTTGCTGAGATTGGAATACTTTTAGGTCAGACAGCTACTAAAGTTCTAACAACAGACTCTTAGTACAAATCTGATTAATTATAGGGACACTATTAAGATGTAAATCAACTTAAAGGACTGGGATTAAAGAAAATAAATCTCACAAATGCAAATCTATAGTGGAAGGAGTCTCTTTTTCTTCTTTGCCTTCTCTCCTGTTTAGCAATACATCTACCCTGTAACTTTCTTATGTCAGAGAGGCTTCTGAGGGAAATCAGATGGAGAAAGGTGCAAAAGGATTTGTTTTGAAATATTTTGGTGTGAAATTTTGCAAATCATTTCCCTCCACCACCAAGTGAGAAACTACTACTCCGAGCATGAGACAGGCTGTTTTGAATTCATTCTCAGCATTTGTGATTTCTCAATCTTGAACAATTATTTTAATCAAGTGAGAGACAGAAAGAGACAGAGAGAAAACAATTTCAGAAATGGATGTTACAATAGATTCTGTTATGTTACAGGAAAATGTGAGCAAGAAATTTCCTCAGCTTGAGAAGAAAGATCTCTTTGCATTGCATTGATGCTATATATTTTTTATGTTCTAGATATTGCTGTTGAATTACTTCAGAAAGCTGCTCCTAGTCCAATTAGGAGACTTCAAAAGAAATACGTTTCTCATGTCTCCCGGTATGACCCAATTCTCTTTCTCTACCTTCGCACCAATCTTTTCTCTGCATTCATGTTTATTGTTGTACCTTTTTACATTTATTTTGAACAAATACTGCTATGGAAGAAGATATTTTCTGGTTTGGGGGAAAGAATGGCTAGAAAGAAAAGTTTATTTTTTATTTTATTTATTTGTTAGATTTTTATTCCAACTTTGTTACTTGATAAGTAAATCATGGCAACAAACATATGTACTACTTCTTCCTCCTTCTATTTTCCCCACAAAACAACCCTGTGAGTTGAGTTTGGCTAAGAGAGCTTAACAGGCCCAAAGTCACCCAGCCAGCTTTTGTGCCTATGGTGAGACTAGAACTCACACTCTCCTGGTTTTATGCCACCATCTTAACCACTGCACCAAGCTGGCACAGTTGCATGATAACTACTTATTTATTTATTTATTTATTTATTTATTTATTTATACGCCCTACTCCCTAAGGACTCAGGGCTGAAAATTAAAACAGAAGAAGTTTACAAATAAAAAGAATTAAACAAATAAACAAGCGAATCTGATTAAAAATTAAAAATTTAAAACCATCAAACCCCCCAGGGTCATTCCAGGCCGCCTGTTGAAACAACCAAGTCTTCAGGTCCCAGCGGAAGGAGCAAAGGTCAGGGGCCAAATGGAGTTCCACGGGAGCTGGTTCCAAGGGCAGGCGCTCCCACAGAGAAGGCCCTAGCCCTGGGAACCGCCAGCCGACACTGCCTGACCGACGGCACCCCAAGGAGGCCCCTCCTAAGAGAGCAATTATTGTGAATAATTACTTTATAATTAAGAATTAATATAATTAATGTAAGGAGAGTTCTTTCTAAAAATTTCTGCTTGGAAAAAGAATTAACATGGTCAGAAGGTAAAAGTTGGCCTTGACAGCAGATTTTTAGTGAGAGGTCATGGAAAAAATGCTGCTGTAAATCTTAAGAACCCTATTTTTGTGTTGCTCTTTGGACCTCCAAAAGAGCAAACTAATGTTTCTAAATTTGCTGTAACATCTTGCAGACACTTGTTTGCATCATAAGAGGAAGCATGTTGGTTCAGAATAAAGAACCCTTCTGTTCCCATGGCCCCATTATAGAAAGGCAGTAAACAAAATGAGATCAGGATAGTATTTCTCATCTTTTAAAACCCAGTCAGGAAGGTTTCCACTTCTCCTTGTCAGCATTCAAGAATGGAGCTTATAAACACACAATAGCTATGTTGCAGAATATATCACAAGTTTAATCATGTTTGGTTGTGCAGCTAAAATGGCCTCAAGGAAGGTCTCTTATTTGAGTCCTCTGGGATGAGATTTTCAATATGCTGCTTCTTTTAGGGAGGCTTGTATTTCTCCCTGCTCCATGATGTTGGCCTTAGTTTATATCGGCGACTTCGGCACCGTAATCCTGAATACCTACAGCAGATCTCATCCTCCGACCTTTTCTTGATTTCCATGGTGAGTAATTGGGTTGGGATGGAGGCAGGCAAAGCAGAATGCTTGTGTGTGAGAGAGCAAGTGTTCGCTTATACAACTATCCATACATTTAATCATCTTAGAAAACAGGAGTCACATGTACTTTATGACTAATCTTTTCCCAAGAAGTGTACAACTGTAATGCTATGAAGAAAATGTTCAGGATCTTTTGTCTGTACTACAAGCTGTCTTGATTCTTCCAGACTCCATCATTTCAGAACATTCTCACCATGAAGATCTGATGCCCAGTTGATAAGGATATGATGTTTTTAAAAAGTTTGAAAACTTGTATTGGGTCCTGAACTACTGTATTTATGGAAAATATTGGACTTTAAAGTACTATGGGATGGTTTTTAAGCATTACTGAACATTATTGTGATATCTATTGAACAATATTTCTCTTGATAGATAAACTTTAAACCAATTGGTGCTATGTATCTAGTTTTAAACACCCCCAGGTTTAACCCGTCATTGTTCCATTCCCATATTTTTTTCTTTTTATAATGCATTGCAGATGTCCTGTCATAGGCTCTCTGTCACCTTCCCCTTCATCTTTTTAGCTTCAGGTCAATCACACCATTTATCTTATATATCTGCTGATATTTAGCTTTGTGAATTGATCTTTCTCATCTAACCTTTGGCATTTAATTTTCCACACTGGCTTTAAAATCTACACTGGAAAACTCTCCCTCCATTTCACTTCTCTAAATATCTTAGAATTTGGAAGTTGAGGATTGGGGTTTTCTTCCAACCTTAGAAGTAGGGGAAATTGCCATTTCTTTACCCCATTCCTATAGTAAAGCAAACCACAGTGGTAGTGTTTTTAATATAGCCCCTCCTCCTGTTGCTTTCAGATGGTTGCCAGTAAGTACCTTTATGATGAAGGAGAAGAGGAAGAGGTATTCAATGATGAATGGGCTGCAGGCAAGGTGGACGACAGACTATGAACATGCTGGAGATGAATTTCCTCCGTGCCATTGTAAGACTTCTAAAGATGTGTTATGTGAAGGAGATGCACAAATCTTCATTACTTTCAGCCAAAGTTCAGAGAAATCAGTGGCTAAAAGGACATGAGAAGATGTATACACTTTGAGAGTGGCAAAGCTGTAGGAGTTTGCAATTATAATGAAGATTGAATAATAGATAGCACTAGCACTTAGTTTTATATACTGCTTCACAGTGCTTTCCAGACCTCTCTAAGCAGTTTACAGAATCAGCATATTGCTCCCAACTATCTGGGTCCTCATTTTATTGATCTTGGAAGGATAGAAGGCTGAGTCAATCTTGAGCCTGATGAGATTCAAACTGCCAAATTGCAGGCAGCCGGCAGTCAGCAGAAGTAGCCTGCAGTACTGCATTCTAACCACTGCGCCACCACAGCTCTTGTTGGGTTTTATGTTGTTAAAATGCAAAATAATATAGATTTTATTTAGTACTGTAATGCATAAGTAAACTCAGAGCAATAGATTCATAAATGAATGAACCCCAAACACTTGCAGCAACAAAAATAACAACAATCCGAAGAGATAACAGTAATTGTCAAGCAGACGTATTGTTTTATCCAGATGTCTGCAAGACTTAAGGGTTTCTCTTCCACTTGAAATAGAAGAACATTCCATGAGCAGAACCTCACACCAGCTGCAGTTGAAAATTTGTTGAAGAGAAATAAGAAATAAATAAAAGCATTCCCTTTGGCTGTTATGAGGCACTGCCCAAACTGAATATGGGGAACATTTTACATTTAAATGTAGCCAGCATGGTGATCATTCAATCCTTCCCCTTATATTTCATGCACTGTTCATATAAAAAGGGGATATGTAAATGATTCTAGCTCATTGTTTCAATCATTATTTCCTTATCTACAGGACTGGAGTCTTTTACAGATCCCAAGGAGTTTTTGAAGTGCTGAGCTGGCTGGAAGGATGGTAGGTATTTTTGATGAAGATGCTAACATTTTTCTAGAACTGGCATAAAAGGAGTTCTTTGAGTGGGATGGAAAAACAATTACTTTGTATTCTAAATGGACTGAATATGATCAGAAAGTGACTTTATGTTCTGCTGTATCTATAGCTAGACTGCAAGTCCTTGATGAACCACTGTTCAGCCAGTCTTCTGTCTTCCACATGTGACTGTACAATGTATCAGAATGTACACTGTACATTTTGCTGAATTTTGCAAACAGAATGTGTTTTGTTCTAAAACTGGAAGTACTATCCACGTGATCTAGTCAGCTTTGAAAATCCGCTCAAAGAAGACTCCTTTATTTTTCATGTTTTGGAGTGTGTGTATGTGTGTATGTGTGAGAAGTGAGGAGTGTTCTCTGACTGACACTAAATTGATTAGCTGTGTTGCTAAACTGTATCAGTGCTACAGTAGTAGTGTATCAATTCCTGGAGTGACAAATATAGCAGCATGGATATGTCTGTTACTGCAATACAACAAGGAGGTGGTTTGTTTGTATAGGTCTGATGACACCAGAAATGGGGATGTTCTTGAGTAAAGGCTCTGCAATTTTTTTGTTCCTACAGTGTGGCTGAGAAGCAAGGTGTTAGACGTGGCTGGTTCACGTACACTGATCTGTGCGTTATACTGGAGCAAACTTTGTGGCAGCAGGCTTTGGGCCAATTCTACCAGCAGGTAGCCAAGGTAGGAACCAAATTGCCTAAAGGGAGTGACAACGCGCTTGCATTGGTTGCGGTTGCCTCCTCGCCTTCAAGGTATTAGTTACAACTTATAAAGCCCTTAATGGCTTGGGTCCAGGGTACTTGCGGGAACGCCTCCTGCCAGCATCACTCTCCATCGCCCTGTTCGGCTCTCATAGGAGGGGCCTCCTTGGGGTGCCGTCAGTCAGACATTGTAGGCTGGCGGTCCCCAGGGCTAGGGCCTTCTCTGTGGGAGCACCTGCCCTTGGAATCAGCTCCCGTGGATCTCCGTTTGGCCCCTGACCTCCGCTCCTTCCGCCCGGGACCTGAAGACTTGGTTGTTCCAACGGGCCGCCTCAATGACCCGGGGTTTTATTTTAACTTTATTTGGCTTGTTTAGTTGTTTAATTCTGTTTTATTGTAAATTTTCTCTGTTTTAATGTTCAGCGCCTGAGTCCTTAGGGAATAGGGCGGCATACAAGTCGAATAAATAAATAAATAAATAAATGAGATGGGTAAAAATAGGGACAGGTCAATAGGCTATTTAGGGTGATGAGAGAGAGATCCTAATTCTGAGGTCCCTCATATGTTTACTTGGGGTAAAATGATAGGATGCTAGTTTTGTTAGCTGCCCAACTTGCCCAAAGGAAAGAAAACAAAGAGAAACTGTGAATTGATATTAATTGTGGAGGTAGGGATGGGAGTGTCAGAGAGCAGCAACCTCACCAATAACCTTCTGCTGAATTAAGGTTCTGTGACTGTCTGCACCCTGCAAGGACAAACTTCCTTGTATTTTCTTTGAATAGCTATTATATACTTTCAAATGACACATGTGCTGACTGGTCCAAAGAAGCGGGTATCCCAGTCTGGATTTCTGCTAGATAGAATTTGATAATCCTCTGTCTTATTTCATCTGTGATTTTTATTAATTTTCTACACCATTTTTCAATTTAGAAGCCCTTAGAGTGGTGACAATGCAGACAGATAAAGAAAAATTAAACACTTATAAATCAACAAAATCCACAGTAGAGTGGTCAAACCATGAAGATTTGTTCAACCAAGATTTATTAAATAAGACACAATGACTATCCTTGTACCCTCAAAGTCATACTGCATTATGGTTTATTATATGTGTGAACTCTGCAATAAATACTCAGAAACTAATATATCTAGCAGCATTTGTCTCACTTGACCTTGCTAGATAATGGAAGTTTTTTCCTTTATCGGTTTACAAATTCCTAGTCTTCTGCATTTGAAAGTGGGATATATAACTGGAGTTCTTGGTGGACAATATATTCTGATCCAGTGGATTGCCAATTCTAAGACTAAAAACAGTGCATAACCCGTTTCTTTTTTCCCTTCCACAGCTAGCGCTGCATTCTTGGTGTGGTGTATCTGACAGGTGTTGCTGCTGTATTTGCTTCAGCCGCAGTGATGCATCACACTGTCCATGTGAAAGGTCTGGTCCTACTGCTGTTACCAGCACCAGAGATGCTGTGGTTTTTGGTCTGCCTCTTCCCGCCCAGCCCAGAATATGGATTGCAAACAAGAGCCCATATTGTCCTTCATGGCCCAAAGTGGAGAATCAAACCTTTCAAGGTGAAGAGCAGCAAAGAGGAATCAGTGGGGTGTCAGTTACAGCTGCCATTCTGGGGCAAAGTCCTTAAGGCATTATCTTATTCATCGGTCCCCATCAGCTTTTCACCATCAGCCCACTTCCTGCATGACAGCCAACCACACAGCTTGCACCTGTTTTGCTCAACAGTCAACTCGCTTGACTTCCTTGTTGCTCTAGCAACTCATGCTGGGACAGACCTCTTTGTTTGTCTCCCATTGCAAAGACTGGCCGGAACCTCTAGCATGGCAACAGTGTCCTTGGCAGGCTTCCTTAGAGCTTGGCAGGTTCAAAACTTTATGTTTCCTAGTTAAGGTTGGAAAAAGGACATAGCTTAGACGGGGTGAACACCTTTGATAAGAAATGCTTTGGTACATCAGATTCCGCCTAAGCTTCCTTCTTGGGGCTCGGGTCATCCCCCACATAGCTGCCTGACAGAGAGGCCTCGCCATCTTAGGCTTCCCTCCTTGGGGCCATTTTACCAGGCCTCATCTCACTAGGCCTCTGAGCTCACAGGGTCTCCATCACTACCACTATTGTTAATAGAATTCCAATAATAATAATAATAATAATAATATCAATAATAATAATTATAACTGTAATTATAATTGTGATTATAATCAGTGCAATTATAATAATATTAATAGTTGGAGGAAAAATATACACAATGGCTAGTGATCAGGATCTAGGACACAGATGTCTCAGTCTAGCAGGCCATCCCGGCAGCTGAGAAGGACGCCCATAGACGCACCAGGCCTTGGAGAAAATAGTGCTAAAGCACCAGGAGCCCGGCCTGATTCTCATACAGATCCTCTTCTTCGACTCGACCTCCAAGTCCACCTCTGGTTGCCCTGGACTTATCCACCCCATCTGCAAAGGCCCAGATCCACCCAACGGTCGGGCTGACTCCACGCACTCCCCTGAGGCTACATTCACGCTTCACAGCGGCGGGCTCTCGCCCGAAGCCGAGCTCCCAGAGGAAATACCACCAGGACTGAGGTCATGGATGGAACTGGCACTACAGAGGGGCATTGCTTCCGGGTGCAGCAATCTCTCCGCCTTCCAACATCCCATCGCTCCGACTGCATGTCCTCTCGGGCCGCTCCGTGAGTATGGTGGAACAGCAACATCATACAACATTCCCCAAGGGAGTTTTCCACACAGGGTATTCAGGACACGGGCCCCAGGAGGATTGGGTAGATCAGGAGACTAGGTCCCTTCATGATATTGACCTGGATCTCTCAGAGGCGACCCCTGGAGAGGGGATGTCCGATGACTAAGGGATTGCCCCACCATCCTGTTTTCATGGGACTATTCAAGCCACACTTGTTCAAGTCACTCTTGTTCAAGGCAAAGAACACAGCCCGCTTGCCAGCCTCCCCAGTCCAGTCATCTGAGTCGCAGCAGGAACCAGGCACCTGATATTTCATCAGCCTACCATCAATCAGAAGCCATTCCAGTCCCTCCCATGTTCACCGACTTGGTGGACAAACAATGGGCTCTCTGCCTCCTATCCCCCACAGGAACGATAAGAGACTCTATAACCTGGACCCAGAGTTTTCCGCACTTGAATACCCCCGGTGGACGCACCCCATAGCGCCCCTGGTATCCTCCTCAGCCATCCCAGGGAGGCGGAGGACTTTGAAGGCAGAGGAAAGGAGAGCGAGATGGCTCATGAGAGCACGCTTTCTGATGCGGTTATTAAGCGCCACGCCACTTCCTTACACGGTCCTCTCAGGTGGCTCCACCATCTGAGAGACGTAATACCACCATCCAATACTAGGGCGATCAGGACGCCGAAAATCATCGCGGGCCGAAGTTCGGCAGACGCCACCTTTAGCGCAGTTAAGTTCTCCTCCCAGCCATAGCGCGCCTCAGGTCTGCCAGTATGCCTATTGTGGCTTCGCCATTGGCAGGCAGATGCAGGCACAAATGGAGGCTCGCTCTGCACCTATATCCGGGAAAAGCTATTTGGCAAGGATCCTCTTTCTTATTGAGACTAAATCAAGAAGAGGATCCTCCCAGCTCTCAATAGGAGGTCGGATTTCCGCCTTCACAGACATTTCGTGGGGCCCTCTCGCTCCTTCTACCCGGGACAATATCAACCTAGGTTCCATCGCCCAGTACCCAGGGCCAGGGGCAACAGTCGGGTTCGTCCGACTTTGCCAGCGGTAATCGAGGGGGCAGAATAGACGAGGTTTGGGAGCCAGTAATAGGGGCTTCCATCGCTCCAAGTGAGGAGAGGGATTCGACACCCATAGGGGTCGCTTGAGACTGTTTGCCCACCAGTGGGAGTCCTCTACCTCGGATGCCTGGGTGAGGAACACCATCAGGTCTGGTCTGGCCCTTGAGTTCATCTCCAGCCCACCGCATTTTCATGAAGTGTCCCTGTTCCAGAGACCCCACCAAGAGGGCTCTCATGCAATCCGCCATCTCCCACTTGCTGGAGATCAGGGCCATCCAGAAGGTTCCCAGATCAACGGGCCAGGGTTTTTATTCCCACCTTCGGTCCCAAGAGCTCGGGGCTGGAGAGCCATCTTGGATCTAAAACGCCTCAATCGATTTTTAGTTTATCGTAAATTTAAGATGACTACACTACAGTCAATCTTACTAGGCATCAGGGAGGGAGACGACTCACCTCCATTGATCTTACGGAGGCATACCTGCACATACCGATTCACCTTCACATTACAAATTTCTCCGCTTTTGTTACAATAACATTCACTACGAGTACGCCGCCTTCCTTTTCGACTGGCCTCTGCCCCAGGACTTTACCAGTCCATGCACTGGCCGCTTCTCAGGAGCAGACCCATTAGGCTCCATTGTTATTTGGATGACATTTTGATCCTAGCCTCATCCATCCCACAGTCCAGGGCGGACTCTTAGTACCATTACCACTCTTCAGAGTCACGGTTCTCCATAAACTGGGACAAGAGTCACCTGACGCCCACAACTAGACTAATTCATCTAGGGGCGGTCCTAGATACAACACAGGGCACAGTCTTCCTCTCTCCGACAGACAGGAAAGCATTAGGAAGCTGGTACAGGAGATCAGTTCTCTCCGAAGGTTCCCTCATGCTGCTTTCACAGCTGTTGGGGAAGATGATCTCCTGTATATCCATCGCCCCTTGGGCTCACTGCATGCCAGGGACCCAGTGGTTTCTGCTGCCCTACCAACGGTCAGGAGGGACAATTCCATGGCCCGGTTAGGGTACCTTCCAGCTTATCAGATCTTTACGCTGGTGGACGGCGACAGCGATCAAAAGAGGTTGTCCTTTCAGGGATCCACCGAGAGGTCGCCACGACGGACGCCAGCCTGTACGGATGGGGGCACACTATCTTCACCACACGCTCAGGGACAGTGGTCTCTTCCAGAGAGGGCAGGACATCAATTGGTTGGAGGCGGGTCGCCCACCTTGCTCTGCGCAGTTTCAGGTCGGTACTGCGCCCAATCACGCGGTTGGTGCTCACAGACAATATCACCGCCAAGGCACACCTGAACAAACAAGGGGCACACATTCCAAACGCCTGATGCGGGAGGCAGAGAAATTGCTTCGTGGGCCGAGAACAGTTTCCTTTCCATCAAGGCCCAGCACATCTCGGAGTCACCAATGTGCGAAGGACTGGCTCAGCAGGGCCACGCCGATCAGGCGGAATGGCAGTTGCACCCTCATTGTTTCAGGAGGCAGTCCAGAAATTCGTCTCCTGTGATAGACCTGTTTGCCTCCCCCAATACACAATTGCCACGCCATATCTCGGTACCCGCCCAAGGAGCGGAAAACGCCAACGCACCGCTGCCCTTGGCCGCAGGTCTACTATATGCCTTTCCTCCGCCCAGTGATTCCCGGCTGATCCAACGGGTTCTGGACCTAAAGGGCGGAGATTGTTGTGGTGGCCCCTCACTGGCCCAGAAGGCCGGGTTCGGGACCTGAGGAGACTGTCCATCCAGGATCCCTGGAGAATCCCACCCTCCAGGGTTTCTTCTCAGGGACCGTCTCCATCCAGACCGCAGTGGCTCAACCTGGCCGCTTGGAGGTTGAGGCAACGCCTGAGGTCAGAGGATATTTCGCTAAGGCTATTGAGACGATACAGGCAGCTAGGCGCCCATCCACAGTGCGCATTTACAACGCCACCTGGCTCGCTTTCTGCAATGGTGCCAAGTCGGGGTTGTCCCCACCTCTCCTTCTGTGGCTCAACTGTTGGACTTTTTACAGGAGGGGCTGGATAAGGGTCTATCCCCCATTTACGCCAGGTGGCGGCCCTGGCATCAGTTATTTCTCTTGGGAGTTTCCTTCAATCTCTCAACACCCTAGGATTCGTGAGTCAAGTGCAGGTGCCACCAATTTGAGACCACCAGTTGTACACCGCACCACTTGGGACCTACACAAGGTCCTGTCAGCACTCTCCAAGGTCCCATTCAACCCTTGAGGACCATCAGCTTACAGTTACTGACATATAAGATGGCATTTCTGGTGGCGACACGCCAGCACGGAGGATTTCAGAGCTGGCAGCTTCTGTCAATTCGCAAGAAGACCTCTGCGTGTTCCATTCGACAGGGTAGTCCTCAGGCCCGATCCCACGCTTGTTCCCAAAGTCAACTCCTCCTTCACAGGGCTCAAGAACTGGTCCTTCCAAATTTCTGCCCCGATCCGGTCATCGCCTGGAGCCAATGGCATCACCTTGATGTGCCGAGCCTTGCGATTTACATTCAGCGACTGCAGCATTTAGGAAGACGGAGGCACTTTTCGCCTCGCTTCTCCCCAGATCCCAGGGTCAAAAGGTGTCTTCCTCCACGATTGGTCGCTGGCTCAGAGCTGCAATAGAAAATGTTATGGGACTCATTCGAGCCAGTGCCAGCGGTATCACGCCCACTCAACCCGTAGTGTTGCAACATCCCGCCTGGGCTTACTCAGGCTTCGAGACGAGATATGCAGGGCTGCCACATGGTCCTCGCCTCGCCTCTTCATAATGTAACTATAGGGTAGACCTGTTTGCCTCAGCTGAAGCGCTTTTGGCAGGAGGGTTTTACAACAGGTGCATAGGGACCCAGAGTAGGATTAGTGCCAGACGGCATCCCTCCCTGTGGGCATCTCTAGCTTTGGTATGTCCCACTTCTGGATGCTCGAGCAGCTCAAGGGCGCTGGTTTACCTGATACCATTCTCCATGAGCTGCTAAGAGCATCCAGCCCCATCCCCTTGTCCGCCTGGGGCCGCTTCTGCTCCGCCAGACTTCTTTTTCTTTTGTGGTCGGGTGAAGTGTAGCTGGTTCACCGCTGAGTCTTCGCCAAAACTGGGGCGCTGAGGTGGAGTGACAGGAGGAGCGCCCCAGTATATTTTTGCCCAGCCTGTCATGAGACTCCGAAAGCACCTCCCACTTCTGGATGCTCTTCGAGCTCATGGAGAATGGGCGATCAGGTAAGTACCAACGCCTC